>CM075239.1:1207500-1620000 GCA_037678475.1 x Bolboschoenoplectus mariqueter | reverse complement strand
TAAAAAATCAATGGGTATTTCTAGATATATTACTCAAAAGAATCGTTTCAATACACCCAATTTATTAGAATTGAGAAAATTTTGTCGCTATTGTAACAAACATACGACTCATAGAGTTTCTAAAATAATGGAAAGAATATCTATGAATCAAACCTAATCTCATTTTAGTGTGGAGATTATCTCATGTGTATAGATATTTCCTATTAATTTGCTTTTTTTGCTAAAATTTGCTATTATAAAATAAGAACTATTACTTTTTTGATTTGAAAAATTTGCTTTTTTTGCTAAAAGAAAATAATAAAATCACTCTTTTCCTATTGACAAATTTTCTTTTTTTGCTAAAAAAAAAATAAGAAAATCACTATTTTCCTATTAATTTTCTTTTTTTGCTAAAAGAAAATAAGAAAATCACTATTTTCCTATTAATTTTCTTTTTTTGCTAAAAGAAAATAATAAAATCACTATTTTTCTATTAATTTGCTTTTTTTGCTAAAAGAAAATAAGAAAATCACTATTTTCCTATTAATTTGCTTTTGCTTTTTTTGCTAAAAGAAAATAAAATAAGAAAATGACTATTTTCCTATTGACAAATTTGCTTTTTTTTTTTTGCTAAAAGAAAATAATAAAATCACTATTTTTCTATTAATTTTCTTTTTTTGCTAAAAGAAAATAAGAAAATCACTATTTTCTTATTGACAAATTTTCTTATTATTGCTATAATAAAATATGAAAATCACTAATTTCCTACTTTATTTTTTGATAAAAATAAAAAAGGAGCAAAGTAAATGTTTTAATTTTTCAAAAAAGATTACTGACGTTGTTGATCTATGGCTTCAACCAATATACCGAATCAATCAATAACGAAGTGGTATATTTTACTTATTTAAAGTAAAATATATGAAAAAGTAAAATATATGAGTATTATTTTTTCAATTAAAACAAGTTTTTTTAGAAACTCTATTGCAGACTTTTGATTTCATCATAGCTATGCTATGGAATTTGAAAAATCTTATTCATTCTTAAGTATCCATATTATAGATATAGATCCATTCAATTTCATATTATAAGGATACAAGCCATCCTGTTACAAATCTTGAAAATAATATTTTTTTTTCTAAACGACTTATTTTTTATTTAAGGAATTATATCCCGATACTTTTTATGTATAACTTAATTGAATTAAGAGACGTGATTGACGTGATTCAAAAATGTCGTTTAATGACAAAGAACAAACAAATTGATTCGGTATATTGGTTGTATCCTTATAATATGTATCCTTATAATATGAAATGGTAGACACGCGAGACTCAAAATCTCGTGCTAAAGAGCGTGGAGGTTCGAGTCCTCTTCAAGGCATAATATTGAGCTCATTGAATGAGCATTCTCAATAGCAGATTTCGGATCTAATCAATAGTGATATGAAAGAGTATCTTATCTGTGGATACGAAGTATTTCGGTGATGCCCACGATCCGAGTCTGAGCTCTTGGAATTGGAATAGGTTTGGCAGCGGATCACAAAATCTTGGTGATCTTCTCTATATAATTGATGAGTAGTCCGTTTGGAAATCATCCGCCCCACACCCACCGCCCGAGTATATGATTCAACAGGACTTTCTAAAGAGGTCCATCTTTGCCTCTTAGACAAGAGAATAGCAAGTTACAAATTCTGTCTCGTCAGGACATCTATTTCTATTACTATCAAATTCATAAATGAGAATGAAGTCGTTAATGGTAGGGTTACCATTATCCCTATTTCTTTTATGTGTTCCTAAGAAAAGGAATTTTTCCATTTCTTTCGAGGTCTAAAAAAAGGGCGTGGAAACACATAGGAACTCTTGAATGGAAATTGAAAAGAAATGGAGCTACAGTTCCGAAAAGGTCAGATCTTTGGCACAAGAAGAAGGGGTGATCCATATCACCTTGACTTGGTTCTGCTTCCCTTCTTTTTTCCCAATACCGAGTCGGGTTCTTCTCCTACCAGTATCGAATAGAACATGCTGAACAAAATCTTCTTCATGTAAAACCTGCTCGATTTCGATCGGGAAAATCGTACGGATTTGATGAGAGCATGTGCTATGGTTCGGTCAATCCTGTTTCCGATAGGAGCGGTTATGGGATCGCATCTTTCCCATTCCTGAGCTATCCATACTAAATAGTACGAAAAGAAGGCCCGACTCCAAGTTGTTTAGGAGTAGTGGCCTTGAGTTTCTCGACCCTATTAGTTAGTAGGCAGGGAAGGGATATAACTCAGCGGTAGAGTGTCACCTTGACGTGGTGGAAGTCATCAGTTCGAGCCTGATTATCCCTAACCTAAAGCCAATCTGAGTTGTTCTATTTGGGCTTAGTTTGCTAAAAGGGCCTTGACGAATAAATAAATAAATATACTTCATAATATTTAAGTAATAAAAAAAATAGTTAAATCGTGATACTATAAAAAAAAAATAAAATAACTTTTTTCCTATCTATTAATTTGCAAATTTTCTAAAATTTGCTATTGACTTATTTATGAAATTTTGGTAGAATATATATCGATAGTCACTTGGTCGAGGTTCTAAAAAAAAAAGGAAAATATTTTCCTATCTATTAATTTGCAAATATTCTAAGATTTACTATTGACATAGAAGTTGAATCGGATTAGTATATATTGTAGATAGTTACTTGATCAAGGTTATTTCAAAAAATAGGAAAATATTTTCCTATCTATTAATTTGCGAATATTCTAAGATTTACTATTGACATAGAAATTTTTTTTTTTAAGATATTAAAGGGTTAATAGTGTGTGAGGTTATTTCAAAATATAGGAAAATCACTATTTTCCTATTCATTTGTTATGAGTTTTGAACAACAAATGGATAGAAATGGGGGTGTCACTAGGATATTTTTGAAGGTTCAAATCCTTCCACCCCCCGTATAAGGGAATGGTCATTCCCTTATACGTGGCGGAGTAGAGCAGTCTGGTAGCTCACGAGGCTCATAACCTCGAAGCCACGGGTTCAAATCCCGTCTCCGCACCAATGTTTTGTTTTTTTGAAACTAAACATTGGTTCAGTTAGTTATTCACTCATAACTCAAAAAACTAAAAACTAAATCAGGGAAGGTTCGAATCCTTCCGCCCCCCGTATAAGGCGATGATCATCGATCTATATTGTTTTTATTCTTGATTGAATTAAGAGGCTTGTGCGATAAATATCATAAATAGAACACGTTTCTTTTTTTATCAAACTCCAGGCTAATCAAACTCCGGGCTAATATGAAGCGCACGGATACAAGCCTTGGAATGAAAGACAATTCCGAATCAGCTTTGTCTACGAACAAGGAAGCTATAAGTAATGCAACTAGGAATCTCATGGAGAGTTTGATCCTGGCTCAGGATGAAGGCTGGTGGCATGCTTAACACATGCAAGTCGGACGGGAAGTGGTGTTTTCCAGTGGCGGACGGGTGAGTAACGGGCAAGAACCTGCCCTTGGGAGGGGAACAACAACTGGAAACGGTTGCTAATAAATCGTAGGCAATGATCAGTAACTGGTCCGAGGGGGCGTCGCTCGGTAGCAGGGAACTGGGTTGCGTTCAAAAATGAATTCTTTTGTAATCGCATCACAGAATTCTGTACACATGAACATAATTTCGTTGTAATTACAATAGAATAGAAGGTTCGACTCCTTCCGCCCCCCAAGGCGATGATCATCGATCTCTGGTACGAGAGGGTGATCATTGCCTTATATGTGGCGGAGTAGAGCAGTCTGGTAGCTCACGAGGCTCATAACCTCGAAGCCACGGGTTCAAATCCCGTCTCCGCACCAATGTTTTGTTTTTTTGAAACTAAACATTGGTTCAGTTAGTTATTCACTCATAACTCAAAAAACTAAAAACTAAATCAGGGAAGGTTCGACTCCTTCCGCCCCCCAAGGCGATGATCATCGATCTATAATTGTTTTTATTCTTGATTGAATTAAGAGGCTTGTGGGGTATCCCTCATAGGGTAGGGATGTTTATATTGTTGGAAGCAAACTCCGGGCTAATATGAAGCGCACGGATACAAGCCTTGGAATGAAAGATAATTCCGAATCAGCTTTGTCTACGAACAAGGAAGCTATAAGTAATGCAACTAGGAATTTCATGGAGAGTTTGATCCTTTGAAGGTTTGAGAATTAAGAATATCTAAAGATGCATTATCATGGAAGCTGCTCATTACTAACAGCTGTTTTATTATGGGTTAGAAATACACCAGATTGTTTCTCCTGCTTGACCAAAATTTGAAAAATTATTACATTAGAAAGTACATAAAAAGTTTTTGAAAGAACTTAAATGGTTTAAATTAAGTGGTTTGTTGTAGAATAGTTCAAAAGAGAAAAATAAACAAATAGCTAATTTGTTGATTTTATAGGGTTTCGTTTGCTTGTAATTCATGTCACCTTTTTATGCATGAATGGTTAGCAAAATTTATAAAAAAAAAAATAACCATATACATGAGGAAACCCTGGCTTCATTAATTAGTAATTGGGCTAAATTAAATGTGGGGCCCACGGGCCTTGAGATTTCCAAATGGTAAATGGTTTTCAGAGTTCAAAACCTAAGGCGATAAAAAATGAACCTATAGTTTAATGCCAAATATTTGGAAGATAACGTCCATAATTGATACCGAATTTATTATTCATATAAAATAATTATTATTTATATAATGATTTTATTATATAATTTATTTTTGACAATATTATTATTATTCAAGTAAAATACTACTAATATGAAAAGACCCATTTTAAAAAGTTGTATGATATATTTAAGATATAACAAATACACTTTTATGAATAGAACAAAAATTACATATGAACCTATTGTAAGTATAAAGAATAACAATAAACACAGTCAAGTATTAAATATGAGGTAACATTATTAAAAAATCTTAAAATTCAACCAGTTTTATGTTCTCATAACGAGAAGGAATTTTCAATGTAAAGCTAGAAAAGAAACTTAAATTTAAGGATCGACAATTTATGTTTTGTAAAGAGGTTTTAATACTATATATCTTTAGTATATTTGTATCACGCATCCATTTTAAAAGTCTGCTTTTTTTTTCCCTCTTATTTATTTTGATAGGATAGATCCATACTCGAGTACTTATTTTTACTTTAGAATTAATACATTTGATTTTATTAAGACATAAATAAATAATTGACGTAATATAATATAGTTATTTTATATTTTTTTTCTAAGAATTTATGCTCATTAAATAATTAATATTGGACTCATTATACTCCAAAAACGAGTGGGAGAACATTTTTTAAAAAGATATACTATATGTATTCAAATATCTAAACCCATTTACATCAATAAAATTATACTAACTTGGAAATATTGAAAGAAATGTGGCAAAAGTAGCATTAAAAATGATTTCTTTTCACAACAGGTGAAATGAATCTATGATGCTAACTGTACGACGAAACTCCAAGCTTTTAATTAGGAAAAACAATTGTGAATGTTCTATACGGAAATAGTAAATATCATGCGAGGCCACAGAAGATCACAAAGCCCACTAACGCAGCATTTTTTTTAATTGCATCATGATCAACTTAATTAGCACCAGCTAATATTGTATGCAACAAATTATAACCCTCTTCTGATCATGTTATAATGGAATCTTTTGATGATGAGCTTTTGGTATAGAAACGTCATGAAATTATTCAACATCCAATATCTTTAGTTCGAGAAAGCCAACATCTTACTCTTTCTGTACCTTAATTTAGAGTTTAGATTAATATATGTCATTGATTATTTTTTTTTTATCTTCTTGTTAGTTTTTTAAGTCAAATTATTAGTAAAAGTAGTCAAACCAATTGCGTAATATGATTCAAACACTCATTTAACTTACATCATGTCAAGCCCCTAACATTAATTATCATATATATAAAAGGTCAAAATTTTTTAATAATGAACTGATCTAATTCGAATCACTCTTGAAAGTATATACTTCTAATTCTTCTAAGAGGAAGTAATTCCATGGAACTTTTTTTTTTAAATGGTATATCCATTTGATAATGTGGACAATTTGTCCAACTAGGAAAATTCAATTTGCTAATATTTTTCTCCCTTGATTGAGATAAAACGCATATTAAATTTGGTCAAATTCGTAAATTATTATATGAAAATTTCAATGTTGCAGGACCTAATTACTTCACTTTCATAACAAAAAAAACATTAGTTATTATACATCCCCTACCATGGCTTGAAATTCTCCTGCATTCTGAGCACATTAATCTGTTTTTTAAATTTCAGTAAAAACCAAAATCTAATTCGTGGAATTTGGTACGGAAAATGAGAATGTTTTAAAATACAGAAGATGAGGATGGTAGACAATATTTGCCTATTTGGGAACCAAGAGAAAATTTAGTTACCTAACACTTTATGATTCACGAACTCTTTAGATTTTACATCAGAATAGTATTAAACTGATTTCTTTTAATCTTTTTGGAAAGAAAAAAAACGACTGTCAGTTTGCATTTCTTCTAGAAAAGCAAATATTATGTGATTGCTGATACGAAGCCCCTCGTTATGCGTCCAAATCCAATGATGTGCTGGTAAAGTGCAATTTTTAACTACCTATCGGACCACATTCTCTAATTCTAGCAAAAATGTGTACCTTAAAGAAATATAAAAAACTCCTCATAATTCTATTACAAATTCAACTCAAAAATAAAAATAAGTAAACAGATGTATAGCTAATGCATCTTCTGATCATGTGATTGATCATGATGACTGGCATCACATAGCATAACTTGTGCAGGACCTGCAGGAAATTAAAAGCATTGTGGGCTGCTGACTTTGCCAAACGGTACCACAAAGGTAGGTACGCAATTCTAAATTTTAGCACTAGATAAATGTACAAAACCACTAAACATTGGTTGCACACAAAAAGAGTTAAATAAAAATCATTGAATGTCAACAGTCCACGTCAACAAATCTGAAATGAAAGAGTTAGAGCAGTTATAAAAAGAATAAAACATTATTCACTGCCAGCACATCTATACTTAGTGGGAAAATGTAAGAGACAGCTAATGTTTTTCTATAATATAATATTTTTATTCTGAAGATAGATGTGTGACAAGTAAAACAAACATTCTGAACATACATTACATCACCAAAATTAGAGTCCAAACACATCAAAATAAAATGTGTGATGGCGCATGCATGCATGCATATTATATCTACTATATATCACAAACAAATATTTGAATTTGGATTGTTTGATGCTTATATATATAGTTAGTGTCGTGTTGTTTATACTATAATTTATGAGAATGATAATGCAGAAATATAAAGCTTCAAATCAAGTAAGCACCCATCTATGAAATTCTGCCTAATAACAATATATAAATAACCAACACAATCAATCGTAAACTCTCAAAGGATGTTATGACACGTTGATTAAGGCTTATTTAATGAAAAAAGAAGCTAAAAAATTAGGGAAACTAAATTTCAGTGAATGAAAATATTTTTCCATGGACTATTCAAAAAGACATATTTTGAGTCTAAATATTTGTTCGATAATTAATACATTAAAGTTAAATATTGACACGAATTCACAGACTTGTATGTTCCAACATGAAGATTCCGAATCAGATACAAAGCAATAAGAATAGAATATATAGTACAAACCTGTATATATAGTCTCCCATAATGCAAATATAAATTAGCAAGAATAGAATATATCATGACACTATATACTTTCTTCCTGAGTAAACTCCAGAACCAAAGGTTCATTAATGATTAGAAAGTACAAAATGATTGTGTGACTGAGCATAAGAGAACCAAATAAACAAAATGAACAGCTTTGGTTCTGGAGTTATTAGAAATGAACAGCTTAGTTTGTACTTACAACAACAAACCGAGGAAGATAAATATACTAATTTCCCTCAGTTTCATACTCTACTATTAATTACATCACTCTCAAAGACAAATGGCCCCACTTACAAGCCTTATTTGCGTGGACCCGGCATGCATTATTCAAAGTAGAAGAAATAGCGGGTCCGACTAAGAACACAAACACCCTAAGCAGCCACAAAGAGAGCAAGCAACGACGATGACATGACAAGCAAGCTAGAAGCGAGGGCGACTTCAATCAAGGATGGCCACCGCTGGTGCAATTGGAGGGACCTGAAACTCGCCGATCTTTAACACACGGGATCAGTTGTTCAAGCTGTTGTGTTGTCGTTGATGTAGATTGAACTGTACTGCTTGAAGAGATCAGGATTAAGATGAGGAAGAAAACGGCCGCCTCAAAAATTACTCTAGCATTCATCATTAGTTTCTGTCTTTCTAAATTTGGATCTTGTTGGCAATTCTTTACTTCACTATGAGAGAGCTTGGTATGGAGTTCTACAAAAAGCAATACCTAGCTAGGGGAGCACTATATATATATATAGAAAACACTATAATTAATGCCACCGAGAAAAAACAAAAGGAAGAAAAAATACAGATCCATGGACTACCTAAAGAGTTGAATTTGGTTAATTGTTATAGTTAATAAACTGAAAGCTTTAGCTTTGACAGCTACAATATATTTGCTATTTGGCATGCATATATGCATGCTTGGTCATCATGGCATCACCACTAGGGTAAAAATGGGCCTAGTCAACCACGCTCGGCATTAGATGACAAAATTAATGTTAGGCCTAAGGAGAACTTAAGAACAAAAAAAAAAAATTCCCATAATTAATTTTCTACTCAAAAAAAATTCTGTTTTTGCTTCTGACCTAACCAACTCGAGTATCTAAATTAAGCACATTACAATGTCAAATTTTTTGTTAAGATCGTTCAACAAAATAATTCTTCTATACATGCCATTTGTTTTCATGAGGAACTAATTAATTCAGAAGATATTGATTACGAAGAAAAAGAAATAATTAAATAAAGAAAGAAAGGAAACAAACCATATATATATTCTAATAACAATTGCCTCAAATTCACCAACCTGATTACCTCACACATGGATCAAAAGCAGTTCATCATTCAGATGCCAAGAGATCGCTGGGCCCCAGTGATCTGAACTCTAATGGCTAATGAACTAGATGAATTTAATAATAATATATTATATGATTTTTTGACATGCATATTAGGAATCTAGCTAAGCTTTGGACCTCCAACAAAGAAGCCAGGTGAAATTAATTACGAGATGCCATTTTAGCGTATAGTGCTTTCCAGCTCAAGTATGCTTTTGGATATGTATGCTTAAAGCAAAGCTAATTAATTTGAGACGTCTTAATTTTACACACCTCTTTAATTAATTAGTGGAAAGGTTTTCCAAGGCTCTCTTGCAGATTCACCTTATATATACACATACACAGAGACAGGGGAAGATTAAAATATAATATATTATATGGAAAAATTATATAATGGCTCAAAATTTTCAATTTGAAAAAAAATGGTTCCATAAACATTTTGGTTCGAAATACTCATGAGTTGAATTTCAAAATTCACGTGTGAAACATCGGTCCAAATAGTTTAATAAATTCTTCATATCAAAATCTTATAGAATACTAAAATTTATCATTTTAAAAAAATTTCTACTATTTTAAATGATTTTTGAAAAATGACCTTAAAAATAAAAAAAAAACCAATATTCTGAAGGTATAAAATGGTCATCTTTCGAAAATTATTAAAAATAGTAAATAAATTCTAAAAATAATATTGGTATTCTACAAGATTTTGATATGAAAAATTTATTAAGCTAATTGGATAACTATTTTGAACATGGGATTTTGAAATTTGACCTGTAAGTATTTCGCCGAAATATTTATGGAAGCACCGTAGCCAAACTCTATCTCTCTCTCTATATATATATAGGAAGTATAAAATACAATATATTGTATGGATGAAACCATGCAACATTTTCATATATCGAATTTGGAGTTAAAATCGATTGATTCAAACCACTTAATATAATCTCTATATCAAAATCTTGTAAAATACCAAATTTTATATTTTTCAGAATTTTTTTACTATTTTTTTTGGAGGAGAAGAAAATCAATTGATTTGAAGAATTTGGATCATTCAATAACAATAATTTTCTTCCCATCCAAAAAAATAGTAAAAAAAGCTCATGCAACGGCTCCAAATCTCGAATATAGAAGAAAAATGATCAATCCGAACTGCTCAATTTAATCTTTATATCAAAATCTTGTTGAATATTAAATTTTATATTAATTGGAAGAAAAA
The DNA here is from genome assembly GCA_037678475.1 of x Bolboschoenoplectus mariqueter. Taxonomy (NCBI): domain Eukaryota; kingdom Viridiplantae; phylum Streptophyta; class Magnoliopsida; order Poales; family Cyperaceae; genus x Bolboschoenoplectus; species x Bolboschoenoplectus mariqueter. The sequence continues at coordinate 1,609,790 of CM075239.1, read as the reverse complement.
TGATCAATCAAGTTTTTTTACTATTTTTTTGGATGGGAAGAAAATCGTTATTATTGGATGATCCAAATTGTTCAAATCAATTGATTTTCTTCCCCTCCAAAAAAATAGTAATATAAAATTTAGTATTTCACAAGATTTTGATATAGAGATTATATTAAGCGGTTCGACTCGGTCAATTTTAACTCCAAATTCGAGATATGAAACCATTGCATGGTTTCATCCATGCAATATATATATTGTATTTTAGAATTCTTCCATATATATAGATATAGTAAAGATATATATACATGAATAAAACAAACTATATATTTCAACTTTCAACTTTTCTTATGTTCTAATAATTAATTAGATGAATTAACAACGAAATAGTTAATTTGTCCACTAGTCGCCCAGCAAAACCCTTTTGTTTTGCATGTGTATATTAATTTAATTTGCAGGTTACATACTTAATTACAGCTAATAAATAAATAAAAGTTGGATCCAATTATAGGACAACCGTCCATTTCAAGCAAAACTGGATTTATTAATCATGTTACAGTTTTCCATAAAGAAACATGAGAGTTCTAACACTCATTACATTAAAATTTAATTTGATGGACAAAACAAACGTTCAATGAAATCAAGATTCACACAAAATTTATTCTCACACTTTTAATAATCGTGTGAATTATCAGATTTAATAATTCAACGATAATTTTTTCTATTAAATCAACATATAGTCTTATTAACATTGGAACGACTTTATTCCACCCATAAAGGGGTCGACCTGATTGAATATTCAGAATTCGGAGAATGCATTATATATATGTGTGTGTGTGTGTGTGTGTGTGTGTGTATGCCTTTGGTCTGATCGATCTGTAAAGCTACTTACAATGTGACGATATATTAATTAATTCCGCGCATAGATAAGGGTACCTTAATTAGGTTACGATGCGATCAAAATTGATGGCTGTGGATGGCTGTGGTGCAAAGAAGAGCATGAGACAAAGATTCTAATTTGAAACCAAAAACTTTACAAAGATTACTCTGAACTTTTCAGTTCCTTGGAGAGAACATGTTTAAAGCAAATTCATCATTCCTTTATTATCCCATCCTATTATACAAACATTGTATATATGAAGGTCAATAAAGTAGAAACTGCATAACTTATCTCAATAGAAAATTGCTGTGACCTTCTTTTTTAATGATAGATTACACCAAGTGGCATCAAAGACTACTTGGCTCAACCACACCGAGAAAAGGGGTACTTCAAAATAATTAGCAAGCTCTTCTTATCTATTGAATATTTGCATCTGTTAATTTGCTTAATTCTTTTTTTTTAAATAGAAAAAAGTTCATAAATGTAAATTAAGTCCATATGTAAATCAATTTCATTCTGTAGATATTAATTATACAAAATTTATGAAACCATGTGTGACAATGACTGTACTACGCTTATGAGTCCATTAATTCTCCATGTTGGTAATGTTACAATAAGTTAAATTGTATTCGATATTATTAGTGGTACAAACAATGCATTCTTGACTCAGTCCTAATACAGATTCTCTATGAAGTGACTATACAAATATAGCTCTTAAATTGGAAAAATATCATTATGCATTTTTTTTCATCATCGGCCTTAATGAAGTTTTAATAAATTAAATGGTACATAGAAATGTTAAATTTAAATACCGATTATACGTTTATCTTAAAAAGAATGTAAATATCTACATATCATATAATATTTGATGGAAAGCTATGATTTAAAGATTTGCTATATATAATCCATTGATATTTCCAACTTGTAACCAACTGATTTTTTTTTTATAAAGTCTCTTTCAGGGGAAAAGTTATGATTACAGTTTGAGAAAAAAAGTAACAAGTTCTGATGCCATAATCTTATATGTAAATTAATTGTTGGTTGAACCCATGCATGGTAAGCAACAAAATATCCTCTCCACTGTGGCAGGAGATTCGGCATATATTCCATCCGCTTACTTATGCTTTCCGATCGTATTACATAAAAAACACACAATAAACTAATTAATACATACGATATCTATTATATTTTCGTACAACTTAGTATATAGTTTTCTCAGTATCACCTCCATCGCCATGTGTGATCAGAGCTCGCATAGAACAATGTTGCAATTCTATACAGTTTTGCAAAGTAGACCCTGTAATAGTTGGTACTTAGCAAAATAATCAGAATTTCTCCGTTGCAAACATTAACTTCCCAACTGCCCGACCGGCCGACATGAGCTAACAACCACCGGTAAGCAATTTTAAAGCCTCTCGTGGTGAGCTAAACGATTTGTCGAATAACTAAAACTATAACTTTCACAGTTTTTATTCTTGATAAAATATCAATATTTTTTTATCAAGTATAAATAATTTTCTGATAAAATATAAACACATTTCGGATGCATATAAAAGTTATATAAATTAATGATGAAAGTTATTATTCTTCAAAAATTAAATAATTATAAAAGCTTTCCGATGTTCAGGTACAAATATGATACATTACAAAAACATAAATAATTAATTTTTTAATTTTGTAATAGTGAAAGTTCGAACAATCACCAATCACCTAATTACGTACTTTTTTCATGCAAACAATTAGTTAAGATGGTGTCACTTAAAAAATTAAATAAATATTATGTTTCCACGCTTAATTTTTTGCTATATGATAGTCGCATAGTGTACTATATATTTATATACTGAAAAATTAATTCCATACAGACATACTTACATACACACATGCATACATACGTACATATGTACATACATGCATACATATGCACTTACGCACATAAAACACATACATATATATATATATATATATATATATATATATATATATATATATATATATATATATATATATATATATATATACACACACTAACACACAAACGCACACGCTTACACACATTAAAACATGTATATAGTGTTGTCTCAACCATGTATAGGTGGACATATGAAACCAGGGATGCTGGTGGAGCAGCTCGAGGGCTTCGAATGTGGACCTTCCTTCTTGAAGTTAGGTGATGCAGAGATCGGTGAAGCATCAACCGAAAGAGAGAGTTTCTCTGCACGAAGTGGCTTATGGCCACCAAGAGTAGCAGTTGTCTCTTTATCAATTGATGCAGCTAGACCTAGTATGAGTGCAAGTATGAAAAGTTGCGCTAACGGCATTGCTTGTTTTGGTTGTCCCATGGAATTCGATCTAGGTCAGAGAATGAAGAAAGAGCTAGCAAAACAATTAGTAGCTAGAGTGTTGATGGGAAGAGAGGTGTTGCAATGGTGCTCATTTTATAGGAAGCTTGAAGACAATTGCAAGTTTTCTTGTGGAATAAAGGTTTTAGGGTTCATATGGATGGGTGGATGAGCAGGAGGAAGAATATTTTGCATGAGATTAATTATATTTTTTTTTCTCTTTTTGGCATTAGTGCTTCTTGAAAAGGAGGAAAAATTGATTTGAACCGTATGATGTAGTAAGGGTATCACGGAAAAAAAATTAAATATACTTTTATTTGGTAACAAATGTATAACTTGAAATGAGATCCTTAAAAGCACCTTCTATTTTAATTAATTCCTCTGTCTCTCTCCCTCAATTCTTCAGCATCTCCTGTATCAACTCTGCCCCCTCTCTCAATTCTTAATGTACTTGTTACGCCTCTCATTTTAATCCATTCCTCTCTCTCTCTCTCTCTCTCTCTCTCTCTCATACATTTGGTTTTATTACAACCATTTTAATTGCGTACTTTGAACCTTTAAAATTATAAAAAATGAAGGTGGTTCCCTCAGTTGCCACATGAAGCAAGATTCTTTTTTCAGGGGTTAATTACCATCAAATATGGTACAAAGCTTTGCTTTAAAGATGGCCAAATTGAAAATTAAGTACAATAAGCTATATTTGTACATTTATTTCATAAAAATTTGTACAATAAGCTATATTTGCTTTAAAGATGGCCAAATCCGAAATGACGATTTAGTTGGCTCAATAAATTTTTCATATCCAAATCTTGTAGAATACTAAAATTTATCTTTTTTTTAGAATTTATTTACTACTTTTAATCATTTTTGAAAAATGACCCTTTATGACCTTCAAATATTAGTATATTTTTATTTTTAGGGTCAACTTTCAAAAATCATTAAAAAATAGTTTAAAAATTCTAAAAATGATAAATTTTGGTATTCTATAAGATTTTGATACGAAAAATTTATTAAGTTACTTAGATCGATGTTTCGGATACAAAATTTTGAAATTTGACCCGTAAATATTTTGGACCGAAATATTTATGGAAGCATATTAGCCAAACTATATATATATATATATATATATATAGTAAAGTTAGCGTACTCCTAGAAATACGGAGCCTCTCGATACTAGTAACTAAAAATCCTATCAAATCGATTTCAAACGAAAAATCTAAGTTGCTCAATAAATTTTTCATACAAAATTTTGTAGGCTACTGAAATTTCTCTATATTTAAAACTTTCTAACTATTTATTTCGGATTTGCGCTGACGAGCTGAAAAACCCAGCTTGAACTCAGCTTGCCGCAGCTTGAGATGGCTCGTTGCTCGTGAATTTAGCTTCTGAGAGTGATTTGGGGCTAGGAAGAGAGGAGGAGTTGGGTAGGGGCCTTGGCCGGGTGCTCGGGTGAGGGTGATCTGGGGAGAGAGAGAGCGGGAGGCGGGCTACTAGGAGGCGACGTGTCGATGCCATAATGTGAGAGAGAGGGAGGCGAGTTGCCGGGATGCGGTGTGCCGACGCCGTGACGAGTTAGACGAGCTGATCCCAAGCGAGCTAGCCACAACTCCTCGGATCACAAACTAGACCAGTGAGATTAGCTCAAGCTGATGTCGAGCGAGTTGATCCCAAGCAAGAAGTGAGCTATGAGTATTTTGTGTAGCACATATATACATCCCTTCCAATTGTGAATTATATATATATATATATATCTATATCGTTTGGCTAATGTGCTTCCGTAAACGTTTTGACTCCAAAGCATTTATCGGATTCAAAATTTCGCGTCCAAACGTCAATCCAAGTAGCTCAATAAATTATTCATATCAAAATCTCGTAGAATACCAAAATTTATCATTTTTAGAGTTTCTAAACTATTTTTAATGATTTTTTAAAAATAATCATTTTTTGACATTCAAATATTAATATTTTTCTATTATTTTTAGAATCACATTAGCCAAACTCATATATATCTACATATGATTTTTATCAAATTGTTTTACTGTTCAATTCTAATTTCTTTAGATAAAGATGAAACTCATTAAACCTTCCAAGCTTTACATATCTATCCACAAGGATTTTCTAATTAGATTTTCAACATACAACTTTTCATACAAAAATATTATCTCAATTAACTATTAGAACAACGAATGATTCTCTATTATCTAATTGCAGTCAATCGTTCAATAAAAACAAAGCTATTCTAAGAGCATATATTTATATTCAAGAGTAATTATGTACACAGATTCCTACTGCTCTCAATCTTTCCTACAGCATAATTATATTCATGAATTACAACTAATTAAAAGACAGCATCCTCTAGAAAGAAATATATATAGAAAAGCAACGCCCTCTATTCATGGTTGTTGTTGCTGTAAACAAAGAACAGTATATTTCAGTTTCCTCTCCTCCAATCATCCTAAAATTTGAAACAAATCCAACATATATTTTTTTAATCTTGTTAAGATATGTCAATAGTTACTTGTTAATTAATCAATATTAAACTGAGATAATAAATGGGAATGTTATGTATTTCGCAGCATATATTCAACAGTATGAATTTAACTCTCGTTTGAGAATTTATCAAAATTTTGGTGGCAAAATATAGAAGGAACAAATTTTGTTCACAATTGATAGAAGCACTAAGGCACTACATGACTGGATAATAATTAATATAAATTCAAACTTTCAAAGTAATTTTCTCCTAGTTATTTGTTTTAAGCTAACTGATGACAAAACCTTGTGACAAAATGATAGAAATAATTTGTTAAAATAAATTGCTTCAATAATAAAATTAAAAATGAAATAAATTTATAAGTAAAGAGATAGCCTGATAGATGAGTCCTGTAATTGGGGTAGAGTGTTCTAAAAGCAAACTAAATTTATTTTATTATTTAAGCAATTTATTTTAACATAATTAACTTTACAAAGACATTTAATAGGAAACACAATAATACATATAGGAATAGGAAGAGTTTGTTTAGCCACAACATTAAAGTACAAGAAGCAAGGAAGCACCTCTTCTGGACCTTGTAAACATTGTAATTCCAATTTACAATTAATTAAACCGAATCCTCCATGCACTTATTGCCCCTTAAGAAACTGAAAATATACAAATTATTTTATCAGTTCAGAAATTAAAAACCTGTTTATAAATAGCCCAATAAGTAACACCATATGGGCCTTCGGCCGTGAATATATAAATTGACTTTGCCAAAACAAAGCTAAAAAAAGAACCACAAATTAAGCGCATTCAAACCCAACAGCAAGCAAAGCCCACATTTCCCACTTGGGCACTTTTATGTGACAAAGCTATCCTCAAATCAATGAATTTATAAGTTTATAGTTAGTATAGAAAATATTTATTATTTTTTTTCTAAATGATTATAAAAAAATTTAATTTAAAATTTTTATTGCACAAGTAAAAATATAATATGTATAACTTTTAATTCTTAATAATATAAGGTATAAATAGTTTTATCATTAGATATAAATATTTTTCGAAAAAAATATAAAATATATGTGAGTTACAAATAAAGAATGCACCTAAAAGATATAATTATCACTTCTTTTTGATTAATTTATTGGTACTTTGCCAAATCCTTACATAATGAGTATCAAATATCAATCAAACAAAAGTGTCCCAAGTCAAACAGAAGACTGTTGGTCTTTGTTGAGTTTTCTTCTCAGACAACATATAAACAAGTTTCTCTAGTGTCAATTGAAAAATAGAGAGAGATAAAAGCCTCTTATGAATAGTTCAAGTGCTCAATGTACTATTGTTAGTTCTAATTTTTTTTTCCTAACCAATACTAGCAGGTGCACTTATATGCATGCTTAATTTACATTGGTACCTTTCAAGAACCACTATTTCTTAAAAGTTCAAAAATAATTCTGTGTTCTTTTTCTTTTCTTCTTTTTTTCAATAGGGATTTTCAATTTGCACCGAAAGCCCTCGGTATAAAGATAAAGTACGTCTTAGAATACATATGAAACCGGAAGAGAGAAGAAACCCTAGAGAAGAAAGACGAAGCACAGTTAGCGTTTGTCGATAGGAAGTTCTAGAGCCTAGAATTTTAGAAAGAAACTCGTACTATGCGTCAGTTTGAAAAGAAATAAATGTCAAAATTCCCGTAAGTTTTTATTTAAAACAAAATTACTTCGATTTGAGACTTTTCCAGTTTTATATCCTTCTTAAATGCTAATAAGTATTGGGCCATCATCAAATAGGCTTAACATAGAGGGTTAGGTGAAATCACAGTTATTACTATTGAGGCCCGAGACGATTAGGCCTTGACCTCTTTTCAACTTTCTTTCTTTTTAACATATTTTCTCCTCCGCTTCTGTAGTTTGCGGTTCGCTCCTCCAAGGCCTGTAGCGATGTAAGCTCCTCTTGTACCACTTAACATAAAGGATGAGATATTGACGACTATTATTTTAATAATTTTTATAATAAAATTTTAAATATTTTTTAAAGATATTTAAAAATAAAAAATTATAAGTATATTTTTTAACTTATAAGTTGATTGTGTTTCAAATTTCATATAATTTAAATATTATTTGATATTTCATCAAAGTGAAAATCTACTAAAAAACAGTTTTCTATTTGAATTTGAGGGAGGGTTTGGTTGAATGCAGGGAAGAATCAGAATTCGATAAAATAATTTTACCATCCAGAAAGAAAAAAAACTAGAATCATCGAAAAAATATATTATAATAATATTAATAAATTATCCAAAAAGATAGATTGAGAAATGAAATAGATGAATAAAAAGCCACCAAAAAAGATTTGATTTTTTTTATTTTATAGTTACTTTGAGAATCGAAGTTAATATGCAACTAATCATTGCAATAATAAAATAGAATCAGCTTTTTTATATGTCCGTTCTCATCTTTCAATGAGTGCAAACCTTTAGATTTCTAAAAAAACTTTTGGAATACGAGAAAAAAAAAATCCCCTAATAAATACAATCAATACAAATAAAGACAAAATATTTTTTAATTTTATTTTTATCATAAAAGATAAAAATTCAAAAACAAAAAAGGAGGTTTTGTATGAAAAAAGAATTTGCACGATTATATCAATATGTCAAAAAATATTGTCAAACCAAAAAAGATTTAATAATTTGAGATTCCTCTAGAAATAACCTTGATCAAGTAACTATTTATAAGATATACTAATCCGATTCAACTTCTATGTCAATAATAAATTTTAGAATATTTACAAATTAATCGATACGAAAATTTTTCCTTTTTTTTTAGAACCTCGATCAAGTGACTATCAATATATATTCTACCAAAATTTCATAAATAAGTCAATAGCAAATTTTAGATAATTTGCAAATTAATATATAGGAAAAAAGTTATTTTTTTTATAGTACCACGATTTCACTATTTTTTTATTACTTTATCCAGAGAAGAAATGCAACCTGCCCTCGCCCTATATTGTATAGTCCGAGAGGACTTTATTAATATACTTATCACAAGTTAAGATACTATAAAAATAGAAAACAAAAACAAGAAAAAAAAACAATAAAAATAAAAGGGAAAAACTAGAATTATCATAAGAAAATCACAGGAAAAAACATGTTGAAAATTGTCATATATAGTTTGTTGAACGTGTGACTCTACATGAAAGCAGTTGGATTTATTTACTAACCGCAAGGCATAAAAGAAAAGAATAAGAGCTAACGCACAAGAAAAACCTTGGCAATAATGGGATCATAGGGAATAGCATACGAGAAGGCAACAATTGTGGGGAATTAACCTAGGTCTTGGCGACAAAATAACCCCGTCCTTAACATGCATTGTCCGGATGAAAATAACTGACCGGATATGTATATCGAAAAAACAACGGCGAGACTATACAAAATGACAAGTGGCTCCGCTATTAAACGTTAATTTCATACGGATAAGAAAAATAAGAAATTGAGTTTTTATTCGGATATATAATATCTATTTGTTTGAATTTGGTTTTATTTTCAGAGAATTTCCCTCGGAAAAAATCGTCAAATTTTTTTGTTGCGGCTCCATAAAAACACTCGCTCTCTGCTGCACAGACCGACTCCTTGTGAAGTATAATCCATTCAATAGGTAAGAAAAGTCATCTTTGGATGAGGCGAAATCTTTTTATATGGATGGAAACGTAAGAATTCCATAAACTTCGAAATCCCCATCCCTTTCACCATAAGTTGGAGAAGCGATACCGAAACAGGCTACAATGCGACTTTAGGCGCGCGCATCGGAGACGGACAATAAAATACACAGAATAGAGATGAATTTAAGGTGCCTCATCGACTTCTCTCTTACCACCTATGTGTGTTAAGCATGGTCACTTATCGAATATGTTAAGCATGCCTTGACAGACTAGTAAAATAGCAGTGGCCACACATACGATTCTCAATCAAAAAGGGCAAAATGTAATATGTATTTATGTAGCTATTGGTCAAAAAGCATCTTCTGTGGCTCAGGTAGTGAGTGACTACTTTCCAGGATAAAGGTGCCATGGAATACACCATTGTCGTAGCTGAAATGGCGGATTCAGCTGCCGCATTACAATTCCTCGCACTTTATACAGTAGCATGGAAATTATATGATATTTATAAAGGTTCATATTTAATAGTCTTTAATATAATATTAAATGATTTTTAAATTATATGAAATTTAAAACACAATCAATTAATAGATTAAAAAATATATTTATCAACTTTTTTCTATTTTTTAGAATTTCTAATTTAAAATTGTCCTTTTATGTGTTCACATAGTAGTCTTTGCATTATTTATTGAATTGCTTTTGTACTAATTTTTTTTCTGCTGGTGATTTCTGAAGCAACGAACCAGTATTTTGCTGGTTTATCTTTCTTATTTTTTTTTCTGTTCACAAACTTCTAAACATGCAATCATCTGCGTCGATTATGTTAATCAGATTCTTTTACAGTCCAAGAGAATAAAAGTACAAGCTTAATTTGTTCAACGTGACCTTCTTAATTTTCAGAGAATAAAATGCGAACTTGGTTCTTACTTATTTTTCAGGATTAATTAATTAGCTGAAATGAATTGTTAAAAACCACGATCTGCACAAATAAAAGCTAATATTACAAACTTACTTCAATAGTAATCAGTTTACATTCACTAATTTTTGTGAACATTGGCAAATTTAAATGCACAAAAACAACAGACATACTAAAATTGAATTACATATTATTGTAAAGTATATTATTTTCCCACAAACCTCCTAGCTAGCTATTTTTGACAGAAGCTAAAAGGAAAACATGTATAATAAATAAATAAATAATATACAAACCTCACAACAACCGCACTGGTGCCATATATATATATATATATATATATATATCCAGCACTTCTAATATTATTTTTTTGCTACTAGTGCATATATATACTTACAAGCTAGGGAATGCAATGGCAGTTATTTCCAACAGAACTACTCCCTCCGGGAGAACATGATGGTATAACACAATGCTTTTGTGGATTAATGGTATCGACTCGCTCAAGACGCCGTGCCGCCGTCGCAATAATCAACACGTCGCATGAAACAATCAAGACTACAAATAGAAAAACCTTCAAAGAAAGTTTAATATTCATATTTAGTTTATTTGTAAGGTGGTTTGTATTTAGGGTTTTAAGATGCTGATAGTATAGGAATGCAAGAGGAAGTATATATAGACTTTCATAATAGTAGAAACTTGAACAGCAAGTCAAGTCTATAGTTGTCCCTTATTTAATTCACCGCCAGTTAAGATATCACTGAAAATTGGATGAAAGAATTTGTATTAAAATTGGATATATGTAGGAACATGTGGAATTAATTTGTTGTAGTTAGTTAGAACTTGAATTTTGTATATATTATAAGGAATCAAATCTACCTTTTCTTCTAGGAAAGCATGTCCGCCATACTTGTCGAAATCAAATCTACCTTTCCATTGTTTCTTTCTCCTTGGCAAGATGGGGGAACTTACATTTTGTTTCTTCTTCATCAAGTTCTAGATATATTTTTTCAAATAAAGCAATTTCCTCACCTCGACATACGATCTTATTTTAATCAATGGCTTCTGACATCCCTTCCTATATAGTTATATGCATTGATATAGGTACCAAGTTACCCACTACAAACCAAGAAATTGCATAGGAAACCATAGGTGTGTTGTTTGCATGTGCTGTTGGTAGGCATGTAATATTCATAATGAAAAAATCTGGTATGAATCTGTATATAAATCTAAAAAATATATCTGATATGAAGATTATGAAGAAAGATTCATTATATTTTTTGAATTTGTATTTGGATCTTACATGATTCGAATTTAAAATTCACTAGAAATCTTATAAAAAAAAATTATTTTAACTTTTGTAGCAAAACATATGTGATAATAATTTATTTTGAGTTCCTCCTAATTTTTTTAATATGAGGATATATTACATGTATAGTTACATAATAGCTATAATGAATTGTAGCTGTAATTATAATTTCGTAATTTATTAATAATTGAATATTATATTATTATTTTTCATTTTAATAATTAGATTGCATTACTTTTACAAAAAGAAAATTATGTTTTACATTTTTCTAGTTAATTGAGTTAGAATTGTTATCATAATTTATACTTTTATAATATAAAATTATATATGTTTACCATATCAAACATATATTTTATTATTTTAAACATTTAAATATAAAATTTGAAATATATCTGAATCCAATTTAATATCCACTAAAAACTAAATATAAATTCACATTTATATCTTTAAATCCTAATTGGATGCTAACTACCCACTACAAACCAAACCAATAAATTGCGTAGGAAATCACAGGTGTGTCGTTTGCCTGTGTTATGTGCCTCTGTAAACAATTAAATTTTCAAAGGAATCATGTTAGTGGATCTTCGTTCAACGCAGAACCAATGTTATGTTATAAATAAATGGCACCTGGCCGTCTTCCCATATAAGGTTTTTTTTTTGTGACTATGCTGGTCAATGTCACATGTATAACAGCTGGTATTAATATATATAAAATTTTGAAAAATTATTTTTACACCTCAATTTTGTATTTTTTTATATGTACACTTGAAGTGTTTATACTAAATAGATAATTTATTTATATATGATTTTATAAATGTTTATAATTAGTATAAAAAGTCTTTATCATTTTTTTTCTTTTGTAGATGATTATAGAAAAATTCAAATTAAAAATTTGGTTACAACAAGTAAAAATATAACTTACATAACTTTTAATTATAATAATGCAACGTATAAATACTTTTATCATTAGATATACAAATTTTCTGAATAAATATAAATACATTTGAGATGCAAATAAGGGCGCAGTGAATGGTGCAATTCTCACTCCTCTAAACTTTTATCATACTTTTACATATTATATGGGCAATATTTGAATTTATTCAGAGGATATTTTATAAATTTAATTTCGTATTATTTAACTAATTTTTAAATTTCGTGTATTTAATTTATACAATAAAAATTTATAAACATAAACGATTTACAAGAAAAAAGTTTCCTCTGTAATTTGCATATACATAATACATTCCTGAAAACCATCTTAATCCTCATTTTTTGTAATTATAATCTCCGTTGTGGTTATCTTTATGCATGTCAAAAAATCCTTAAATTTTTGCACAAAATGCACGAATCAATCATCATCAGGACCTCCTAATACATAATCTCACATGGTTGATCTAAGCAAATATTTACTTTTTGTAATTAATTTATGTGGAGGCTTAATTTAATGTAATATAATATAGAGCATGTTTGATCAAATCGTATATACTTTCCTGCTTCATGATGACAATAGATATTCCTCAAAGCTGGCATCTACTACCAGTCTATCATGATATCATAACAGCATCCAAAGAAGGCATAGTTTAATTAATTAATTGATTGATTGGGATTTGGAAAAGATACAGAGGATTTCAACGTTCAAAGATGCAAAATGTTATAATTTTCCACAGATAATTAAAAGACGAATATGACAAGATCAAGCATAGGATGTGAAGAGGCACCTAGTGGCATTAATTTTCTATTTTGTTTTTTTTTACTGTGCCTTTAATTTTTTCATATTCTTCCACTGATCGTATCTAATGTACAGTTGAGAGGAATATATATAATGGGGAGGGATCACTTGACAATGGTTATCATAATATTATGATAATTTTGATAATTTATTTTCATATAAATTAGAAATAAATGTTTAAAAACAGAATATAGAAATATTCTTGTAAAGAATTTTCAAGAATTTACATATTATTTGATATTTCATCAAAAGGTATCAAAATTACACGATAATATTTACAACAGTCTATATTTAATAATTTTTTATCGAAAACTAAATAACATTTAAATTATATAAAATTTAAAATACAAATATACAACTAATCTATAGGTTAAAGGATTGTTTGGGATTTAATTCTCCTCAAACATTTTCGCATGATTGGGCCCATGAAATGAAATGCTTCAATACCCAATCAATGATGCAATTAATAATATGGGCCTTAATTAATGAAAAAAAATCTGATGAAGCCTAATTAACAATGAGGTTTATTTAAGAGTAGAAGTTCCAGAAATAACAATCAAAATGTTTTTATCTTGTTTTTACTATTTTAGCGTCATTTTCGTCATTAAAAAAAATAAAAAAAGAATAATGGCACAGTATATCCAAAAGAGAGAAATCATTCTAAAACAGAATCTTATATTAATTCAACAAAACTATGTAAAAGAAGTATGCTAATTAATGCTACCAATCATCTAGTTGATCTTTGTTCTAGGTTCCCAATAGAATTGATCATAAGTGAGAATTATGTACAAATTGGAAATTAGACACATAGCAACATCAGTTTTAATCAAATATATTCTGACAACACTTTATCATACATAAAATAAAATTAATACATAATTCATGAGTAAAGCGAGCATAAATTTAAGCTCATCAAGATCTTTGATGAACTTAACTCCAAATACCTATCGAAATAGCTTCAAATGACAAATCCGACTTGCTCAAAAAAAATTTCATATTAAAATATCATAGGATACTGAAATTTTCTATTTTTAGAATTTTCTAACTATTTTCTATTTTTGAGATTTTTTGGAAATGACCTATTCTCATATAAAAAAATTCATTAGTTTATTATTATTTTAGAATCATCTTCAAAATTTTGAAAAAAACAATTAGAAAAATCTAAAAATAGAAAATTCTGGTATCCCATGAGATTTTGATATTAAAAATTTATTGAGCTATTCGGATTTATCGTTTGAAGCCGTTTAGATCATTTTTTTGACTTAAGCTCACTTTATCTTTACTCCATAATTCACACTTAATTTATTCTGTTAAGTGTGAATTTATTCTTAAATAGACTGGATGTTAGGATGTGAGGGTTGATATTGTGTTTGATGAACATAATATATATACTGTTTTAGATTAATAAAATTTTTTTGGCAAAGACACACAGAAGCAGAAAGATACAGATAGGATAAGCATATAGGTCATCTTTCTGTATTGAAAGTTGTATTCCTATTTTTTTGAGGGAGGAATATTTGACACTTATTATTATCTTGACAACCTTAACATTAATTTTAAAATAATTTTGAAATAGTTTTTAAAAATTCTCAAAAAATAGACAGTCTTTGATAAAATATCAAATTATCCTTAAATTACATGAAATTTGAAACATCATCGATCTATAAATTCATAATATGTTTATAATTTTTTTATTTTAAAATTTTTTTAAATTATTTTAAAATTCATTATCAAAGTTGTCAAGAGATCGCTACCTTTAATGAATGTGATCATCCCGGTGTAAAATCTTTTCTTGACTTGTGTGTCTAAGGAGCAGCAACTGTTTGAGTTACTGCACATAAGCAATATCTGATCAGTACAAATTGTCAAACCGACACACTAACCTTTGTTTTTTTTTTCCACACCGCCTGATTTTGTAGGATTTTTAGGCATCCTTTTGGAACTCAGAAATGGAGGACAACAACAAAAAATATGTGAATATTAATAGTGGAGGAAGTAAGATATTAATGAAGTGGTGTCAACTAAATTTTAATTTAAAACATTTTAAAATAAAAAAAATATGAATAGTTTTATTTTAATGGATGTCACTTAGCACAGCTACTATCTAATTAACATGATTCAATTATAATTCTTCTTAAAATTGTTTCTATGTACGATATGATATCGATCTTTATTGCGACTTTTAATCTTAGGATTTAGTTGTCCTTGATGACTTTTTTTTTGATGAAAAGATGAGGGTCAAATCCTCAAATTTTTTGTTGATAATATAACATCTATTTACATAAAGGAAAAAAGAAACAAGAAAAAAAATAAAAATAAAAGAAAATGAAAATAACCTAAATAAATAAAAGAGGATTAAAAAGAGGGGGCTATTCATCTACAAGTTAAAATATTCTCGGAATTGTCCTTGATGACTTTTAATCTTACATAGAATGTTACATTGAAAGTTTAGGACTTTTAACCTTGCATTGAAAGTTTGACACATATTAATTACTTTAATTAACCGTAGAATGTAACTTTGCTCCTAATTCAAACATTTGCCATTTAAAATTCACCGCTAAACCCGTGAAACATTAATTTGTCGGAATGAAGCGGGTAAATCATAGTCAATGAGATTGGAAAGATGTGCAAACACAAATACAGACTATTTACCCAAAAGAAAACGATATAAATAAAGTCATACTTGAAAGAGTTGAAAATTTTACTAGGTCTTATCTTCAACAAAAAAAAAAGAAAAAGAAAGGAAGAAGGAGGAGGAGAAGAGAGAGATTTTACTATGTCATTGATGGGAAGTGTGTAAGAAATTTCTTGAGAGAAACGTAATAATTTTTGCAACCTTGACATTTTTACAGTTTTTTACAGTGAAACATATATATGGAATATTACAGAAATAGAAGGTTTACTGCTTCAGATTCAAACGGTCTATTTATACATCTAATTAAAAGAGAGGATTACTTGATAATTCATTATTTTAATATGATAAAATAAAATTTCTTATAAAACAAAATTACTTGACTATTCTTTAAAACAAAATTTTAATTTGAGATCCAACTTATAAAGAACCGTCGGTATAATACAGTGGTGATATGTCTTATTTCCAGAAAGATGCAGGTTCAAAATCCCGCAAAAAACATTTAAAAGAATAAATGTCAGAGTTAAAGAAAGCCCTTATATATATAAAAAAAAATCAAACTTATAAACATGATATATACTATCTACTATATTATATATGTATAAAATATGATAAAATTTAATTAATATCTATTTTATCATATTTATTTTAATAATATTTTATGAATCATCAAATAATACTTAAATTATAATAAGAAACTTATGCACAGAAGATCACATGTTCCCTCATAATATTCGAGTCCATATCTTCTAAAGTAGGTAGCTACTTCAGGGGTGATGTGGACAAAAATTATACGTGATATTATAGTAAATGCTATAGCGGGCAGCATCGGAATTCACGTGAAAAGCTTTATAAGGAGAGATTTTTGTCCAATACATATGAAGTACTACAGATGACTTGAATTTATAATGTTTAGAGGAAAGACCAACATATTTGATCCGTCCAATCCACAGATCTCTAACTGATGTCCATGCATCACGTTGTCCAGTGATCAGCACCGTTTGTGCAGGTCGCACCACCTGAACACACGATCTTTTGGCATGCATCATCTATGAAGTGTTTCTATGCATACGATATGATAACGTTGCCTATTTCTTTACCCATATGATCTTGTATTCTCAACGTAACAATTCGTTGTGTAGAATATCCGATATATATCCTATACGCTGCAAGGATTTTTTACATTGAAGCTCCTTTTTTGTGCATGGGGACACCGGACCCAGGTATAAAGAAGGAGGAAATACTAAAAATAAATAAAGAGAGCGTATATTATATATGTACAGGTTTGCTAAATTAGTTACGTACTCTCCCATAGGCTCACCTCTAAACACATCATATGGACTTTTCACACATCTTGAAATAAACACTTACTTATATATCATGTCCATGTATATATGCACTTACATTGGCATCAATGCATATTTATTTATTTCATTTATGATATAATTGTTTATAACTGTCATAATCGTTAAAATGCGCATTTGATTATTACTCAGTGTATACTTATTAGTAATTTACACTTGACTATTGCACCAACGCACACTTATTCAGTTATTTATTTAAAAAAAAATTGTCAGAATTACAGTTGGAGTTTTTTTAGATAGCGAGAACAATTGGGGACCACATATAATATTTTTACTTTAATATAGCTTCTTATCTCCCAATTCTATCAATACTGGACAAATTCTACCTTTTGTGCGAACTAATTTTATTTTGTTGGTTTGACAGTCTGACTATGCTACTAGCTCCAGACTTAATTAGTAAATCAATTCAAGTGTTTTTACAGTCCATTTCATACATAGGTCCATGTCTATACTTTAGACTGGAAAATTATGGTATGTTTGAATACATGACAGTAACACTAATTCAATAAATGTGTTATTGAGAATCAGAACATTTACATTATTTCAAATAGCACAAAATTAATACTTTTTTCACACTATTAGTGCTTCTTGCCTTCTATAATATTATCTTTATATTTAGATCTAAAATGTTTGATATGACATGACATGATGTATCAAGAAATTGAGAAAAAATTAATTGTGCTTAATAAAATGTCATATTTAGTTATACCGTGACATGAACTGACATGCGAGTCCATTACGACAAGTTAGACATGACATGTCAGTCACATTTTATTAATTTTAAATTATTCATTAAATGATTTGGCAAAATATCAAAAATTATGGAAAAGTTTACAAAGGTATTGTAAAATGAACAAAAAAAAGTTGGGATATTTGTTGCCAACTGACTTTGTGTATAAACAGCTATTGCTAAAAAAGTTATATTTTATTGTCCGGATTTTAAATTGTGATAAGTTTACAATTTATAACGGTTGAAATATAGTGATTTTTAATGAAATATTAAATGTTCCATAAATTATATGACAATTGAAACACAATAAATATATATAAGTTAAAAAAAATATATCTATAAAATTATTTCTATATTTAAAAATTCGTAAAAATTATTTTAAAATTATTGTTAAGTTAATAATTATAACAAATTTAGTCTAAAATTAAATTAAATATATGTCAGAATTGTCAAAAATGAAAAAGAAAAGCAGCTTAAGTATTTAAGTCTTCATCATTTACCAAGACCCATCAAAAAGCAAATAAATTTGTGCATCTTCTCACAGCCCGAAACATGGGTCAATTGGGCGTGTGTCCCAACAGTGTTATTATTAAACGGTCTTCTCAGAAATTTCATTAGGATTAATAATTATTTAGTTAGATATATATTACTAGTACGAGCTTAGATATGGTTCACAATGGAAGTTTATATTATCATTATATATTAACTAAGTTCCCCCGCATATTATATATATCGTGTCGCACGTAACATGCATATAGACTGCTGTCACTTTTAGACTTTGAACTGTAATACGGATTGACTTATAATAGCATGAAATCATGAATTGACACTTCCAAGTTTCTTTTCCTTTTTGGCAAAGGTTTGACCTCAACAAACCAGCCTGATATTTACGGTTCAGCCACTGTCCCTTGAATTGGATGCTTGTTTTCCCGCGTACGCCTTTCTACTAAGCTCTTTCGTTTAATAATTAACCGTCAAAACTATTGAATATTATTATGTTTTTAAAAAAATATTTGAAAAATATCATCTTTCATACTATTATTATTTTGAATTTACTATTTATATAAAATATTTAGAAAATGAGTTCATCGGAGATGGTTATAATGAGGCATAATATTAATATGATGCAGCTTGTACTAATTAAGAAGGTCATCGCGTACGGAACTAGCTAGACCCAAAATAGAAGTTTGAAATTTCAACAGCGTAATTTCATTCCCTCTTCGTCTTCTCTTCTTTTATTCCTTTTTTGGGGAAAAGATCCAAGTTTATTCTTCTAATCTAATAGTTTGACGAAAAGGTAAAGATCCATGTTTGCCTTTAATTATCTATACCATGTATATATATTATAAAGAGATCTACATCTGAAACCTATACATGTATTTCTCTTTCTTCTCCGACTTGTCAAATGTCTTATGATGCACCTTGCATTGTGATATTTATAAGAGAAATATTACCGAGAATCATCATCGATATCATTATTAATATCAATTTTATTATGTAATTATTTTATACAATATTTTATTATTCAATTTAAATATCATTAATCTGAACAATAAATCACTTAAATTGAATAATAAAAGTTTTAATAAAGTCATTAATATAGATAATAACACACTTAATTTAAATTAAAAAATCGGTATCGGTAACAGTATAAATGATGATGGTATATATATATATATATACTAGCAATAATTTGGAAAATACTTGATATTGAAGTTAATTAAACACATGGCTTCATTAGCAATATAATTGAGGCCAGAACTCGGTTATAAGAACTCTGGGAAGTATTAATTAATCCGTTGAAAAATTAATGTAATCTTCATTAAGTTACACTAATATATTGGGATTTAGTTTAATACATTTATTTTCATTTCTTTTTATCTACTTGACTTTCTTTCATTTGATCTTAACAATTTTATAAATTCGACATGTACATGTACATGTACATCACTAAAAAAAAATTCAGTTTAATCAAATAGAATGGATTCATTGTTTGAAACCAATTCATTGGTAGATTTCAGGGTTATGTAATTCCTTTAATGAGCTCAATCTCATACTAGCTCTTAAATAGTAAGGCAATTTACGTCCTTATATAGTAATTTAAAATAAGATAATTCACAATGCAAGATAGTATAATTCTAAAAAAAATATTTTTTGTTAATCGTCTACATATAATCTTTCATTTAATTCATATAAATCCCATGATATTGCGATCCTTGAAAGAAGCTCTTACATATAAATCAGCATCCATATGTAAATTATATATGTCAATCACAGCTCACAAATAAGGAACAATAGTCATTGAAGGTAATTAACTTGGCGTGTCAACAAATGAATTGCATGCTTTATATGTAATGAGCAACGCCTCCAGAACTTAAAAACCATCATGTCATTTTAGAGACATTTTGAGCTTTATTAGAAAGCAGTAAACTAACTTTTATTCCATGTCCAGATAAAAATACATTGCATTTATTTTCCAAACATTGTTCTATTCATCATACAATATAGGTAACATTTATGCAAAGAAAAAAAAATCAAAATCACACACAACTATATTATAGTCTGCAATCTACATACGCACGATTCTAATATATTATCTTATTTTGAGCGTCATTTATTGAAGTAGCACAATACATAGGAAGAATCAATTCATTATCTATATATATATAAGATATTGATATGGCTTCAATTGCCGCCATGTGGTGGACATTTGGCAGTGCCCGGCTGACTCGACGAGCATCCCGAAGCCCTTGAAGATGGCACCTTAGAATCAGGGATCGAAAAGCTGCTGGGAACAACAACCGGCTGATCAGGAGAGACTAATTTCTCAGCAACAAGCAGCCTTGCACCATCAGTATTTTGCATGCTAATTGATACCAGAAACAGTATCAGTACCGCTACGGTTACTTGTTTCGAACTAGTCATCATTTCGAATTTTTTTGGTTTTGGGAAGAAGAACAATTAGCTAGATGGTAAGTAGCTAGGGTTTTGATGGATGGATTAGGAGAAAGAGGTTTTAATTAGCTTATAACGCAACAAGGGGACTAGCTGGGTATATATAGGGGACAGATGGTGCAAAGGACATAATTGTAATTACTTGTTTTGTCTTGACTACAGCATCATAACTAACATGTTGATTGTATTTTTTTAGAGTTGATATATTGATGATACTTGCACTTATCAATATCTCTATTATAATTCTGCTTATTAATAGCATTATAAAATTTACATCAAATATTTCTTTGTGTCAACTTTTTTTTATATAACGGCTTTCGTTAACTCAAATATTTTTTTATTTTTAATTATTTTTTATTGAATCTAAATATATATCTTTCAAAAAGATGCTATATTTATCTACTGTGTTAGATTTAGATTCAAATTAAGTTCCAACTTCAACTATTTTAGCAATGATGGCGACTTTTTAAAGCAAGTACGATTTGGACTTCGTCTTCTGTGTTTTTACCTACAACGCGATTTGTTGGATTTGCTTTTCAGCTTACTCTCTCTAAATCGGTTCCCACATCTCGTGAAGAGATATATGGATTACAATTATATATAAAACACAGTTTTATATGATCATAAGCAGTTTATGTGATACAATTTTATCATGTGAGCGGTCTCATGCATTAAATTTGGACATATTTTATTCGGACGGAAAGTAGAAACTATTTGGTAATACTTTGAAATTCGCAGTCAACCTGTTCTCAAATCTGTACAAAAGCAATTAATCTACAGTGTACTTGCTGATGAAAGCCGACTATTCTGATATTATATATTTTAATTATTTATAGATGCTTGCTATATTCCATGGATTCCTTGTATTATCTGTTCGTTTCGGATAGGTGATTTGCTTTTTCTTTTTTCTTTTTTTTAATAAAAGGAAAGGTGCTTTGTTGAGTAATGACTGATGTCATGTTAAAAAGAAAGAAAAATTATAAAATAGTAAAAGAGCTTTGGTCAAAGAGAAATATACAAAGCAATAGAGAATCAAAAGATGATGACATATTAATATAATATATGAAGCAAGTAACACAGGGGGCTGCCCCTTCTATAGGGTTGCAAGCTGGCCTAGTTAATAATTAATCCATAGATTGTTCGTATTTGGTTCAAATTAGTTTGATCTCTATTTGTTTTATTATATCTTATCTTGCCTAGTTTTATTTTGATCTCGAGTTCATAATTCATAGATATTATTCATGTTTGATTTGTTTAAACTTGACTTAAAATACTTCACTATGTTATTCAATTTGAAGCATCTAACATTGATATATATAATATAATATAACATAATTATTTTTTCAATACAAGTACTAATTTATTTATTTGATTATTATAATATCAACAAAATATTAGTAATTTAGTACATTTTTCTACGAAATAATATTAATTATTTTACACTTCAGTTGCCAAGATAATAGAAAACAAATTACTACAGAAAACACGCAATCAAGGATAATACCTACTATGTTCATTCTATTTACTATTAACTTTAAAAAAAGTTTTTTTACTTTTAAATTTTATTAACATAATTTGATATACAAAATTATTAACAGTGAATCCCTCATCTCAATGTAAACCGAGTGCACACCAAAACCAACTATTGACTGCAGTAAAAGAAAATTTCAAGTTAGGTCAAGTTGAAATGATTTGGTACCTTGGATCATTCCAGGCTCAAGGAGTGTTGATAATATGATATCAAGATCAGTTCGATTGGGCTTGGATTTCCAATTCTTTTAGACTTCAGCAGAGCAACCTATTGGTTTTAGAATTGTCACAGATTTGTTCTATCATCTTCTTTAATTTGCAATTGAAACTTGTATTGGTCTGTGGAGGAAAATCATGCAAAGGGTAGATTAATCTTACCACTAACATTAATTACTGTCCAGATTAGTTGGCACGTTTCCAAAGGAGAGAGATTTTCTCCCCCATATTTTCATATATATTTATTTTTTTTCGTTTTAAATTTGGAATACATATGTCGGAATAGGTTGAAAAAATGTCTCATTTTTAATTCTAGATTTCACTAATTTTTCGTTTTTCTCTTCATAGCCGAACAAGCCCAAGATGAACTGCATATATTCAAATAAAAAATATATCACAGAATTTGCTTCACCAAACATACACTCATCCTTCTAAAGTTATGGCTCTTTTTCAGTATGATACTGAACTTAATCAAGCTCCAAATTAAATGTAGTCTTTCTAAACCAGAACAGATAGTCTTACTTTAGAAATTCTACCTCAACAAAGAAATAACAACTTATGCTCAAAACTAGTCACTACTTTAAACTCAATAATCAATAATAGTATACAAAAATGCTTGACAAAAAAAGCAATATTATGCAGTCACGTCGTCCTCTAATATTAGCCATTTGATTGAAATTTTTGATGGTTTAGATCTGATTTAATCGCTACTTACTAGAAACAAAAAAAAACCCAAGCCCAGATGAAGAGACGCCTTACCTTTTTTACCTCATTCTTATTCTCATTCTTTCTCCTCTTCATTTTTACCTCTTCCATGCATACATTGACACCTTCGTCATACTCATTTTCGTTTTCGATCTGACAACGCTTCACTTTCAATTTTATCAGATCTTTCCATTTCTTCTACACCATCTTGCCTTTCTAATTTGTCACAAGACTGAAGCTTTCATTATGATCCATTTCGTCTAGAGCCTTGCGCCGTATCGCTATTTTTCCGCCTCTCATTAATTTGAGGTATTTTTACAATTTCTGAAACTATTTCGAAATTTTGTTTGCCATACGATTTTCTGAGGACGTTTCACTTTCCATTTTGTCATATCTTTCCATTTCTTCTACACCGTCTCGCCTCTCTAATTTATCACAAGACCGAAGCTTTCTCGTAATCCATTTCATCTACAGCCTTGCGCCGTATTGCTACTTCTCAGCCTCTCATTAATTTGAGGTATTTTTACAATTTCTAAAACTATTTCGGAATTTTTGTTTGCCATGCGATTTGAATTTAAAATTAGTGTAATTTCCACTTTATTTATTTTGATCCGAATTTAATAAATTTGCTTAGTTATTTTGATTAATTTCTTTACCCTTTCGATTTGAAATTAAAAAACCCATCCAATTTAAGGAACCTTTTATGGAGATGAATTGAATTTAATAAATTTGCTGAGTTATTTTGATTATTTTTTGTTGTTTTGTTTTGGGATTATCTATAATTTTTAAATTAGTGGGTTCTTTATGCATTGGATTGGAAGCCTCAAATGCTATATACCAATGATAAAACACAAATAAATATAGATTAACTTGATTTCCTTTTCGACTGCAAATAACTATAGAAGATGACACTAAGATTTAATTTGTTGAATTTGGTTAATTTATTTGCAAATTTATTCGGAATGATTAAACAGTTTAGTTAATCCTTTATAGGTGTTTCTTTACTCTTATTTTGAAAGATATTGTCCTGATTGGTATAGTACCGGTATATACTGGTATCAGTACTGAACTGAAAATGAAAAAATATTGATGTATAAGTTATATAAATACAAGAAATGTTTTCTTTTTTATTTGACATTTACAAGAGTTGTTATGGCGAAAAAAGAGAAGATCATGTTCGGCCTTTTTTCGC
This sequence comes from x Bolboschoenoplectus mariqueter, assembly GCA_037678475.1. NCBI lineage: Eukaryota > Viridiplantae > Streptophyta > Magnoliopsida > Poales > Cyperaceae > x Bolboschoenoplectus > x Bolboschoenoplectus mariqueter. Next base: position 1,585,190 of record CM075239.1, on the reverse strand, counting down.
GGATCAGGCTTCAAATTTCAAAATACTTTTGAATACTGATGTTTCCTTTGTTGAATTTGGTTACTTTATTTTCAAATTTATTCGTAATGATTGAAACAATTAGTTAATCCTTTAAAGGTGTATATACTACTTTACTCTTATTTTGAAAGGTTTTGACCTGATTGGTACAATAATTTTACATACTAGTATTAGTACGAAACGGGAAATGAAAAAATATTGATGTACAAGTTATATAAATACAGGAAATGTTTTCTCTTTTTGTTTGACATTCACGAGAGTTGTTATGGCAAAAAAATAGAAGATCTTAAGCATTTAGTTAATTGACCTCATAAACAAAATTTAACTTCAGGCTTCAAATTTTCAAATACTTTCTCTTCTGGTGTAACTTTTTTTAGGATCTAATTGAATTCATTTACCAGTGTCAAAGCTGTGAATAGACGATTTCTGAAGCGGAATGCAATCGTTCCTTCCCTTTGTTTCGTAGTTTATAAGAAAGCCACAGGTGGTAGAAAGATAGATATGAAAGGGGCTGCGTCCCTTCAGTAAACTAATTTCTTTAGTTATTTATTCATTTATCAAAGAAGTTGAATTTCAACTGCAAAGTTTCATCATTTGTTGACCGTAGCCGGGATCGGAAAGAAGTGTCCCGATTCTGATCATGATTAAGAAGTTGCAGTAATACCATTTCTTTTTGTCATCTTTCTGAATTTATATTAGTGTTCTTTATAAATTAATTTGTTTTAACTCTTACATGCACTAGCAATTGCTTTTACTTGGATTTATTTTTTATTGATAACATCAGGAAAAGAAGACAGACATGCACTCGAAGAATCAAAAGACTGAAATGCATACTAAGGCAAAATCAGAAAAAGAAAACAATGTGTCGTAAGATTATGTGCATTATAAAAAAAAACTATTACTACCAATTGTTTATTGTCCTTATCATTTGATAGTTTGTTTGATTATGATAATCCAAAATATTATTAAATTGTCATTGTTTTAATTGTTTAATTAAAATATTATTCATGATCAACTTTTCTTTTTATTTAACTATTGTTAATTTTGGCATATATACATTGATTAATTTATATTTACATCTATCTTTATTTAACTATTGTATTATTTTTGGTAGACCTAAAACACAAACATGTAAATATAAATTAATCAATGTATATTTCCTGCAAAACATCTATCTTTCTTCATGCAACTCATATATGAGATAGCATTAACTCAAGAATAAATTATTGCATCGGTTTAAATGTCATCTTTGTTGATGAGAAGATAATACATGTTACCATGATTATCCTTTTTTTCGATTTCATTATGACATATAAATTTAAAATTAATTTATATTGGATTAAAAGGTTGTCTACTTCAATTTCAGGGATCTTCAATACATGCAACAACAAATAAGAATAATTATGAATTCCTCAGATCCCTTTTAACAGTAGGAGAGATATATCATGTCTCAAACTTTGAAGTAACCAACTGTAAAGATTTCAGGCCAGTTAATCGTAAAAATATGCTCATTTTAGATTAAAGTACCAAAGTAGAATACATATTTGACAACAAAGCTATTCCATATTATGTTTTTCAATTTGTGGATTGTGACTGTTTCGAACAGCGTTTAGACAATAACACTGTTTTAACGAATTTGGCAAAACTTACCAAACATTTAACACTGCATAGACCGTACAATTCTGCATTGCTGAAAGAATGTTTTTCTTTTCTAAAGTAGCCGTCTCATTAATTAATCTGTCGTTGTGTGTGATAATTTACTTTAATTGCAGCATAATTGGGGTTGTACTTTGAAACTATTTGGTAATACTTTGAAATTCGCAGTCAACCTGTTCTCAAATCTGTACAAAAGCAATTAATCTACAGTGTACTTGCTGATTAAAGCAGACAATTCTAATATTATTTATACAGTTATTATATATTCGCACACTTATTCAGTTATTTATTTAAAAAAAAAATTGTCAGAATTACAGTTGGAGTTTTTTTAGATAGCGAGAACAATTGGGGACCACATATAATATTTTTACTTTAATATAGCTTCTTATCTCCCAATTCTATCAATACTGGACAAATTCTACCTTTTGTGCGAACTAATTTTATTTTGTTGGTTTGACCGTCTGACTATGCTACTAGCTCCAGACTTAATTAGTAAATCAATTCAAGTGTTTTTACAGTCCATTTCATACATAGGTCCATGTCTATACTTTAGACTGGAAAATTATGGTATGTTTGAATTCATGACAATAACACTAATTCAAGAAATGTGGTATTAGTTTTGTGTGCATCATTGCATGACATCTTTCACTGTTTAGATTTGCACTCTTCGAGTTTGTGCTATTCAGAATCAGAACATTTACATTATTTCAAATAGCACAAAATTAATACTTTTTTCACACTATTAGTGCTTCTTGCATTGTCTAATATTATCTTTATATTTAGATCTAGAATGTTTGATATGACTTGACATGATATATCGAGAAGTTGAGAGAAGATTAATTGTGCTTAATAAAATGTCATATTTAGTGATACCGTGACATGAACTGACATGCGAGTCCATTACGACAAGTTAGACATGACATGTCAGTCACATTTTATTAATTTTAAATTATTCATTAAATGATTTGGCAAAATGTCAAAAATTATGGAAAAGTTTACAAAGGTATTGTAAAATGAACAAAAAAAAGTTGGGATATTTGTTGCCAACTGACTTTGTGTATAAACAGCTATTGCTAAAAAAGTTATATTTTATTGTCCGGATTTTAAATTGTTCGTAGAAAAAATAAAAAATGTCTAAAATTATGGAAAATTGAAAAAATAAATCTAAATGAAAAATATTTTAGACAAAGGAACATACAATTCATAACGGTTGAAACATAGTGATTTTTAATGAAATATTAAATGTTCCTTGAGAATTGAAACACAATAAACATATATAAGTTAAAAAAAATATATCTACAAAATTATTTATGTACTTAAGAATTCTTAAAAATTATTTTAAAACTATTTTAAAATTATTGTTAAGTTAATAATTATAAAAAAGGTTTAGTCTAAAATTAAATTAAATATACGTAAGAATTATCAAAAATAAAAAAGAAAAGCAGCTTAAGTATTTAAGTCTTCATCATTTACCAAGACCCATCAAAAAGCAAATAAATTTGTGCATCTTCTCACAGCCCGAAACATGGGTCAATTGGGCGTGTGTCCCAACAGTGTTATTATTAAACGGTCTTCTCAGAAATTTCATTAGGATTAATAATTATTTAGTTAGATATATATTACTAGTACGAGCTTAGATATGGTTCACAATGGAAGTTTATATTATCATTATATATTAACTAAGTTCCCCTGCATATTATATATATCGTGTCGCACGTAACATGCATATAGACTGCTGTCACTTTTAGACTTTGAACTGTAATACGGATTGACTTATAATAGCATGAAATCATGAATTGACACTTCCAAGTTTCTTTTCCTTTTTGGCAAAGGTTTGACCTCAACAAACCAGCCTGATATTTACGGTTCTGCCACTGTCCCTTGAATTGGATGCTTGTTTTCCCGCGTACGCCTTTCTACTAAGCTCTTTCGTTTAATAATTAACCGTCAAAACTATTGAATATTATTATGTTCTTTTAAGCAAAATATTTAAAAAATATCGTCATTAATTAATATTATTATTTATATTGTTTTCGTTCTTCATATAAAATATTTACAAAATGAGTTTATAGGAGATGGTTATAATGAGGCATAATATTAATATGATGCAGCTTGTACTAATTAAGAAGGTCATCGCGTACGGAACTAGCTAGACCCAAAATAGAAGTTTGAAATTTCAACAGCGTAATTTCATTCCCTTTTCGTCTTCTCTTCTTTTATTCCTTTTTTGGGGAAAAGATCCAAGTTTATTCTTCTAATCTAATAGTTTGACGAAAAGGTAAAGATACATGTTTGCCTTTAATTATCTATACCATGTATATATATTATATTAAGAGATCTACATCTGAAACCGATACATTTATTTTTCCTTCTTGTCCGATTTGTCAAGTGTCTTATGATGCATCTTGCATTGTGATATTTATAAGAGAAATGTTACAAAGAATTATCATGGATATCACTATTAATATCGACTGTATTATATAATTATTTTATACAGTAATTTATTATTCAATTTAAATATCATTAATCTGAACAATAAATCACTTAAATTAAATAATAAAGTTTTAATAAAGTCATTAATATGAATAATAACTCACTTAATTTAAATGAAAAAACAAGTATCAATGACAGTATAAATGATGATGGTATATATATATATATATACACATTATATATATATGTACATTATATATATATATATAATGTATATATACAGCTCCCTATTTACAAACTAGCAATAATAGGGAAAATACTTGAGATTGACGTTAATTAAACACATGGCTTGATTAGCAATATAATTGAGGCCAGAACTCGGTTATAAGATCTCTGGGAAGTATTAATTAATCCGTTGAAAAATTAATGTAATCTTCATGAAGTTATACTAAAATTAATTTGTATTTTTGTATTTTAGTACAAAGCCAATAGAGATAAAAAAATATTGGGATTTAATTTAATACATTTCTTTTCATTTCTTTTTATCTACTTGACTTTATTTCATTTGATCTTAACAATTTTATAAATTCGACATGTACATGTACATCACTAAAAAAAATTCAGTTTAATCAAATAGAATGGATTCATTGTTTGAAACCAATTCATTGGTAGATTTTAGGGTTATGTTCATGAATTCCTTTAATGAGCTCAATCTCATACTAGCTCTTCAATAGTAAGGCAATTTACATCCTTATATAGTAATTAAAATAAGATAATTCAAAATGCAAGATAGTATAATTCTAAAAAAATTATTTTTTGTTTAATCATCTATATATAATCTTTCATCTAGTGCATATAAATCCCATGATATTGCGATCCTTGAAAGAAGCTCTTACATATAATTAAATCAACATCCAAATGTAAATTATATATGTCAATCACAACTCACAAATAAGGAACAATAGTCATTGAAGATAATTTACTTGGCGTGTAAACAAAATAATTGCATGCTTTATATGTAATGAGCAACGCCTCCAGAACTTAAAAACCATCATGTAGACATTTTGAGCTTTATTAGAAAGCAGTAAACTAACTTTTATTCCATGTCCAGATAAAAATACATTGCATTTATTTTCCAAACATTGTTCTATTCATCATACAATATAGGTAACATTTATGAAAAGAAAAAAAAAATCAAAATCACACACAACTATATTATAGTCTACAATCTACATACGGACGATTCTAATATATTATCTAATTTTGAGCGTCATTTATTGAAGTAGCACAATACATAGGAAGAATCAATTCATTATCTATATATATATAAGATATTGATATGGCTTCAATTGCCGCCATGTGGTGGACATTTGGCAGTGCCCGGCTGACTCGACGAGCATCCCGAAGCCCTTGAAGATGGCACCTTAGAATCAGGGATCGAAAAGCTGCTGGGAACAACAACCGGCTGATCAGGAGAGACTAATTTCTCAGCAACAAGCAGCCTTGCACCATCAGTATTTTGCATGCTAATTGATACCAGAAACAGTATCAGTACCGCTACGGTTACTTGTTTCGAACTAGTCATCATTTCGAATTTTTTTGGTTTTGGGAAGAAGAACAATTAGCTAGATGGTAAGTAGCTAGGGTTTTGATGGATGGATTAGGAGAAAGAGGTTTTAATTAGCTTATAACGCAACAAGGGGACTAGCTGGGTATATATAGGGGACAGATGGTGCAAAGGACATAATTGTAATTACTTGTTTTGTCTTGACTACAGCATCATAACTAACATGTTGATTGTATTTTTTTAGAGTTGATATATTGATGATACTTGCACTTATCAATATCTCTATTATAATTATGCTTATTAATAGCATTATAAAATTTACATCAATAATTTATGATTCATCTTATTTGAGTGGATCTTGATTAAATGCAAAATAAATAAAAAATTATAGTCAAGTTATCAAAATTTAGAAGCTTTAATGGTGGAAGGGTTGTGACCGACTCCTACTACATCAAACAATGTATGTATTTTATTGTCCAATTTAATGAAGTTATGATTTAGCTAAATAGCTCATAAATACAATTTTATTCGAATGATCTATTATGAATTGTTTCCCTTTCTCAAATTGAGAAGTCTACCCTACCTCAAATTTTTAAGTAAGAAATAGAGGTAAACAAATTACAAGATTTTGGAATTAATATGCGACAAGAAAGCAAAAGGCTACTATAAGGATTACCTAAATGATAGTATAATAATAACTAGGTTGTTCTTCGGGTTTTGTCCTGAAAAATAAAAATTATTAAAAAATAAAATTTTAAAAGAATAACATTTTGGTAAATATATATTATATTTAGTAAATATTTTTTTTTGAAACATTGAAGATGTGTATAATAATAAAAACATAATTAATCCTATGATAATAGTATTTTATACAGAAGAACAAAAAAGCTAGTTTCAATTAAAATTAAATTGCACCTTACGTATATCAAACACTTTTTCATAAAGAGAGATATGCAAAATATTTAAGCCTTTCGATCAATATAAGTGAAGAGATCGAGAGGAACGAATCGAATGAGTAATAAAAATAATGATGTAGCATATCTAAAGCATCTGAAGAATATTTTAGTAGGGAAAGCGGACTTTTGTTTCAACATTTTTTTTTATATAACGGCTTTCGTTAACTCAAATATTTATTTTTTAAAATTATTTTTTATTGAACCTAAATGTATATATTTTCATAAAGAAGCCGTACCTATCTACAGTGTTGGATTTAGATTCAAATTAAGTTCCAACTTCAACTATTTTAGGAATGATGGCGACTTTTTAAAGCAAGTACGATTTGGACTTCGTCTTCTGTGTTTCTACCTAAAACGCGATTTGTTGGATTTGCTTTTCAGCTTACTCTCTCTAAATCGGTTCCCACATCTCGTGAGAGATATATGGATTACAATTATATATAGAACACAGTTTTATATGATCATAAGCAGTTTATGTGATACAATTTTATCCTCTGAACAGTCTCATGAATTGAAGTTGGTCATATTTTATTCGGACGGAAAGTAGAAACTATTTGGTAATACTTTGAAATTCGCAGTCAACCTGTTCTCAAATCTGTACAAAAGCAATTAATCTACAGTGTACTTACTGATTAAAGCAGACTATTCTAATATTATATATTTTAATTATTTATACATGCTTGTTATATTCCATGGATTCCTTGTATTATCTGTTCGTTTCGGAAAGGTGATTTGCTTCTTTTTTTTTTGTGATAAAAAGAAAGGTGCTTTGTTGAGTAATGACTGATGTCATGTTAAAAAGAAAGAAAAATTATATCACCAAAATAGTAAAAGAGCTTTGGTCAAAGAGAAATATACAAAGCAATAGAGAATCAAAAGATGATGACATATTAATATAATATATGAAGCAAGTAACACAAGGGGCTGCCCCTTCTATAGGGTTGCAAGCTGGCCTAGTTAATAATTAATCCATAGATTGTTCGTATTTGGTTCAAATTAGTTTGATCTCTATTTGTTTTATTATATCTTATTTGTCTAGTTTTATTTTGAACTCGAGTTCATAATCCATAGATATTGTTCTTGTTTGATTTGTTTAAACTTGACTTAAATTACTTCACTACGCAATTATGTTATTCGATTTGAAGCATCTAACAATAATATATATAGTATAACATAATTATTTTTTCAATATAAGTGCTAATTTATTTATTTTGTTATTATAATATCAACAAAATATTAGTAATTTAGTACATTTTTCTAAGAAATAATATTAATTATTTTACACTTCAGTTGCCAAGATAATAGAAGATAAATTACTACAGAAAACACGCAATCAGAGATAATACCTACAATGTTCATTCTATTTACTATTAACTTTTAAAAAAGTTTTTTGACTTTTAAATTTTATTAACATAATTTGATACACAAAATTATTAACATTGAATCCCTCCTCTCAACATAAACCGAGTGCACACCAAAACCAACTATTGACTGCAGTGAAAGAAAATTTCAAGATAGGTCAAGTTGAGATGATTTGGTACCTTGAATCATTCCAGGCTCAAGGAGTGTTGATAATACGATATCAAGATCAGTTCGATTGGGCTTGGATATGCGATTCTTTCAGACTTCAACAGCGCAACCTATTGGTTTTAGAATTGCCCAGATTTGTTCTATCATCTTCTTTAATTTGCAATTGAAACTCGTATTGGTCTGTAGGAAAATCATGCAAAGGGTAGATTAATCTTACCACTAACATTAATTACTGTCCAGATTAGTTGGCACGTTTCCAAAGGAGAGAGATTTTCTCCCCCATATTTTAATATATATTTATTTTTTTTCGTTTTAAATTTGGAATACATATGTCGGAATAGGTTGAAAAAATGTCTAATTTTTAATTCATGATTTCTCTAATTTTTCGTTTTACTCTTCATAGCCGAACAAGCCCAAGGTGAACTGCATATATTCAAATAAAAAATATATCACAGAATTTGCTTCACCAAACATACACTCTTCCTTCTAAAGTTATGGCTCTTTTTCAGTATGATACTGAACTTAATCAAGCTCCAAATTAAATGTAGTCTTTCTAAACCAGAACAGATAGTCTTACTTTAGAAATTCTACCTCAACGAAGAAATATCAATTTATGCTCAAAACTAGTCACTACTTTAAACTCAATAATTTCATTAATGTTGTATTCAGAGCTCTTTTTGTTATTGATGGAAGACCAATCAAGTTGTGTTTGAAATAAGTACTAAATATCGAAGAACCACTTTGGCTTCTATTCGACACTTTTACACTTTGAATTATATATACGAATTGACCTATAATGACATGAGAACGAACTAGAACTAAAACACAACTACAGAGCTCAAGGACTTACATGAACAGATATAAAATGCAAAACTATCATTACATAACCCCACCAGACATGATCATAATGAAATCTCATTATGTCTTAAGTAACATAAACTGTTTTAGTAACCACAAAGTAGCACTATGACCGTATAACCATAGATTTCAGGTGCTGGTAACATTCAATCCGGTTTAGGCCAATACAAACCCAGAAATACAGCCAGTGAGAACTAAGCCGAATTGAGATTGTAATGAAATTTTACTCATCGGACCGAAATTTGATCTAATGAATATTAAAATTCCCCCGGCTTCCCATACCATTCACATCTAAACACTTCATATGGACTTTTCACACATCTTGAAATTAATAAACACTTACTTATATATATATATATACATATCTATATCATGTCCATGTATATATGTCTATTGTATTCATATATATGCACTTATATCGGTATCAATGCATATTTATTTATTGCATTTATAATATACTTGTCTATAACTTCATAATTTGTAAAAAGCGCATTTGATTATTACTCAATGTATACTTAAGATTTATAGCAATTTACACTTGACTATTGCACCAACGCTCACTTATTCAGTTATTTATTTAAAAAAAAAATTGTCAGAATTACAGTTGGAGTTTTTTTAGATAGCGAGAACAATTGGGGACCACATATAATATTTTTCATTTAATATAGCTTCTTATCTCCCAATTCTATCAATACTGGACAAATTCTACCTTTTATGCGAACTAATTTTATTTTGTTGGTTTGACCGTCTGACTATGCTACTAGCTCCAGACTTAATTAGTAAATCAATTCAAGTGTTTTTACAGTCCATTTCATACATAGGTCCAAGTCTATAGTTTAGACTGGAAAATTATGGTATGTTTGAATTCATGACAATAACACTAATTCAAGAAATGTGGTATTAGTTTCGTGTGCATCATTGCATGCCATCTTTCACTGTTTAGATTTGCACTCTTCAAGTTTGTGCTATTTAGAATCAGAACATTTAAATTATTTCAAATAGCACAAAATTAATACTTTTTTCACACTATTAGTGCTTCTTGCATTGTATAATATTATCTTTATATTTAGATCTAGAATGTTTGATATGACTTGACATGATATATCAAGCAGTTGAGAGAAGATTAATTGTGCTTAATAAAATGTCATATTTAGTGATACCGTGACATGAACTTACATGCGAGTCCATTACGACAAGTTAGACATGACATGTCAGTCATATTTTATTAATTTTAAATTATTCATTAAATGATTTGGCAAAATGTCAAAAATTATGGAAAAGTTTACAAAGGTATTGTAAAATGAACAAAAAAAAGTTGGGATATTTGTTGCCAACTGACTTTGTGTATAAACAGCTATTGCTAAAAAAGTTATCTTTTATTGTCCGGATTTTAAATTGTGATAAGTTTACAATTTATTACGGTTGAAATATAGTGATTTTTAATGAAATATTAAATGTTCCATAAATTATATGACAATTGAAACACAATAAATATATATAAGTTAAAAAAAATATATCTATAAAATTATTTCTATATTTAAAAATTCGTAAAAATTATTTTAAAATTATTATTAAGTTAATAATTATAACAAATTTAGTCTAAAATTAAATTAAATATATGTCAGAATTGTCAAAAATGAAAAAGAAAAGCAGCTTAAGTATTTAAGTCTTCATCATTTACCAAGACCCATCAAAAAGCAAATAAATTTGTGCATCTTCTCACAGCCCGAAACATGGGTCAATTGGGCGTGTGTCCCAACAGTGTTATTATTAAACGGTCTTCTCAGAAATTTCATTAGGATTAATAATTATTTAGTTAGATATATATTACTAGTACGAGCTTAGATATGGTTCACAATGGAAGTTTATATTATCATTATATATTAACTAAGTTCCCCTGCATATTATATATATCGTGTCGCACGTAACATGCATATAGACTGCTGTCACTTTTAGACTTTGAACTGTAATACGGATTGACTTATAATAGCATGAAATCATGAATTGACACTTCCAAGTTTCTTTTCCTTTTTGGCAAAGGTTTGACCTCAACAAACCAGCCTGATATTTACGGTTCTGCCACTGTCCCTTGAATTGGATGCATGTTTTCCCGCGTACGCCTTTCTACTAAGCTCTTTCGTTTAATAATTAACCGTCAAACTTATTCAATGTTATTATGTTCTTTTAATCAAAATATTTAAAAAATATCGTCATTAATTAATATTATTATTTATATTGTTTTCGTTATTCATATAAAATATTTACAAAATGAGTTTATAGGAGATGGTTATAATGAGGCATAATATTAATATGATGCAGCTTGTACTAATTAAGAAGGTCATCGCGTACGGAACTAGCTAGACCCAAAATAGAAGTTTGAAATTTCAACAGCGTAATTTCATTCCCTCTTCGTCTTCTCTTCTTTTATTCCTTTTTTGGGGAAAACATCCAAGTTTATTCTTCTAATCTAATAGTTTGACGAAAAGGTAAAGATCCATGTTTGCCTTTAATTATCTATACCATGTATATATATTATAAAGAGATCTACATCTGAAACCTATACATGTATTTCTCTTTCTTCTCCGACTTGTCAAACGTCTTATGATGCACCTTGCATTGTGATATTTATAAGAGAAATATTACTGAGAATCATCATTGATATCATTATTAATATCAATTTTATTATGAAATTATTTTATACAATACTCGAGTTCATAATTCATAGATATTATTCATGTTTGATTTGTTTAAACTTGACTTAAAATACTTCACTATGTTATTCAATTTGAAGCATCTAACATTGATATATATAATATAATATAACATAATTATTTTTTCAATACAAGTACTAATTTATTTATTTGATTATTATAATATCAACAAAATATTAGTAATTTAGTACATTTTTCTAAGAAATAATATTAATTATTTTACACTTCAGTTGCCAAGATAATAGAAAACAAATTACTACAGAAAACACGCAATCAAGGATAATACCTACTATGTTCATTCTATTTACTATTAACTTTAAAAAAAGTTTTTTTACTTTTAAATTTTATTAACATAATTTGATATACAAAATTATTAACATTGAATCCCTCATCTCAATGTAAACCGAGTGCACACCAAAACCAACTATTGACTGCAGTAAAAGAAAATTTCAAGTTAGGTCAAGTTGAGATGATTTGGTACCTTGGATCATTCCAGGCTCAAGGAGTGTTGATAATATGATATCAAGATCAGTTCGATTGGGCTTGGATTTCCAATTCTTTTAGACTTCAGCAGAGCAACCTATTGGTTTTAGAATTGTCACAGATTTGTTCTATCATCTTCTTTAATTTGCAATTGAAACTTGTATTGGTCTGTAGGAAAATCATGCAAAGGGTAGATTAATCAAGCTCCAAATTAAATTTACTCTGTCTAAACCAGATCAGATAGTCTTACTTCAGAAATTCTACCTCAACAAAGATTCAATTTATCCCCTAAGTACTGATCTTCCCGAGCAATAACCTGATAACACATGGTTTATGGCGGAAAAAAAATGAGAACGAACTAGAACTAAAACACCACTACAGAGCTCAAGGACTTACATGAACAGATATAAAATGCAAAACTATCATTACATAACCCCACCAGCCATGATCATAATGAAATCTCATTATGTCTTAAATAACATAAACTGTTTTAGTAACCACAAAGTAGCACTATGACCGCACAACCAAAGATTTCAGGTGCTGGTAACATTCAATCCGGTTTAGGCATATACAAACCCAGAAATACAGCCAGAGAGAACTAAGCCGAACTGAGATTGCAGTGAAATTTTACTCATCGGACCGAAATTTGATCTAATAAATATTGAAATTCCCCTAGCAATTTACACTTGAATATTACACCAACGCACACTTATTCAGTTATTTATTTAAAAAAAATTGCCAGAATTACAGTTGGAGTTTTTATAGATAGCGAGAACAATTGGGGACCACATATAATATTTTTAATTTAATATAGCTTCTTATCTCCCAATTCTATCAATAATGGACAAATTCTACCTTTTGTGCGAACTAATTTTTATTTTGTTGGTTTGACCGTCTGACTATGCTACTAGCTCCAGACTTAATTAGTAAATCAATTCAAGTGTTTTTACCGTCCATTTCATACATAGGTCCAAGTCTATAATTTAGACTGGAAAATTATGGTATGTTTGAATTGATGACAGTAACACTATTTCAAGAAATGTGGTATTAGTTTTGTGTGCATCATTGCAGGCCATCTTTCACTGTTTAGATTTGGACTCTTCAAGTTTGTGCTATTGAGAATCAGAACATTTACATTATTTCAAATAGCACAAAATTAATACTTTTTTCACACTATTAGTGCTTCTTGCATTGTCTAATATTATATTTATATTTAGAGCTAAAATGTTTGATATGACTTGACATGATATATCAAGAAGTTGAGAAAAGATTAATTGTGCTTAATAAAATGTCATATTTAGTTATATCGTGACATGAACTGACATGTGAGTCCATTACGACATGTTAGACATAATATGTCAGTCACATTTTATTAATTTTAAATTATTCATTAAATGATTTGGCAAAATGTAAAAAATTATAGAAAACTTTGCTAAGGTATTGTAAAATGAAAAAAAAAGTTGGGATATTTGTTGCCAACTGACTTTGTGTGTAAACAGCTATTGCTAAAAATTTTATATTTTATTGTCTGTATTTTAAATTGTTCGTTGAAAAAATAAAAAATGTCTAAAATTATGGAAAATTGAAAAACTAAATCTAAATGAAAAATATTTTATACAAATGAACATACAATTCATAACGGTTGAAACTTAGTGATTTTTAATGAAATATTAAATGTTCCTTAAATTATATGAAAATTGAAACACAATAAATATATATAAGTTAAAAAAATATATCTACAAAATTATTTCTATATTTAAAAATTCTTAAAAATTATTTTAAAATTATTATTAAGTTAATAATTATAACAAATTTAGTCTAAAATTAAATTAAATATATGTCAGAATTGTCAAAAATAAAAAAGAAAAGCAGCTTAAGTATGTAAGTCTTCATCATTTACCAAGACCCATCAAAAAGCAAATAAATTTGTGCATCTTCTCACAGCCCGAAACATGGGTCAATTGGGCGTGTGTCCCAACAGTGTTATTATTAAACGGTCTTCTCAGAAATTTCATTAGGATTAATAATTATTTAGTTAGATATATATTACTAGTACGAGCTTAGATATGGTTCACAATGGAAGTTTATATTATCATTATATATTAACTAAGTTCCCCTGCATATTATATATATCGTGTCGCACGTAACATGTATATAGACTGCTGTCACTTTTAGACTTTGAACTGTAAAACGGATTGACTTATAATAGCATGAAATCATGAATTGACACTTCCAAGTTTCTTTTCCTTCTTGGCAAAGGTTTGACCTCAACAAACCAGCCTGATATTTACGGTTCTGCCACTGTCCCTTGAATTGGATGCATGTTTTCCCGCGTACGCCTTTCTACTAAGCTCTTTCGTTTAATAATTAACCGTCAAAACTATTCAATATTATTATGTTCTTTAAGAAAAATATTTAAAAAATATCATCATTAATTAATATTATTATTTATATTGTTTTCGTTGTTCATATAAAATATTTAGAAAATGAGTTTATAGGAGATGGTTATAATGAGGCATAATATTAATATGATGCAGCTTGTACTAATTAAGAAGGTCATGACGTACGGAACTAGCTAGACCCAAAATAGAAGTTTGAAATTTCAACAGCGTAATTTCATTCCCTTTTCGTCTTCTCTTCTTTTATTCCTTTTTTGGGGAAAAGATCCAAGTTTATTCTTCTAATCTAATAGTTTGACGAAAAGATAAAGATACATGTTTGCCTTTAATTATCTATACCATGTATATATATTATATTAAGAGATCTACATCTGAAACCTATACATTTATTTTTCTTTCTTGTCCGACTTGTCAAGTGTCTTATGATGCATCTTGCATTGTGATATTTATAAGAGAAATGTTACAGAGAATTATCATGGATATCACTATTAATATCGACTGTATTATATAATTATTTTATACAGTAATTTATTATTCAATTTAAATATCATTAATCTGAACAATAAATCACTTAAATTAAATAATAAAAGTTTTAATAAATTCATTAATATGAATAATAACTAACTTAATTTAAATGAAAAAACAAGTATCAATGACAGTATAAATGATGATGGTATATATATATATATATACACATTATATATATATGTACATTATATATATATATATATAATGTATATATACAGCTCCCTATTTACAAACTAGCAATAATAGGGAAAATACTTGAGATTGACGTTAATTAAACACATGGCTTGATTAGCAATATAATTGAGGCCAGAACTCGGTTATAAGATCTCTGGGAAGTATTAATTAATCCGTTGAAAAATTAATGTAATCTTCATGAAGTTATACTAAAATTAATTTGTATTTTTGTATTTTAGTAAAAAGCCAATAGAGATAAACAAATATTGGGATTTAATTTAATACATTTCTTTTCATTTCTTTTTATCTACTTGACTTTATTTCATTTGATCTTAACAATTTTATAAATTCGACATGTACATGTACATCACTAAAAAAAATTCAGTTTAGTCAAATAGAAAGGATTCATTGTTTGAAACCAATTCATTGGTAGATTTTAGGGTTATGTTCATGAATTCCTTTAATGAGCTCAATCTCATACTAGCTCTTCAATAGTAAGGCAATTTACATCCTTATATAGTAATTAAAATAAGATAATTCAAAATGCAAGATAGTATAATTCTAAAAAAATTATTTTTTGTTTAATCATCTATATATAATCTTTCATCTAGTGCATATAAATCCCATGATATTGCGATCCTTGAAAGAAGCTCTTACATATAATTAAATCAACATCCAAATGTAAATTATATATGTCAATCACAACTCACAAATAAGGAACAATAGTCATTGAAGATAATTAACTTGGCGTGTAAAAAAAATAATTGCATGCTTTATATGTAATGAGCAACGCCTCCAGAACTTAAAAACCATCATGTAGACATTTTGAGCTTTATTAGAAAGCAGTAAACTAACTTTTATTCCATGTCCAGATAAAAATACATTGCATTTATTTTCCAAACATTGTTCTATTCATCATACAATATAGGTAACATTTATGAAAAGAAAAAAAAAATCAAAATCACACACAACTATATTATAGTCTACAATCTACATACGGACGATTCTAATATATTATCTAATTTTGAGCGTCATTTATTGAAGTAGCACAATACATAGGAAGAATCAATTCATTATCTATATATATATAAGATATTGATATGGCTTCAATTGCCGCCATGTGGTGGACATTTGGCAGTGCCCGGCTGACTCGACGAGCATCCCGAAGCCCTTGAAGATGGCACCTTAGAATCAGGGATCGAAAAGCTGCTGGGAACAACAACCGGCTGATCAGGAGAGACTAATTTCTCAGCAACAAGCAGCCTTGCACCATCAGTATTTTGCATGCTAATTGATACCAGAAACAGTATCAGTACCGCTACGGTTACTTGTTTCGAACTAGTCATCATTTCGAATTTTTTTGGTTTTGGGAAGAAGAACAATTAGCTAGATGGTAAGTAGCTAGGGTTTTGATGGATGGATTAGGAGAAAGAGGTTTTAATTAGCTTATAACGCAACAAGGGGACTAGCTGGGTATATATAGGGGACAGATGGTGCAAAGGACATAATTGTAATTACTTGTTTTGTCTTGACTACAGCATCATAACTAACATGTTGATTGTATTTTTTTAGAGTTGATATATTGATGATACTTGCACTTATCAATATCTCTATTATAATTCTGCTTATTAATAGCATTATAAAATTTACATCAAATATTTCTTTGTGTCAACTTTTTTTTATATAACGGCTTTCGTTAACTCAAATATTTCTTTATTTTTAATTATTTTTTATTGAATCTAAATATATATCTTTCAAAAAGATGCTATATTTATCTACTGTGTTAGATTTAGATTCAAATTAAGTTCCAACTTCAACTATTTTAGGAATGATGGCGACTTTTTAAAGCAACTACGATTTGGACTTCGTCTTCTGTGTTTCTACCTAAAACGCGATTTGTTGGATTTGCTTTTCAGCTTACTCTCTCTAAATCGGTTCCCACATCTCGTGAGAGATATATGGATTACAATTATATATAGAACACAGTTTTATATGATCATAAGCAGTTTATGTGATACAATTTTATCCTCTGAACAGTCTCATGAATTGAAGTTGGTCATATTTTATTCGGACGGAAAGTAGAAACTATTTGGTAATACTTTGAAATTCGCAGTCAACCTGTTCTCAAATCTGTACAAAAGCAATTAATCTACAGTGTACTTACTGATTAAAGCAGACTATTCTATTATTATATATTTTAATTATTTATACATGCTTGTTATATTCCATGGATTCCTTGTATTATCTGTTCGTTTCGGAAAGGTGATTTGCTTCTTTTTTTTTTTTGTGATAAAAGGAAAGGTGCTTTGTTGAGTAATGACTGATGTCATGTTAAAAAGAAAGAAAAATTATATCACCAAAATAGTAAAAGAGCTTTGGTCAAAGAGAAATATACAAAGCAATAGAGAATCAAAAGATGATGACATATTAATATAATATATGAAGCAAGTAACACAGGGGGCTGCCCCTTCTATAGGGTTGCAAGCTGGCCTAGTTAATAATTAATCCATAGATTGTTCGTATTTGGTTCAAATTAGTTTGATCTCTATTTGTTTTATTATATCTTATTTGTCTAGTTTTATTTTGAACTCGAGTTCATAATCCATAGATATTGTTCTTGTTTGATTTGTTTAAACTAGACTTAAAATACTTCACTACGCAATTATGTTATTCGATTTGAAGCATCTAACATTAATATATATAGTATAACATAATTATTTTTTCAATATTAGTGCTAATTTATTTATTTTGTTATTATAATATCAACAAAATATTAGTAATTTAGTACATTTTTCTAAGAAATAATATTAATTATTTTACACTTCAGTTGCCAAGATAATAGAAGATAAATTACTACAGAAAACACGCAATCAGAGATAATACCTACAATGTTCATTCTATTTACTATTAACTTTTAAAAAAGTTTTTTGACTTTTAAATTTTATTAACATAATTTGATACACAAAATTATTAACATTGAATCCCTCCTCTCAACATAAACCGAGTGCACACCAAAACCAACTATTGACTGCAGTGAAAGAAAATTTCAAGATAGGTCAAGTTGAGATGATTTGGTACCTTGAATCATTCCAGGCTCAAGGAGTGTTGATAATACGATATCAAGATCAGTTCGATTGGGCTTGGATATGCGATTCTTTCAGACTTCAGCAGCGCAACCTATTGGTTTTAGAATTGCCCAGATTTGTTCTATCATCTTCTTTAATTTGCAATTGAAACTTGTATTGGTCTGTAGGAAAATCATGCAAAGGGTAGATTAATCTTACCACTAACATTAATTACTGTCCAGATTAGTTGGCACGTTTCCAAAGGAGAGAGATTTTCTCCCCCATATTTTAATATATATTTATTTTTTTTCGTTTTAAATTTGGAATACATATATCGGAATAGGTTGAAAAAATGTCTAATTTTTAATTCATGATTTCTCTAATTTTTCGTTTTTCTCTTCATAGCCGAACAAGCCAAAGGTGAACTTCATATATTCAAATAAAAAATATATCACAGAATTTGCTTCACCAAACATACACTCTTCCTTCTGAAGTTATGGCTCTTTTTCAGTATGATACTAAACTTAATCAAGCTCCAAATTAAATGTAGTCTTTCTAAACCAGAACAGATAGTCTTACTTTAGAAATTCTATCTCAACGAAGAAATAACAACTTATGCTGAAAACTAGTCACTACTTTAAACTCAATAATTTCATTAATGTTGTATTCAGAGCTCTTTTTGTTATTGATGGAAGACCAATCAAGTTGTGTTTGAAATAAGTACTAAATATCGAAGAACCACTTTGGCTTCTATTCGACATTTTTACACTTTGAATTATATATACGAATTGACCTATAATGACATGAGAACGAACTAGAACTAAAACACAACTACAGAGCTCAAGGACTTACATGAACAGATATAAAATGCAAAACTATCATTACATAACCCCACCAGACATGATCATAATGAAATCTCATTATGTCTTAAGTAACATAAACTGTTTTAGTAACCACAAAGTAGCACTATGACCGTATAACCATAGATTTCAGGTGCTGGTAACATTCAATCCGGTTTAGGCCAATACAAACCCAGAAATACAGCCAGTGAGAACTAAGCCGAATTGAGATTGTAATGAAATTTTACTCATCGGACCGAAATTTGATCTAATGAATATTAAAATTCCCCCGGCTTCCCATACCATTCACATCTAAACACTTCATATGGACTTTTCACACATCTTGAAATTAATAAACACTTACTTATATATATATATATACATATCTATATCATGTCCATGTATATATGTCTATTGTATTCATATATATGCACTTATATCGGTATCAATGCATATTTATTTATTTCATTTATAATATACTTGACTATAACTTCATAATTTGTAAAAAGCGCATTTGATTATTACTCAATGTATACTTAAGATTTATAGCAATTTACACTTGACTATTGCACCAACGCACACTTATTCAGTTATTTATTTAAAAAAAAATTGTCAGAATTACAGTTAGAATTTTTTTAGATAGCGAGAACAATTGGGGACCACATATAATATTTTTACTTTAATATAGCTTCTTATCTCCCAATTCTATCAATACTGGACAAATTCTACCTTTTGTGCGAACTAATTTTATTTTGTTGGTTTGACCGTCTGACTATGCTACTAGCTCCAGACTTAATTAGTAAATCAATTCAAGTGTTTTTACAGTCCATTTCATACATAGGTCCAAGTCTATACTTTAGACTGGAAAATTATGGTATGTTTGAATTCATGACAATAACACTAATTCAAGAAATGTGGTATTAGTTTTGTGTGCATCATTGCATGACATCTTTCACTGTTTAGATTTGCACTCTTCGAGTTTGTGCTATTCAGAATCAGAACATTTACATTATTTCAAATAGCACAAAATTAATACTTTTTTCACACTATTAGTGCTTCTTGCATTGTCTAATATTATCTTTATATTTAGATCTAGAATGTTTGATATGACTTGACATGATATATCGAGAAGTTGAGAGAAGATTAATTGTGCTTAATAAAATGTCATATTTAGTGATACCGTGACATGAACTGACATGCGAGTCCATTACGACAAGTTAGACATGACATGTCAGTCACATTTTATTAATTTTAAATTATTCATTAAATGATTTGGCAAAATGTCAAAAATTATGGAAAAGTTTACAAAGGTATTGTAAAATGAACAAAAAAAAGTTGGGATATTTGTTGCCAACTGACTTTGTGTATAAACAGCTATTGCTAAAAAAGTTATATTTTATTGTCCGGATTTTAAATTGTTCGTAGAAAAAATAAAAAATGTCTAAAATTATGGAAAATTGAAAAAATAAATCTAAATGAAAAATATTTTAGACAAAGGAACATACAATTCATAACGGTTGAAACATAGTGATTTTTAATGAAATATTAAATGTTCCTTGAGAATTGAAACACAATAAACATATATAAGTTAAAAAAAATATATCTACAAAATTATTTATGTACTTAAGAATTCTTAAAAATTATTTTAAAACTATTTTAAAATTATTGTTAAGTTAATAATTATAAAAAAGGTTTAGTCTAAAATTAAATTAAATATACGTAAGAATTATCAAAAATAAAAAAGAAAAGCAGCTTAAGTATTTAAGTCTTCATCATTTACCAAGACCCATCAAAAAGCAAATAAATTTGTGCATCTTCTCACAGCCCGAAACATGGGTCAATTGGGCGTGTGTCCCAACAGTGTTATTATTAAACGGTCTTCTCAGAAATTTCATTAGGATTAATAATTATTTAGTTAGATATATATTACTAGTACTTGCTTAGATATGGTTCACAATGGAAGTTTATATTATCATTATATATTAACTAAGTTCCCCTGCATATTATATATATCGTGTCGCACGTAACATGCATATAGACTGCTGTCACTTTTAGACTTTGAACTGTAATACGGATTGACTTATAATAGCATGAAATCATGAATTGACACTTCCAAGTTTCTTTTCCTTTTTGGCAAAGGTTTGACCTCAACAAACCAGCCTGATATTTACGGTTCTGCCACTGTCCCTTGAATTGGATGCATGTTTTCCCGCGTACGACTTTCTACTAAGCTCTTTCGTTTAATAATTAACCGTCAATTTTATTGAATGTTATTATGTTCTTTATGAAAAGTATTTAAAAAATATCATCATTAATTAATATTATTATTTATATTGTTTTCGTTGTTCATATAAAATATTTAGAAAATTAGTTTATAGGAGATGGTTATAATGAGGCATAATATTAATATGATGCAGCTTGTACTAATTAAGAAGGTCATGACGTACGGAACTAGCTAGACCGAAGTTTGAAATTTCAACAGCGTAATTTCATTCCCTCTTCGTCTTCTCTTCTTTTATTCCTTTTTTGGGGAAAAGATCCAAGTTTATTCTTCTAATCTAATAGTTTGACGAAAAGGTAAAGATCCATGTTTGCCTTTAATTATCTATACCATGTATACATATTATATTAAAAGATCTACATCTGAAACCTATATATGTACTTGTCAAGTGTCTTATGATGCACCTTACATTATGATATTTATAAGAGAAATATTACGGAGAATCATCATTGATATCACTATTAATGTCAACTTTATTATGTAATTATTTTTTACAATACTTTATTATTAATATCTGAATAATAAATCACTTAAATTGAATAATAAAAGTATTAATAAAGTCATTAATATGGATAATAACTCACTTAATTTAAATGAAAATATCGGTATCGATGATAATATAAATGATGATGGTATATATATATATATATTTATAAGCTAGCAATAATTTGGAAAATACTTGAGATTGAAGTTAATTAAACACATGGCTTCATTAGCAATATAATTGAGGCCAGAACTCGGTTATAAGATCTCTGGGAAGTATTAATTAATCCGTTGAAAAATTAATGTAATCTTCAAGAAGTTATAATAAAATTAATTTGTATTTTTTTTGTTTTTTTAGTACAAAGCGAATAGAGATAAATAAATATTGGGATTTAGTTTAATACATTTCTTTTCATTTCTTTTTCTCTACTTGACTTTATTTCATTTGATCTTAACAATTTTATAAATTCGACATGTACATGTACATCACTCAAAAAAAAAATCAGTTTAATAAAATAGAACGGATTCATTGTTTGAAACCAATTCATTGGTAGATTTTAGGGTTATGTTCATGAATTCCTTTAATGAGCTCAATCTCAAACTAGCTCTTAAATAGTAAGGCAATTTACGTCCTTATATAGTAATTTAAAATAAGATAATTCACAATGCAAGATAGTATAATTCTAAAAAAATATTTTTTGTTTAATCGTCTACATATAATCTTTCATTTAATTCATATAAATCCCATGATATTGCGATCCTTGAATGAAGCTCTTACATATAAATCAGCATCCATATGTAAATTATATATGTCAATCACAGCTCACAAATAAGGAACAATAGTCATTGAAGGTAATTAACTTGGCGTGTCAACAAATTAATTGCATGCTTTATATGTAATGAGCAACGCCTCCAGAACTTAAAAACCATCATGTCATTTTAGAGACATTTTGAGCTTTATTAGAAAGCAGTAAACTAACTTTTATTCCATGTCCAGATAAAAATACATTGCATTTATTTTCCAAACATTGTTCTATTCATCATACAATATAGGTAACATTTATGCAAAGAAAAAAAATCAAAATCACACACAACTATATTATAGTCTGCAATCTACATACGCACGATTCTAATATATTATCTAATTTTGAGCGTCATTTATTGAAGTAGCACAATACATAGGAAGAATCAATTCATTATCTATATATATATAAGATATTGATATGGCTTCAATTGCCGCCATGTGGTGGACATTTGGCAGTGCCCGGCTGACTCGACGAGCATTCCGAAGGCCTTGAAGATGGCACCTTAGAATCAGGGATCGAAAAGCTGCTGGGAACAACAACCGGCTGATTAGGAGACTCTAATTTCTCTGCAACAAGCAGCCTTGCACCATCAGCATTTTGCATGCTAATTGATACCAGAAACAGTATCAGTACCGCTATGGTTACTTGTTTCGAACTAGTCATCATTTCGAATTTTTTTGGTTTTGGGAAGAAGAACAATTAGCTAGATGGTAAGTAGCTAGGGTTTTGATGGATGGATTAGGAGAAAGAGGTTTTAATTAGCTTATAACGCAACATGGGGACTAGCTGGGTATATATAGGGGACAGATGGTGCAAGGGACATAATTGTAATTACTTGTTTGTCCCTTGTTTCGTCTTTACTGCATTACCATAACTAATATGTTGATTGTATTTTTTTAGAGTTGATATATTGATGATACTTGCACTTATCAATATCTCTATTATAATTCTGCTTATTAATAGCATTATAAAATTTACATCAATAATATATGATTCATCTTATTTGAGTGGATCTTGATTAAATGCAAAATAAAAAAAATTATAGTCAAGTTATCAAAATTTAGAAGCTTTAATGGTGGAAGGTTTGTGACCGACTCCTACTACATCAAACAATGTATGTATTTTATTGTCCAATTTAATGAAGTTATGATTTAGTTAAATAGCTCATAATTATCGTTAATAAATAAAGAGTTAATAGATGGACAGACAATAAGAGAGTGGACTTCTCTCACAATTTGTTTAATTTTAATACTAAACTTGATCAAGCTCCATGATTAGATTTAGTCTTTTTTAACCAAAACAGATAGTCTTACTTCAGAAAATTCTACCACAACAAAGATTCAATTTATCCTCAAAACTAATAATCAATTACTTTAAACTCAATAACTTCATTAATGTTGTTTTTAGAGCTCTTTTTGTTATTGATGAAGACCAATCAGGTTCTGTTTGAAATAAGTACTAAATATCGAAGAACCACTTTTGCTTCTATTCGACACTTTTACACTTTGAATTATATATACGAATTGACCTATAATAGCATGAAATCATGAATTGACGCTTCCAAGTTTCTTTTCCTTTTTGGCAAAGGTTTGACCTCAACAAACCAGCCTGATATTTACGGTTCTGCCACTATCCCTGGAATGGGATACATGTTTCCCGCGTACGCCTTTCTACCAAACTCTTTCATTTATTTAAATAATTAACAGTCAAATCTATTCAATATTATGTTTTTTAAGGGAAATATTTAAGAGATACTATAGAAATAATTTTATTATATAATTTATTTTGTATAGAACTTTTATTATTCAACTCAAATATCATTAATCTAAATAATAATTTGTTTAAGTTGAATAATGAAAGTACTATAGAAATAAACTGCATAATAAAATCGTTAATTAGCATAAATTATAAATCATTTAATCTGAATAAAGAATTCGTATCGATAATGATATGTGTATATATCAGCTGTTTTTTTAATGGTAAAATATACATACAAATATTAGATTTCCAACCAGCTTCTAAAAGTTATCAAAATGTGTTTCTGATTGGACAACATACGTGATATTGTTAACGCTATTTTGGACTAAATTTAACAACTACTTATTTCATTCAGAAGAGTATAAGTATTATTATTTTCTTTGAAAATTAACAACTGTATCAGTAAGAAATAAATGTGTTCCCTCAATTTCTCACTCCGTAAATAATCACAAATTTTTTTCGTTAATTTTTTTAGAAATAAATGAACAAATATTTGTGCATTTCGGCAACAATTATTACAAGAAAACCGTTACTGAAGGTATTGACAAGCTAAAAAAAATAAACTAACATTCACCACCGATGCCTGTACAAAACAGTTACTAAAGGTAATTATTTGGGTTAGCTCCCACTTACGGGAAATTATCCTCCAACACATTCAGCAATAGTTACTTAAAAAGAACCGTTTCGAAAAGTTAGAGAAAAATTAAAAAAAAAAAGATTCAACAATGGTTGTTTGTAAGCAACCGTTTTTGAAACGTACACATTAGGCGTCGGTTTTTTGTAAGAACCGGTGCTGAAAGTTTTTCGATTTTTTTTATTTTCTAGACAGTCATTTTAGCAACAGTTGTTTTCTAACAACCATTGTAAAAGGTTTCATAAAAATTTTCAAATTACCATCAGACACTTTTATTAACAGTTTTCTTGAATAACCGTTACTAAAAGAGCATTTACGAAAAATTATTTCCGTAGCAGTGACTGATATAATCTTCAAGTACAAATTGAGCAACAGTCAAGTATATAATTTAAAATTTTCAAAAAATGAATATGAAACGTCAAGACAACTGTTGATAGCTATCAACATACGTTTTGACTTGGCCAAAACCACATGACAGTCGTCAACGATTATGTTTTAGTGATAATAGTCAGGTGTACATTCATATAAATTACGGGCAAATTAATACTTGCATCAACATAATATATCAGTGTGCAATTGTGCGTCGACATATATAATAAATAAGTATGAATTCTAACATGCATAAAATAATCATAAAAGGTGTTCAGAAAATTTATATTGTAGGAGATGGTCAAACTATTAGATAAATATATATGAAATTGCTAACTATACTAATTAAGGTCCTGACGTACGGAAGCTGCTAGACCCAAAATAGTAGTTTGAATTAAATTTCAACAGCGTAATTTCATTCACTCTTCCTCTTCTCTTCTTTTATTCTTTTCTTTTTGTGGGGGAAAGAGTCAAGTTTATTCTTTTAATCTAATAGTTTGAAGAAAAGATAAAGATCCCAGTTTGCCTTAAATTATCTATACCATGCATGCATGTATATATTATATTGAGAGATCTAAATCTGAAACCTATACATGTATTTGTCCGTTTTGTCAAGTGTATTATGGATGCACCTTGCATTGCCATATTTATATATATATATATATAAATTAACCGGCGATTAAAAAACACTGAGGGATTGATGTTAGTTAAACACATGATTTGATTAGTAGTCCAACCGAGGCCAGAACTCGGTTATAAGACACTCTCTGGGAAGTATTGAATTAATCCGTGGAAAAATTAATGTAATTTTGATGAAATTAGACATAAAATTAATTTACTAGTTTTTTTTGTTTTTTTAGTACAAAGCATAACGATAAAAAATATGGATTTAATTTTAATACATTTAATTTATTTCTTTTTATCTACTTGACTTTATATTAAATGATCTTAAAATTTTATAAATTCGACAAGTAAATATACATCACTTGAAAAAATTTCAGTTTAAATAGAATGTGGTAGAATCACAGGCTTAGCACAGTAGTGATATGTCTCATCTCTTCATAAAAAACTTAAGTTTAAGTCCCATAAAAAGAATTTGAAAAGAAATAAATTCCGGTGTTAACGAGAGCTCTTATTTAAAAATAAATAAATAGAATGTAATTCATTGTTTGAAATCAATTCAATCGGTAGATGTTAGGGTTAGTTCATGAATTCCTTTAATGAGCTCAAACTCATACTAGCTCTTAATTAGTTAGGCCATTTACATCCTTAATTAGTAATTTAAAAATAAGATAATTCAAAATGCAAGATAGTAAAATTCTAAAAATTTTACTTTTTTTTGTTTAATCATCATACATATAATCTTTCATTCCTTGATATTGCAATCAATGAAAGCAGCTATTACTTATAAATCAAAAACCATAAATAAATTATGTCAATCACAACTCACAAGTAAAGAACAATATATAATCATTAAAGATAACTTGGCGCATGTCAACAAATTATTTGCATGCTTCATATACAATGAGCAACGCCTCCAGGACTTAAAAATCATTGTCTACTTCATGTAGTTTTAGAGACATTTGAGCTTTAGAAAGCAGTAAATCAACTTTTATTTATTTCATGTCTAGAAAACATTGCATTAATTATCCAAACATTCTTCTACTCATACAATATAGGTAACATTTATGCAAAGAAAAGATCAAAATCACACACAACTAAATTCTATTCTGCAATCTACGTATGTAGGATTCTAATACATTATCTTATTTTGAGCGTCATTTATTAAAGCAAGCATATATCTCATATATATAATTAATTCCACGGCCAGAATTGAAGTAAAGGCTCTCCTAAAAGCAGCACAATATATAGGAAGAATCATTTTTTATCTATGTATCACATACTAACACGACATCACTTGCCATTTGGTGGACATTTGGAAGTGCTCGGGACACTGGCCGAGCATCCCGAAGGCCCTGAAGATGGCACCTTAGAATCAGGGATGGAAGAGCTGCTGGTTACAACAACCAGATTAGGAGACTCTAATTTCTCTGCAACAAGCAGCCTTGCACCATCAGCATTTTGCATGCTAATTGATACAAGAAACAGTATCAGTACGGCTACCGTTACTTGTTTCAAACTCGTCGTCATTTCGAATTTCTAGGGGACTTGAGAAAAAGAACAATTAGCTAGATGGTAAGTAGCTAGGGTTTTGATGGATGGATTAGGAGAGAGAGGTTTTATCTTACAACTCAACAAGGGGACCAGCTGGGTATATATTGGGGACAGATGGTGCAAAGGACATAACTGTAATTACTTGTTTGTCCCTTGTTTTGTCTTGACTGCAGTACCATAACTAATATGTTGATTGTATTTTTTTAGAGTTGATATATTGATGATACTTGTACTTATCAATATCTCAATTATAATTCAGTTTAATAGCATTAATTTACACCAAAATGATAGTATAACTAGGTTGTCCTTCGAGTTTTGTCCTGAAAAAAAATTATTGAAAAAGCTAAATTTTTAAAAGAATATAATTCTGTAAAATATATTTTATATTTAACAAATATTTTTCTTTGAATCATTAAAAATATGTATAATAATAACAACATAATTAATCATACAATATTTCATACAGAAGAACAAAAAAATTAATTTCATTTAAAAGCTAAATTATACCTTATGTATATCACACACTTTCCTTTTTAATAAGAAATATATATATATATATATATATATGTAAAACATTTAAGTCATCTGATCAATATAAATGAGAAGATTAAGAGAAATAAATCCAATGAATAATAAAAATAATGATATAGCATGTGAAAAATATTTGAAGACTTAATTTTTGTTATGTATTATACATAAAAATATGATGTTTTCATGTCGTGTAAAAATGAAAAATCAATGTATTTCAACTTCAACTATCTTAGTAGAGAAATCAGACTTAAGTTTCAACTTCAACTATTTTAGTTTCAAGTTCAACCATTCTAGTAATGATGGCGACTCTAAAGCAAGTACTCTTTGGTCTTCGTCTATGTTTCTACCTACAACACGACTTGTTGGGTTTGCTTTTCGGCCTACTCTCTCTAAATTGGTTCCCACATCTCCGCATTTGCTATTATGACAACGAGCTATCATAAAATCACAATAATTGAGATTTTGATTTATAAAAAATATTTTTAATAATTAATTTATAAATTTCAATTGTCATTGATTTAATAACAGTAAATTATCATAAAAAGTTATGATCATCCGACGTGAATTTCTCACGAAGAGATACATGGATTACAATTATATATAGAACATGGTTTTATATGATCATAAGCAGGTCATGTATACAATTTTATCATGTCTTGAGTGAATTAAATTTGGTCATATTTTGTTCGGACCGAAAGTAGAAAACTATTTGGTAATAATTTGAAATTTGCAGCCAACCTGTTCTCGATCAAATCTCTACAAAAGCAATTAATCAATCATGTACTTGCTGATTAAGGCAGACTATTCTAATATTATATTTTTTTTATTATTTATAGATGCTTGTTATATTCCAATATGGATTCCTTATTTCCATTCCGGAAAAGGTGCAAGATTCGTTGCGTGATGTCATGTTAAAAAGAAAGAAAAACATCACCAAAATACTAAAAGAGCTTTGGTCAAAGAGAAATATACAAAGTAATAGAGAACCAAAAGATGATGACATATTAGTATAATATATGAAGCAAGTAACACAAGGGGCCGCCTCTTCTATGGAGTTGTAAGCTGACGTAGTTAATAATTAATCCATAGATTGTTTGTATTTGGTTCAAATTAGTTTGATCTCTATTTGTTTTACTTTTTCTTATTTGTCTAGTTTTATTTTGAACTCGAGTTCATAATCAATAGATATTGTTCTTGTTTGATTTGTTTAAACTTGACTTAAAATACTCCACTACGCAATTATGTTATTCAATTTGAAGCGTCTAACATTAATATATATAATATAACATAATTATTTTTTCAATATAAGTGCTAATTTATTTATTTGGTTATTATAATATCAACAAAATATTAGTAATTTAGTACATTTTTCTAAGAAATAATATTAATTATTTTACACTTCAGTTGCCAAGATAATAGAAGATAAATTACTACAGAAAACACGCAATCAGAGATAATACCTACAATGTTCATTCTATTTACTATTAACTTTAAAAAATGTTTTTTGACTTTTAAATTTTATTAACATAATTTCATACACAAAATTATTAACATTGAATCCATCCTCTCAACGTAAACCGAGTGCACACCAAAACCAACTATTGACTGCAGTGAAAGAAAATTTCAAGTTAGGTCAAGTTGAGATGATTTGGTACCTTGGATCATTCCAGGCTTAAGGAGTGTTGATAATACGATATCAAGATCAGTTCGATTGGGCTTGGATTTCCAATTCTTTTAGACTTCAGCAGTGCAACCTATTGGTTTTAGAATTGTCACAGATTTGTTCTATCATCTTCTTTAATTTGCAATTGAAACTTGTATTGGTCTGTGGAGGAAAATCATGCAAACGGTAGATTAATCTTACCACTAACATTAATTACTGTCCAAATTAGTTGGCACGTTTCCAAAGGAGAGAGATTTTCTCCCCCATATTTTAATATATATTTATTTTTTTTTCGTTTTAAATTTGGAATACATATGTCAAATATGTTGAAAAAATGTCTCATTTTTAATTTCTTGATTTCTCTAATTTTTCGTTTTTCTCTTCATAGCCGAACAAGCACAAGGTGAACTGCATATATTCAAATAAAAAATATATCACAGAATTTGCTTCACCAAACATACACTCTTCCTTCTAAAGTTATGGCTCTTTTTAAAGTTCCAAATTAAATGTAGCTTTTCTAAACGAGAACAGATAGTCTTACTTTAGAAATTCTACCTCAACAAAGAAATAACAACTTATGCTCAAAACTAGTTACTACTTTAAACTCAATAATTTCATTAATGTTGTATTCAGAGCTCTTTTTGTTATTGATGGAAGACCAATCAAGTTGTGTTTGAAATAAGTACTAAATATCGAAGAACCACTTTGGCTTCTATTCGACACTTTTACACTTTGAATTATATATACTATTCAAGAAATGTGGTATTAGTTTTGTGTGCATCATTGCATGACATCTTTCACTGTTTAGATTTGCACTCTTCGAGTTTGTGCTATTCAGAATCAGAACATTTACATTATTTCAAATAGCACAAAATTAATACTTTTTTCACACTATTAGTGCTTCTTGCATTGTCTAATATTATCTTTATATTTAGATCTAGAATGTTTGATATGACTTGACATGATATATCGAGAAGTTGAGAGAAGATTAATTGTGCTTAATAAAATGTCATATTTAGTGATACCGTGACATGAACTGACATGCGAGTCCATTACGACATGTTAGACATAATATGTCAGTCACATTTTATTAATTTTAAATTATTCATTAAATGATTTGGCAAAATGTAAAAAATTATAGAAAACTTTGCAAAGGTATTGTAAAATGAAAACAAAAGTTGGGATATTTGTTGCCAACTGACTTTGTGTGTAAACAGCTATTGCTAAAAATTTTATATTTTATTGTCCGTATTTTAAATTGTTCGTTGAAAAAATAAAAAAATGTCTAAAATTATGGAAAATTGAAAAACTAAATCTAAATGAAAAATATTTTATACAAATGAACATACAATTCATAACGGTTGAAACTTAGTGATTTTTAATGAAATATTAAATGGTCCTTAAATTATATGAAAATTGAAACACAATAAATATATATAAGTTAAAAAAATATATCTACAAAATTATTTCTATATTTAAAAATTCTTAAAAATTATTTTAAAATTATTATTAAGTTAATAATTATAACAAATTTAGTCTAAAATTAAATTAAATATATGTCAGAATTATCAAAAATAAAAAAGAAAAGCAGCTTAAGTATTTAAGTCTTCATCATTTACCAAGACCCATCAAAAAGCAAATAAATTTGTGCATCTTCTCACAGCCCGAAACATGGGTCAATTGGGCGTGTGTCCCAACAGTGTTATTATTAAACGGTCTTCTCAGAAATTTCATTAGGATTAATAATTATTTAGTTAGATATATATTACTAGTACGAGCTTAGATATGGTTCACAATGGAAGTTTATATTATCATTATATATTAACTAAGTTCCCCTGCATATTATATATATCGTGTCGCACGTAACATGCATATAGACTGCTGTCACTTTTAGACTTTGAACTGTAATACGGATTGACTTATAATAGCATGAAATCATGAATTGACACTTCCAAGTTTCTTTTCCTTTTTGGCAAAGGTTTGACCTCAACAAACCAGCCTGATATTTACGGTTCTGCCACTGTCCCTTGAATTGGATGCATGTTTTCCCGCGTACGCCTTTCTACTAAGCTCTTTCGTTTAATAATTAACCGTCAATTTTATTGAATGTTATTATGTTCTTTATGAAAAGTATTTATAAAATATCATCATTAATTAATATTATTATTTATATTGTTTTCGTTGTTCATATAAAATATTTAGAAAATGAGTTTATAGGAGATGGTTATAATGAGGCATAATATTAATATGATGCAGCTTGTACTAATTAAGAAGGTCATGACGTACGGAACTAGCTAGACCGAAGTTTGAAATTTCAACAGCGTAATTTCATTCCCTCTTCGTCTTCTCTTCTTTTATTCCTTTTTTGGGGAAAAGATCCAAGTTTATTCTTCTAGTCTAATAGTTTGACGATAAGGTAAAGATCCATGTTTGCCTTTAATTATCTATACCATGTATATATATTATAAAGAGATCTAAATCTGAAACCTATACATGTATTTCTCTTTCTTCTCCGACTTGTCAAGTGTCTTATGATGCACCTTGCATTGTGATATTTATAAGAGAAATATTACGGAGAATCATCATTAATATCACTATTAATATCGACTGTATTATATAATTATTTTATACAATACTTTATTATTCAATTTAAATATCATTAATCTGAACAATAAATCACTTAAATTCAATAATGAAAGTTTTAATAAAGTCATTAATATAGATAATAACACACTTAAGTTAAATTAAAAAATCGGTATCGGTAACAGTATAAATGATGATGGTATATATATATATATATATACTAGCAATAATTTGGAAAATACTTGATATTGAAGTTAATTAAACACATGGCTTCATTAGCAATATAATTGAGGCCAGAACTCGTTTATAAGATCTCTGGGAAGTATTAATTAATCCGTTGAAAAATTAATGTAATCTTCATTAAGTTACACTAAAATATTGGGATTTAGTTTAATACATTTATTTTCATTTCTTTTTATCTACTTGACTTTCTTTCATTTGATCTTAACAATTTTATAAATTCGACATGTACATGTACATGTACATCACTAAAAAAAAATTCAGTTTAATCAAATAGAAAGCATTCATTGTTTGAAACCAATTCATTGGAAGATTTCAGGGTTATGTAATTCCTTTAATGAGCTCAATCTCATACTAGCTCTTAAATAGTAAGGCAATTTACGTCCTTATATAGTAATTTAAAATAAGATAATTCACAATGCAAGATAGTATAATTCTAAAAAAATATTTTTTGTTTAATCGTCTACATATAATCTTTCATTTAATTCATATAAATCCCATGATATTGCGATCCTTGAAAGAAGCTCTTACATATAAATCAGCATCCATATGTAAATTATATATGTCAATCACAGCTCACAAATAAGGAACAATAGTCATTGAAGGTAATTAACTTGGCGTGTCAACAAATTAATTGCATGCTTTATATGTAATGAGCAACGCCTCCAGAACTTAAAAACCATCATGTCATTTTAGAGACATTTTGAGCTTTATTAGAAAGCAGTAAACTAACTTTTATTCCATGTCCAGATAAAAATACATTGCATTTATTTTCCAAACATTGTTCTATTCATCATACAATATAGGTAACATTTATGCAAAGAAAAAAAAAATCAAAATCACACACAACTATATTATAGTCTGCAATCTACATACGCACGATTCTAATATATTATCTAATTTTGAGCGTCATTTATTGAAGTAGCACAATACATAGGAAGAATCAATTCATTATCTATATATATATAAGATATTGATATGGCTTCAATTGCCGCCATGTGGTGGACATTTGGCAGTGCCCGGCTGACTCGACGAGCATCCCGAAGCCCTTGAAGATGGCACCTTAGAATCAGGGATCGAAAAGCTGCTGGGAACAACAACCGGCTGATCAGGAGAGACTAATTTCTCAGCAACAAGCAGCCTTGCACCATCAGTATTTTGCATGCTAATTGATACCAGAAACAGTATCAGTACCGCTACGGTTACTTGTTTCGAACTAGTCATCATTTCGAATTTTTTTGGTTTTGGGAAGAAGAACAATTAGCTAGATGGTAAGTAGCTAGGGTTTTGATGGATGGATTAGGAGAATGAGGTTTTAATTAGCTTATAACGCAACAAGGGGACTAGCTGGGTATATATAGGGGACAGATGGTGCAAAGGACATAATTGTAATTACTTGTTTTGTCTTGACTACAGCATCATAACTAACATGTTGATTGTATTTTTTTAGAGTTGATATATTGATGATACTTGCACTTATCAATATCTCTATTATAATTCTGCTTATTAATAGCATTATAAAATTTACATCAATAATTTATGATTCATCTTATTTGAGTGGATCTTGATTAAATGCAAAATAAATAAAAAATTATAGTCAAGTTATCAAAATTTAGAAGCTTTAATGGTGGAAGGGTTGTGACCGACTCCTACTACATCAAACAATGTATGTATTTTATTGTCCAATTTAATGAAGTTATGATTTAGCTAAATAGCTCATAAATACAATTTTATTCGAATGATCTATTATGAATTGTTTCCCTTTCTCAAATTGAGAAGTCTACCCTACCTCAAATTTTTAAGTAAGAAATAGAGGTAAACAAATTACAAGATTTTGGAATTAATATGCGACAAGAAAGCAAAAAGCTACTATAAGGATTACCTAAATGATAGTATAATAATAACTAGGTTGTTCTTCGGGTTTTGTCCTGAAAAAAAAATTATTAAAAAAATAAAATTTTAAAAGAATATAATTTTGTGAAATATATTTTATATTTAGTAAATATTTTTTTTTTGAAAGATTGAAGATGTGTATAATAATATAAACATAATTAATCCTACGATAATAGTATTTTATACAGAAGAACAAAAAAGCTAGTTTCAATTAAAATTAAATTGCACCTTACGTATATCAAACACTTTTTCATAAAGAGAGATATGCAAAATATTTAAGCCGTTCGATCAATATAAATGAAGAGATCGAGAGGAACGAATCGAATGAGTAATAAAAATAATGATGTAGCATATCTAAAGCATCTGAAGAAGACTATTTTAGTAGGGAAAGCGGACTTATGTTTCAACTTTTTTTTTATATAACGGCTTTCGTTAACTCAAATATTTATTTTTTCTAATTATTTTTTATTGAACCTAAATGTATATATTTTCATAAAGAAGCCGTACCTATCTACTGTGTTAGATTTAGATTCAAATTAAGTTCCAACTTCAACTATTTTAGGAATGATGGCGACTTTTTAAAGCAACTACGATTTGGACTTCGTCTTCTGTGTTTCTACCTAAAACGCGATTTGTTGGATTTGCTTTTCAGCTTACTCTCTCTAAATCGGTTCCCACATCTCGTGAGAGATATATGGATTACAATTATATATAGAACACAGTTTTATATGATCATAAGCAGTTTATGTGATACAATTTTATCCTCTGAACAGTCTCATGAATTGAAGTTGGTCATATTTTATTCGGACGGAAAGTTGAAACTATTTGGTAATACTTTGAAATTCGCAGTCAACCTGTTCTCAAATCTGTACAAAAGCAATTAATCTACAGTGTACTTGCTGATTAAAGCAGACTATTCTAATATTATATATTTTAATTATTTATAGATGCTTGTTATATTCCATGGATTCCTTGTATTATCTGTTCGTTTCGGAAAGGTGATTTGCTTCTTTTTTTTTGTGATAAAAGGAAAGGTGCATTGTTGAGTAATGACTGATGTCATGTTAAAAACAAAGAAAAATTACACCACCAAAATATTACAAGAGCTTTTGGTCAAAGAGAAATATACAAAGCAATAGAGAATCAAAAGATGATGCCATATTAATATAATATATGAAGCAAGTAACACAGGGGGCTGCCCCTTCTATAGGGTTGAAAGCTGGCATAGTTAATAATTAATCCATAGATTGTTCATATTTGGTTCAAATTAGTTTGATCTCTATTTGTTTTATTATATCTTATTTTGTCTAGTTTTATTTTGAACTCGAGTTCATAATTCATAGATATTATTCATGTTTGATTTGTTTAAACTTGACTTAAAATACTTCGCTATGTTATTCAATTTGAAGCATCTAACATTGATATATATAATATAATATAACATAATTATTTTTTCAATACAAGTACTAATTTATTTATTTGATTATTATAATATCAACAAAATATTAGTAATTTAGTACATTTTTCTAAGAAATAATATTAATTATTTTACACTTCCGTTGCCAAGATAATAGAAAACAAATTACTACAGAAAACACGCAATCAAGGATAATACCTACTATGTTCATTCTATTTACTATTAACTTTAAAAAAAGTTTTTTTACTTTTAAATTTTATTAACATAATTTGATATACAAAATTATTAACATTGAATCCCTCCTCTCAATGTAAACCGAGTGCACACCAAAACCAACTATTGACTGCAGTGAAAGAAAATTTCAAGTTAGGTCAAGTTGAGATGATTTGGTACCTTGGATCATTCCAGACTCAAGGAGTGTTGATAATATGAAATCAAGATCAGTTCGATTGGGCTTGGATTTCCAATTCTTTTAGTCTTCAGCAGTGCAACCTATTGGTTTTAGAATTGTCACAGATTTGTTCTATCATCTTCTTTAATTTGCAATTGAAACTTGTATTGGTCTGTGGAGGAAAATCATGCAAAGGGTAGATTAATCTTACCACTAACATTAATTACTGTCCAGATTAGTTGGCACGTTTCCAAAGGAGAGAGATTTTCTCCCCCATATTTTAATATATATTTTTTTTTTCGTTTTAAATTTGGAATGCATATGTCGGAATAGGTTGAAAAAATGTCTCATTTTTAATTTCATGATTTCTCTAATTTTTCGTTTTTCTCTTCATAGCCGAACAAGCCCAAGGTGAACTGCATATATTCAAATAAAAAATATATCACAGAATTTGCTTCACCAAACATACACTCTTCCTTCTAAAGTTATGGCTCTTTTTCAGTATAATACTGAACTTAATCAAGCTCCAAATTAAATGTAGTCTTTCTAAACCAGAACAGATAGTCTTACTTTAGAAATTCTACCTCAACAAAAAAATAACAACTTATGCTCAAAACTAGTCACTACTTTAAACTCAATAATCAATAATAGTATACGAAAATGCTTGATAAAAAAAGCAATATTATGCAGCCACGTCGTCCTCTAATATGAGCCATTTGATTGAAATTTTTTATGGTTTAGATCTGATTTAATCGCTACTTACACTACTAGAAATTATGTTTATAGAGACGGCTATTTGAGTATGTAAGAATGGTTTAGTCCGTCCGAAGAAAAATATATGGGCAGTAATATATCCGTTCCAAGCTCGTTGCAAGAATTATCATTTCAAAATATCATAGAAACGGTAGAATAACTGTCTCTAAATTTTTATCCTTCAGACGAGTCAACCGTTCGTAGGAATTCACCTTATAGGCGGCTTCAACCGTCCCTAAATAGGTCCTTGTTGGGACAATCTCATTGCCTCTAGTAAAATATTTTAGAAACGAATAGTCCGTCCATATTTGCACTTTGTTAGAGACGACAAACTTGTCCATAGAAAAATTTGTAAGGACAATTCGATCGTCCTTAATTAAATTTTTGTAGGACGGATGAACTGTCTCTACTTATACTATTTAGAGATAATAAATTCAGCCTTATGATATATTCTAACAATTAATGATCCAACCGTCCCGATATTATTTTCTTGCTTTAATGCAATATCATCTCTTAAATTATTTACAACTTTTTAACCAATATATCTTAAAGCCCGCAATAAATTAGAAAGATTAATTGTACACTGAACATTTGCATAGATATTATGTCACACAAAAATTATAAAGAAAGCATAAAAAAATCTTCAATTAAAACAAACAATTGGAACAATATTAGCTGCAATTGTCATTTATTTGAAACCAACATGTAATTTTACAGAAGTACTTTGATTAATATAATCAACTAAGTATATCACGGATGAAGAAACTATTTGAACTATTTCTTTGGTCTCTGATAGCACAAATTTCATCGACAATTAAGAATGTTGTCCCTTGTGGTTTAATCATTTATCATGCACGACTTGTTTTCTGGCACCATAACCTGCAACATGTTCATCAGAATAATTTTCAGTATCAGTGGAGTTCACGTGGTTACAACTATAAATATATTTTATTTTCAGAGGAAAGAAAGATAAAGAAAAGATAATAAAACGTGCATGATTAAAGAAAGAAAATCAACTGTTGTCTGGCTGATAACTCGGTCTTGCTATATAACGAAAATGGAGGAAAAAAAAATTATCAATGCAATGACAAATTTACAAATTCATTGATACCTGTTGTCTGTTGATGAATTTCATTGATTCTGAACAAGTTAGGTGGAGACGATCCTTAAGAAAGCTGTAAAAGAGACAGCTGGATCTCACAAAAGAGATTATTAAATTCAAATTCAAAAAAGATTAAACCAAACATTGCAAGTTAAAAAAGAGATTATTAAATTCAAATTCGAAAAAGATTAAACCAAATAAGAAATGGTGCCAGATGAAAACAACAAGTTAAAAAAGAAAAAATTACGGTCGAGGAGAAACCTATTGTCGAGCTCTATCTTTTCGGCTAACGCAAGCGCTCTCTTTGAGACGCAGAACCAGTCTATACTCCCTAGGCCGGCGACTCCAGCTGAGAAATCGAATTTCTGAGTTCTGACTGGTTGATTCTCTCTCTTGAAGAACTTGGCAGTAGCTCTTTGTGACTTGAGGCAGGATTTGGGTTTTAGGAAGGAGAAATAAGCTGTGCAAGAGGGAGAGATTTGGGGAGTAGATTGTGCCCAATTTAATCATCGGATGCAGGATACAATTGGTAAATAATAATCTCGCATTAACATTTATGATCCTTCTTTATGAAATATTTTAATAAAAATTATAATTTTTGTATGTTTTTATATAAATTGTTCCTTCTTTTATTTCAATTCAAATATAAGTAATAAATTTATCAATTTGAGAATCTATAAGTTATTATTTATATTAATAAAAAAATAAATATTATTTGGGTAAACATTAAATTATCTTTTCCTTTTATTTCAATAAAAAATATATATTTTCTATTTGGAAGCTAATATATAGATACTGTCATTGACATAAAATATATCATTTCTCTGATCAATAGGTATTTTATTTGCATATATAAATAGTATATGGATATTATATGGATATAAACTCAAACGAAACAAATGAATATATGTTTCATTTATGACCTTAATGATAAAATATGTATCAAATTGAGTTACTCTTTTATTGGTGAGGATTTATTGTCAACTTTGACAATAAATTTTTAAATAAATTTAAATCAATCTTAAAAATAGAAAAAAAAAGTTTAGAAATATATTTTTGAACTTATAGATTAAATCGTATTTTAAATTTTATATAATTTAAATGTCATTTAATATTTCTAAAAAATAAATAAAATTATATGAAATTTGTAACGTTATAAATTTAATGGTCTCAACTCTCAATGGAATTAACTGACTCTGAAACTGTCTACAAATTGAAAGACAAACTATTTATAAGTTCAAAATATTTTTTTTAAAAAAGTTAAAAAAATATTTAACATATATATATTTAAGATTTTCTATTCTTCACAGAAATTGGGTTGCTCATATAAGATATATTTATATATGGAATTTTAGAAAATTGCTTGTTTTTAATATAATAAATTAGCATTCGGGTAGATTGTCTCATATCTATTGAAATTGGGATCATAATATTCAACTTTATAAAAATTTTATACTTATATTAAAAGATTGTATAAACATTTTTTTATACAAAAATGTTGAAACCCGTTCAATTTAAAAAGCAATAGAAATATGGATGATATTGTTGAAAGACTTGCATAAACAATGCAAGTATGCATTCGGCATTCTTGATTAAAGAATTCTCTAATTTGTTGCTCCTGTGGCTGGTCTTTCTCTTTTCCACTGGACCACTTGATCAAAGACTTGCATAAACAAGTATGTTCTTTGATTCATTCTTAGCTCTGAGTGTAAAATTAAGAAAAATAGAAAATGGGGAAAGAGGAGCGGCCTCATTTTGAGAACTCAATTTTTTTCTGCATCTCAGATCGGCGAAAAG
This sequence comes from x Bolboschoenoplectus mariqueter, assembly GCA_037678475.1. NCBI lineage: Eukaryota > Viridiplantae > Streptophyta > Magnoliopsida > Poales > Cyperaceae > x Bolboschoenoplectus > x Bolboschoenoplectus mariqueter. The sequence goes on along the minus strand of CM075239.1, from coordinate 1,545,097 downwards.
GGACGTGCGGCGTAACTCAGATTACGCTCTTACCCGCCAATATATTTTTTCGCACGCCAATTTCTCAGAAAAATAGGTAAGGTTTCTAATTTTTGTTCCAAATTTCATGGCAACAGATACGTATTTGTTGAATTTTTTGATCCCGCCTTTCTCATTCCTTCCAAATTTCTAATGTACACCCAATTTTTAGCGTACATCAAATTTTTATGGAACATATATTTAAAAAATATTAGTCCAATAAAAAAACTAAAATTATAGATGTACTTTTAATTATTTAGATATAATATATATTAAATTTGAATCAATTTAAAAGAGATTTTATCTTCCATAAAGTAATTTTTTAAATTTTAACGGTAGAGTTTTAATGATTTTGTGATGAATGATCAATTAAATTTTAAATTGACTTAAAATTGATACACGTTCTATCTAAATAATTGGAAACACTTCTATAATTTTATTTTTTTAATTTGAATAATATTTCTTAAAAAAATATACCTTAAGAGTTGGATATACGCTAGAATTACTTTTATTTTTTACAAATTAGCCAAAAATTTTGCTTTTCTTGATGCATGTAATTTTATGGATCTGTAGTGAGATAATGAAATATTTACTTTTATGAAATTGCTATGCAAATTTTGTTGATGCCAAATTAGCATGTGATGAAAAATCGTTATCACTAAATGTTTATTAAAATCAACATTACTTTTATTTCACTTTAGTAATATTTGAAGCAAAATATCACGCAAGATCCTTTGATACGATTGTAGATGATATGGAAGGATTGTTGAATTTTTATTCCACATGAGGAATTGGGAGGTGAAATTAGTTGGTGTTCAGTTCTGATGAAAAGAACTTGAACTTGGACGGAAAAAATTCAATGGGTAGAAGCGGAGAAAAGGCGTTGTTTTGATTTTTGGATGGACAGAAAGGAATCCGCCTAAATATTTTAGTTTTTCTCGTTTCAACTAGCATATTTTTGGACGGAAGATAGGGTGCTTGTAATTTGTCGTCGAAACAAGCACTGTTTGTTGTAGTGTTACTAGAAACAAAGAAGAAAAAACCCCAAGCCCAGATGAAGAGACCCTTACCTTTTTTACCTCATTCTTATTCTCATTCTTTCTCCTCTTCATTTTTACCTCTTTCATGCAAACATTGACACCTTCGCCATACTCATTTTCGTTTTCGATCTGACAACGCTTCACTTTCAATTTTATCAGATCTTTCCATTTCTTCTACACCGTCTTGCCACTCTAATTTGTCACAAGACTGAAGCTTTCGTTATGATCCATTTCGTCTAGAGCCTTGCGCCGTATCGCTATTTTTCCGCCTCTCATTAATTTGAGGTATTTTTATAATTTCTGAAACTATTTCGAAATTTTGTTTGCCATACGATTTTCTGAGGACGCTTCACTTTCCATTTTGTCATATCTTTCCATTTCTTCTACACCGTCTCGCCTCTCTAATTTATCACAAGACCGAAGCTTTCTCGTAATCCATTTCATCTACAGCCTTGCACCGTATTGCTACTTCTCAGCCTCTCATTAATTTGAGGTATTTTTACAATTTCTAAAACTATTTCGGAATTTTGTTTGCCATGCGATTTGAATTTAAAATTAGTGTAATTTCCACTTTATTTATTTTGATCCGAATTTAATAAATTTGCTTAGTTATTTTGATTAATTTGTTTACCCTTTCGATTTGAAATTAAAAAACCCTTCCAATTCTAGGAACCTTTTATGGAGATGAATTGAATTTAATAAATTTGCTGAGTTATTTTGATTATTTTTGTTGTTTTGTTTTGGGATTATCTATAATTTTTAAATTAGTGGGTTCTTTATGCATTGGATTGGAAGCCTCAAATGCTATATACCAATGATAAAACACAAATAAATATAGATTAACTTGATTTCCTTTTCGACTGCAAATAACTATAGAAGATGACACTAAGATTTAATTTGTTGAATTTGGTTAATTTATTTGCAAATTTATTCGGAATGATTAAACAGTGTAGTTAATCCTTTATAGGTGTTTCTTTACTCTTATTTTGAAAGATATTGTCCTGATTGGTATAGTACTGGTATATACTGGTATCAGTACTGAACTGAAAATGAAAAAATATTGATGTATAAGTTATATAAATACAAGAAATGTTTTCTTTTTTATTTGACATTTACAAGAGTTGTTATGGCAAAAAAAGAGAAGATCATGTGCGGCCTTTTTTCGCGGATTAGGCTTCAAATTTTAAAATACTTTTGAATACTGATGTTTCATTTGTTGAATTTGGTTACTTTATTTTCAAATTTATTCGAAATGATTGAAACAATTAGTTAATCCTTTATAGGTGTATATACTACTTTACTCTTATTTTGAAAGGTTTTGACCTGATTGGTACAATAATTTTACATACTAGTATTAGTACGAAACGGGAAATGAAAAAATATTGATGTACAAGTTATATAAATACAGGAAATGTTTTCTCTTTTTGTTTGACATTCACGAGAGTTGTTATGACAAAAAAATAGAAGATCTTAAGCATTTAGTTAATTGACCTCATAAACAAAATTTAACTTCAGGCTTCAAATTTTCAAATACTTTCTCTTCTGGTGTAACATTTTTTAGGATCTAATTGAATTCATTTACCAGTGTCAAAGCTGTGAATAGACGATTTCTGAAGCGGAATGCAATCGTTCCTTCCCTTTGTTTCGTAGTTTATAAGAAAGCCACAGGTGGTAGAAAGATAGATATGAAAGGGGCTGCGTCCCTTCAGTAAACTAATTTCTTTAGTTATTTATTCATTTATCAAAGAAGTTGAATTTCAACTGCAAAGTTTCATCATTTGTTGACCGTAGCCGGGATCGGAAAGAAGTGTCCCGATTCTGATCATGATTAAGAAGTTGCAGTAATACCATTTCTTTTTGTCATCTTTCTGAATTTATATTAGTGTTCTTTATAAATTAATTTGTTTTAACTCTTACATGCACTAGCAATTGCTTTTACTTGGATTTATTTTTTATTGATAACATCAGGAAAAGAAGACAGACATGCACTCGAAGAATCAAAAGACTGAAATGCATACTAAGGCAAAATCAGAAAAAGAAAACAATGTGTCGTAAGATTATGTGCATTTTAAAAAAAAACTATTACTACCAATTGTTTATTGTCCTTATCATTTGATAGTTTGTTTGATTATGATAATCCAAAATATTATTAAATTGTCATTGTTTTAATTGTTTAATTAAAATATTATTCATGATCAACTTTTCTTTTTATTTAACTATTGTTAATTTTGGCATATATACATTGATTAATTTATATTTACATCTATCTTTATTTAACTATTGTATTATTTTTGGTAGACCTAAAACACAAACATGTAAATATAAATTAATCAATGTATATTTCCTGCAAAACATCTATCTTTCTTCATGCAACTCATATATGAGATAGCATTAACTCAAGAATAAATGATTGTATCGGTTTAAATGTCATCTTTGTTGATGAGAAGATAATACATGTTACCATGATTATCCTTTTTTTCGATTTCATTATGACATATAAATTTAAAATTAATTTATATTGGATTAAAAGGTTGTCTACTTCAATTTCAGGGATCTTCAATACATGCAACAACAAATAAGAATAATTATGAATTCCTCAGATCCCTTTTAACAGTAGGAGAGATATATCATGTCTCAAACTTTGAAGTAACCAACTGTAAAGATTTCAGGCCAGTTAATCGTAAAAATATGCTCATTTTAGATTAAAGTACCAAAGTAGAATACATATTTGACAACAAAGCTATTCCATATTATGTTTTTCAATTTGTGGATTGTGACTGTTTCGAACAGCGTTTAGACAATAACACTGTTTTAACGAATTTGGCAAAACTTACCAAACATTTAACACTGCATAGACCGTACAATTCTGCATTGCTGAAAGAATGTTTTTCTTTTCTAAAGTAGCCGTCTCATTAATTAATCTGTCGTTGTGTGTGATAATTTACTTTAATTGCAGCATAATTGGGGTTGTACTTTGAAACTATTTGGTAATACTTTGAAATTCGCAGTCAACCTGTTCTCAAATCTGTACAAAAGCAATTAATCTACAGTGTACTTGCTGATTAAAGCAGACAATTCTAATATTATTTATACAGTTATTATATATTCGCACACTTATTCAGTTATTTATTTAAAAAAAAAATTGTCAGAATTACAGTTGGAGTTTTTTTAGATAGCGAGAACAATTGGGGACCACATATAATATTTTTACTTTAATATAGCTTCTTATCTCCCAATTCTATCAATACTGGACAAATTCTACCTTTTGTGCGAACTAATTTTATTTTGTTGGTTTGACCGTCTGACTATGCTACTAGCTCCAGACTTAATTAGTAAATCAATTCAAGTGTTTTTACAGTCCATTTCATACATAGGTCCATGTCTATACTTTAGACTGGAAAATTATGGTATGTTTGAATTCATGACAATAACACTAATTCAAGAAATGTGGTATTAGTTTTGTGTGCATCATTGCATGACATCTTTCACTGTTTAGATTTGCACTCTTCGAGTTTGTGCTATTCAGAATCAGAACATTTACATTATTTCAAATAGCACAAAATTAATACTTTTTTCACACTATTAGTGCTTCTTGCATTGTCTAATATTATCTTTATATTTAGATCTAGAATGTTTGATATGACTTGACATGATATATCGAGAAGTTGAGAGAAGATTAATTGTGCTTAATAAAATGTCATATTTAGTGATACCGTGACATGAACTGACATGCGAGTCCATTACGACAAGTTAGACATGACATGTCAGTCACATTTTATTAATTTTAAATTATTCATTAAATGATTTGGCAAAATGTCAAAAATTATGGAAAAGTTTACAAAGGTATTGTAAAATGAACAAAAAAAAGTTGGGATATTTGTTGCCAACTGACTTTGTGTATAAACAGCTATTGCTAAAAAAGTTATATTTTATTGTCCGGATTTTAAATTGTTCGTAGAAAAAATAAAAAATGTCTAAAATTATGGAAAATTGAAAAACTAAATCTAAATGAAAAATATTTTATACAAATGAACATACATTTCATAACGGTTGAAACTTAGTGATTTTTAATGAAATATTAAATGTTCCTTAAATTATATGAAAATTGAAACACAATAAATATATATAAGTTAAAAAAATATATCTACAAAATTATTTCTATATTTAAAAATTCTTAAAAATTATTTTAAAATTATTATTAAGTTAATAATTATAACAAATTTAGTCTAAAATTAAATTAAATATATGTCAGAATTGTCAAAAATAAAAAAGAAAAGCAGCTTAAGTATTTAAGTCTTCATCATTTACCAAGACCCATCAAAAAGCAAATAAATTTGTGCATCTTCTCACAGCCCGAAACATGGGTCAATTGGGCGTGTGTCCCAACAGTGTTATTATTAAACGGTCTTCTCAGAAATTTCATTAGGATTAATAATTATTTAGTTAGATATATATTACTAGTACGAGCTTAGATATGGTTCACAATGGAAGTTTATATTATCATTATATATTAACTAAGTTCCCCTGCATATTATATATATCGTGTCGCACGTAACATGCATATAGACTGCTGTCACTTTTAGACTTTGAACTGTAATACGGATTGACTTATAATAGCATGAAATCATGAATTGACACTTCCAAGTTTCTTTTCCTTTTTGGCAAAGGTTTGACCTCAACAAACCAGCCTGATATTTACGGTTCTGCCACTGTCCCTTGAATTGGATGCATGTTTTCCCGCGTACGCCTTTCTACTAAGCTCTTTCGTTTAATAATTAACCGTCAATTTTATTGAATGTTATTATGTTCTTTATGAAAAGTATTTATAAAATATCATCATTAATTAATATTATTATTTATATTGTTTTCGTTGTTCATATAAAATATTTAGAAAATGAGTTTATAGGAGATGGTTATAATGAGGCATAATATTAATATGATGCAGCTTGTACTAATTAAGAAGGTCATGACGTACGGAACTAGCTAGACCGAAGTTTGAAATTTCAACAGCGTAATTTCATTCCCTCTTCGTCTTCTCTTCTTTTATTCCTTTTTTGGGGAAAAGATCCAAGTTTATTCTTCTAATCTAATAGTTTGACGAAAAGGTAAAGATACATGTTTGCCTTTAATTATCTATACCATGTATATATATTATATTAAAAGATCTACATCTGAAACCTATACATTTATTTTTCTTTCTTGTCCGACTTGTCAAGTGTCTTATGATGCATCTTGCATTTTGATATTTATAAGAGAAATGTTACAGAGAATTATCATGGATATCACTATTAATATCGACTGTATTATATAATTATTTTATACAGTAATTTATTATTCAATTTAAATATCATTAATCTGAATAATAAATCACTTAAGTTAAATAATAAAAGTTTTAATAAAGTCATTAATATGGATAATAAATCACTTAATTTAAATGAAAAAAATAAGTATCAATGATAGTATAAATGATGATGGTATATATATATATATATATATATATAATGTATATATACAGCTCCCTATTTACAAACTAGCAATAATTTGGAAAATACTTGAGATTGACGTTAATTAAACACATGGCTTGATTAGCAATATAATTGAGGCCAGAACTCGGTTATAAGATCTCTGGGAAGTATTAATTAATCCGTTGAAAAATTAATGTAATCTTCATGAAGTTATACTAAAATTAATTTGTATTTTTGTATTTTAATAAATTATATATGTCATTTAATACATTTCTTTAATACATGTACTTGACTTTATTTCATTTGATCTTAACAATTTTATAAATTCGACATGTACATGTACATCACTAAAAAAAATTCAGTTTAATCAAATAGAATGGATTCATTGTTTGAAACGAATTCATTGGTAGATTTTAGGGTTATGTTCATGAATTCCTTTAATGAGCTCAATCTCATACTAGCTCTTCAATAGTAAGGCAATTTACATCCTTATATAGTAATTAAAATAAGATAATTAAAAAATGCAAGATAGTATAATTCTAAAAAAATTATTTTTTGTTTAATCATCTATATATAATCTTTCATCTAGTGCATATAAATCCCATGATATTGCGATCCTTGAAAGAAGCTCTTACATATAATTAAATCAACATCCAAATGTAAATTATATATGTCAATCACAACTCACAAATAAGGAACAATAGTCATTGAAGATAATTAACTTGGCGTGTAAACAAAATAATTGCATGCTTTATATGTAATGAGCAACGCCTCCAGAACTTAAAAACCATCATGTCATTTTAGAGACATTTTGAGCTTTATTAGAAAGCAGTAAACTAACTTTTATTCCATGTCCAGATAAAAATACATTGCATTTATTTTCCAAACATTGTTCTATTCATCATACAATATAGGTAACATTTATGCAAAGAAAAAAAATCAAAATCACACACAACTATATTATAGTCTGCAATCTACATACGCACGATTCTAATATATTATCTAATTTTGAGCGTCATTTATTGAAGTAGCACAATACATAGGAAGAATCAATTCATTATCTATATATATATAAGATATTGATATGGCTTCAATTGCCGCCATGTGGTGGACATTTGGCAGTGCCCGGCTGACTCGACGAGCATTCCGAAGGCCTTGAAGATGGCACCTTAGAATCAGGGATCGAAAAGCTGCTGGGAACAACAACCGGCTGATTAGGAGACTCTAATTTCTCTGCAACAAGCAGCCTTGCACCATCAGCATTTTGCATGCTAATTGATACCAGAAACAGTATCAGTACCGCTACGGTTACTTGTTTCGAACTAGTCATCATTTCGAATTTTTTTGGTTTTGGGAAGAAGAACAATTAGCTAGATGGTAAGTAGCTAGGGTTTTGATGGATGGATTAGGAGAAAGAGGTTTTAATTAGCTTATAACGCAACATGGGGACTAGCTGGGTATATATAGGGGACAGATGGTGCAAGGGACATAATTGTAATTACTTGTTTGTCCCTTGTTTCGTCTTTACTGCATTACCATAACTAATATGTTGATTGTATTTTTTTAGAGTTGATATATTGATGATACTTGCACTTATCAATATCTCTATTATAATTCTGCTTATTAATAGCATTATAAAATTTACATCAATAATATATGATTCATCTTATTTGAGTGGATCTTGATTAAATGCAAAATAAAAAAAATTATAGTCAAGTTATCAAAATTTAGAAGCTTTAATGGTGGAAGGTTTGTGACCGACTCCTACTACATCAAACAATGTATGTATTTTATTGTCCAATTTAATGAAGTTATGATTTAGTTAAATAGCTCATAATTATCGTTAATAAATAAAGAGTTAATAGATGGACAGACAATAAGAGAGTGGACTTCTCTCACAATTTGTTTAATTTTAATACTAAACTTGATCAAGCTCCATGATTAGATTTAGTCTTTTTTAACCAAAACAGATAGTCTTACTTCAGAAAATTCTACCACAACAAAGATTCAATTTATCCTCAAAACTAATAATCAATTACTTTAAACTCAATAACTTCATTAATGTTGTTTTTAGAGCTCTTTTTGTTATTGATGAAGACCAATCAGGTTCTGTTTGAAATAAGTACTAAATATCGAAGAACCACTTTTGCTTCTATTCGACACTTTTACACTTTGAATTATATATACGAATTGACCTATAATAGCATGAAATCATGAATTGACGCTTCCAAGTTTCTTTTCCTTTTTGGCAAAGGTTTGACCTCAACAAACCAGCCTGATATTTACGGTTCTGCCACTATCCCTGGAATGGGATACATGTTTCCCGCGTACGCCTTTCTACCAAACTCTTTCATTTATTTTATATAATTAACAGTCAAATCTATTCAATATTATGTTTTTTTAAGGGAAATATTTAAGAGATACTATAGAAATAATTTTATTATATAATTTATTTTGTATAGAACTTTTATTATTCAACTCAAATATCATTAATCTAAATAATAATTCATTTAAGTTGAATAATAAAAATACTATAGAAATAAACTGCATAATAAAATCGTTAATTAGCATAAATTATAAATCATTTAATCTGAATAAAGAATTCGTATCGATGATGATATGTGTATATATCAGCTTTTTTTTAATGGTAAAATATACATACAAATATTAGATTTCCAACCAGCTTCTAAAAGTTATCAAAATGTGTTTCTGATTGGACAACATACGTGATATTGTTAACGCTATTTTGGTTTTTTTCGAAAATTAACAACTGTATCAGTAAGAAATAAATGTGTTCCCTCAATTTCTCACTCCGTAAATAATCACAAATTTTTTTCGTCAATTTTTTTAGAAATAAATGAACAAATACTTGTGCATTAACTGAGACTTTCGGTAACAGTTGTTACAAGAAAACTGTTGGTGAAGATATTTAGCAAATTAAAAAAATAAACTAACATTCAACAGCGATTCCTGTACAAAACAGTTGCTAAAGGTAATCATTAGGGTTAGCTCCCACTGAAGGGAGATTATCCTCCAACACATTCAGTAACAGTTAGTTAAAAAGAACTGTTTCGAAAAGTTAGAGCAAAAAAAAAAGATTCAACAATGGTTGTTTGTAAGCAACCGTTTTTGAAAGGTATACATTACGCGCCGGTTTTTTGTAAGAACCGAGGCTGAAAGTTTTTCAATTTTTTTTATTTTCTAGACAGTCATTTAGTAAGGATTGTTTCCTAACAACCATTACTAAATATTTCATAAAAATTTTCAAATTAACACCAAACACTTTTATTAAAACTTTTCTTAAGTAACCATTATTAAAAGAGCATTTACGAAAGTTATTTCTATAGCAGTGATTGATATAATTTTCAAGTACAAATTGAACAGTCAAGTATATAATTTAAAATTTTCAAAAAATGAATATGAAACGTCAAGACAACTGTTGATAGCTATCAACATACGTTTTGACTTGGCCAAAACCACATGACAGTCGTCAACGATTATGTTTTAGTGAAAATAGACAGGTGTACATCCATATAAATTACGGGCAAATTAATACTTGCATCAACATAATAGATCAGTGTGCAATTGTGCGTCGACATCTATAATAAATAAATATGAATTCTAACGTGCATAAAATAATCATAAAAGGTGTTCAGAAAATTTATATGTAGGAGATGGTCAAACTATTAGATAAATATATATATGAAATTGCTAGCTATACTAATTAAGGTCCTGACGTACGGAAGATGCTAGACCCAAAATAGTAGTTTGAATTAAATTTCAACAGCGTAATTTCATTCACTCTTCCTCTTCTCTTCTTTTATTCTTTTCTTTTTTGGGGGGAAAGAGTCAAGTTTATTCTTTTAATCTAATAGTTTGAAGAAAAGATAAAGATCCCAGTTTGCCTTAAATTATCTATACCATGCATGTATATATTATATTGAGAGATCTAAATCTGAAACCTATACATGTATTTGTCCGATTTGTCAAGTGTATTATGGATGCACCTTGCATTGCCATATTTATATATATATATATATATATATATATATATATATAAATTAACCGGAGATTAAAAAAATACTGAGGGATTGAAGTTAGTTAAACACATGACTTGATTAGTAGTCCAACTGAGGCCAGAACTCGGTTATAAGACACTCTCTGGGAAGTATTTAATTAATCCGTGGAAAAATTAATGTAATTTTGATGAAATTAGACATAAAATTAATTTCTAGTTTTTTTAGTACAAAGCATAGCAATAAAAAATATGGATTTAATTTTAATACATTTGATTTATTTCTTTTTATCTACTTGACTTTATATTAAATGATCTTAAAATTTTATAAATTCGACAAGTAAATATACATCACTTGAAAAAATTCCAGTTTAAATAGAATGTAGTAGAATCACAGGCTAATTAGCACGGTAATGATATGCTTTATCTCTCTATGAAATGACGTAGATTCAAGTTTCACAAGAAACATTTGAAAAGCAATAAATCCTGGGATTAACGATAGCTCTTATTTAAAAAAATAAATAGAACGTAATTCATTGTTTGAAACCAATTCAATCGGTAGATTTTAGGGTTATGTTCATGAATTCCTTTAATGAGCTCAAACTTATACTAGCTCTTAATTAGTTAGACCATTTACATCCTTAATTAGTAATTTAAAAATAAGATAATTCAAAATGCAAGATAGTAAAATTCTAAAAAATTTACTTTTTTGTTTAATCATCATACATATAATCTTTCATTCCATGATATTGCAATCAATGAAAGCAGCTATTACTTATAAATCAAAAACCATAAATAAATTATGTCAATCACAACTCACAAGTAAAGAACAATATATAATCATTAAAGATAACTTGGCGCATGTCAACAAATTATTTCCATGCTTCATATACAATGAGCAACGCCTCCAGGACTTAAAAATCATTGTCTACTTCATGTAGTTTTAGAGACATTTGAGCTTTAGAAAGCAGTAAATCAACTTTTATTTATTTCATGTCTAGAAAACATTGCATTAATTATCCAAACATTCTTCTACTCATACAATATAGGTAACATTTATGCAAAGAAAAGATCAAAATCACACACAACTATATTATATTCTGCAATCTACGTACGTAGGATTCTAATACATTATCTTATTTTGAGCGTCATTTATTAAAGCAAGCATATATCTCATATATATAATTAATTCCACGGCCAGAATTGAAGTAAAGGCTCTCCTCAAAGCAGCACAATATGTAGGAAGAATCATTCTTTATATATCTATGTATCAGATACTGATACGACATCACTTGCCATTTGGTGGACATTTGGAAGTGCTCGGGACACTGGCCGAGCATCCCGAAGCCCCTGAAGATGGCACCTTAGAATCAGGGATCGAAAAGCTGCTGGGAACAACAACCAGATTAGGAGACTCTAATTTCTCTGCAACAAGCAGCCTTGCACCATCAGCATTTTGCATGCTAATTGATACCAGAAACAGTATCAGTACGGCTACCGTTACTTGTTTCGAACTCGTCGTCATTTCGAATTTCTAGAGGACTTGAGGAAAATAACAATTAGCTAGATAGTAAGTAGCTAGGGTTTTGATGGATGGATTAGGGGAGAGATGTTTTATCTTACAATGCAACAAGGGGACTAGCTGGGTATTTATAGGGGACAGATGGTGCAAAGGACATAATTGTAATTACTTGTTTGTCCCTTGTTTTGTCTTGACTGCGGTACCCATAACTAATATGTTGATTGTATTTTTTTAGAGTTGATATATTGATGATACTTGTACTTATCAATATCTCAATTATATTCAGTTTAATAGCATTATAATTTACATCAATAATTTAAGGATTCATCTTATTTGAGTGGATCTTGATTAAGTGCAAAATAAAAAAATATATAGCAAAGTTATCAAAATTTAGAAGCTTTAATAGTGGAAGGGTTTTGATCGATTCCCACTACATCAAACAATATATGTATTTTATTGTTCAATTTAATGAAGTTAATCATATAGCTCATAAAATCCAATTTTATTTGAATGATTTATGAATTGTTCTCCTTTTTTCTATTAAGCAAGTCTACCGTATCTCTCAACTTTTTTATGTAAGAGAAAGGTTATCAAATTACAAGATTTGGAAATCATATGCAATAAGAAAGCAAAAGGCTATTATGACGATACCAAAATGATAGTATAACTAGGTTGTTCTTCGGGTTTTGTCCTGGAAAAAATAAATTATTGAAAAAACTAAATTTTTAAAATAATATAATTATGTAAAATATATTCTATATTTAACAAATATTTTTCTTTGAAACATTAAAAATATGTATAATAATAACAACATAATTAATCATACAATATTTCATACAGAAGAACAAAAAAATTAATTTCATTTAAAAGCTAAATTATACCTTATGTATAACACACACTTTCCTTTTTAATAAAGAAAAAATATATATATATGTAAAACATTTAAGTCATCCGATCAATATAAATGAGGAGATTAAGAGAAATAAATCGAATGAATAATAAAAACAATGATATAGCATGTGTAAAATATTTGAAGACTTAACTTTTTTTTATGTATTATACATAAAAATATGATGTTTTCATGTCGTGCAAACATGAAAAACCAATGTATTTCAACTTCAACTATTTTAGTAGAGAAATCAGACTTAAGTTTCAACTTCAACTATTTTAGTTTCAGGTTCAACCATTCTAGTAATGATGGCGACTCTAAAGCAAGTACTCTTTGGTCTTCGTCTGTGTTTCTACCTACAACGCGATTTGTTGGGTTTTGCTTTTCGGCTTGTTGTCTCTAAATCGGTTCCCACATCTCGTGAATGAGTCCGCATCTGTTATTATGACAACGAGCTATCATAAAATCATAATAATTGAGATTTTAATTTATAAAAAAATATTTTTAATAATTAATTTATAAATTTCAATTGTCATTGACTTAACAATAATAAATTATTATAAAAATTATGATATCGGACATGAATTCTTCGTGAAGAGATACATAGATTACAATTATATATAGAACATGGTTTTATATGATCATAAGCAGGTCATGTAATACAATTTTATCATGTCATGAGTGAATTAAATTTGGTCATATTTTATTCGGACCGAAAGTAGAAAACTATTTGGTAATAATTTGAAATTTGCAGCCAACCTGTTCTCGATCAAATCTCTACAAAAGCAATTAATCAATCATGTACTTGCTGATTAAGGCAGACTATTCTAATATTATATTTTTTTTATTATTTATAGATGCTTGTTATATTCCAATATGGATTCCTTATTTCCGTTCCGGAAAAGGTGCAAGATTCGTTGAGTAATGTCATGTTAAAAAGAAAGAAAAACATCACCAAAATACTAAAAGAGCTTTGGTCAAAGAGAAATATACAAAGTAATAGAGAACCAAAAGATGATGACATATTAGTATAATATATGAAGCAAGTAACACAGGGGGCCGCCTCTTCTATAGAGTTGTAAGCTGGCGTAGTTAATAATTAATCCATAGATTGTTTGTATTTGGTTCAAATTAGTTTGATCACTATTTGTTTTATTATTTCTTATTTGTCTAGTTTTATTTTGAACTCGAGTTCAACATTATTTGAGTTGATTTGTTCGAGCTAGACTTAAAACGCAATTATATATGTTATTCAATTTGAAGCATCTAACATTAATATATATAATATAATATAATATAATTATTTTTCAATATAAATGTCGATTTATTTAAGTTATTATAATATCAATAAAATATTAGTAATTTAATATCTTATTCTAAAAGATACATATTAATTATTTTACACTTTAGTTACCAAGATAATAAGAATATATAAATATAAAAACAAGCTAACAGTAGTTGAGCTCGTATAGAGCATGAGATCAATTCAAGTTCGAATTAATTAAAGCTTGACAGATCGTTTTGAATTCAATTGATCATCCAACATATATACCAACAAATCAAGTCAGAGTAAAGTGAGCTCACTTAAGCTCAATTGATCAATTCAACCTTATTATGCTAGTTCAAGCATGTGAGGATATTGCTAGAAACATATCTTAAACTTTTGATTTTTATCATCTTATAAAAGATATTTTACTAACTGAAAACACACCAATCAAAGATAAGATCCACTATTTTCATTCTATTTACTGTTAACGTAAACCGAGTGCACACCAAAACCAACTGTTGACTGTAGTAAAAGAAAAATTCAAGTTGGGTCAAGTTTAGATGATTTGGCACCTTGGATCATTTCAGGCCCATAGATTGTTGATAACTTGATATCACGAACAGTTGGATTGGGCTTGGATTTCCGATTCTTTCAAACATCAGCAGCGCAACCGATTGGTTTTAGAATTGTCCAGATTTGTTCTGTCAGTTCTTTTAATTTGCAATTGGAACTTTTATTGGTCTGTGGAAGAAAATCATGCAAAGGTTAGCTTAATCAAGCTCCAAGTTAAATTTAGTCTTTCTAAACCACAACAGATAGTCTTACTTCAGAAATTCTACCTCAACAAAGATTCAATTTATCCTCAAAACTAATAATTAATTACTTTAAACTCAATAACTTCATTAATGTTGTTTTTAGAGCTCTTTTTGTTATTGATGGAAGACCAATCAGGTCCTGTTTGAAATAAGTACTGTATATCGAAGAACCACTCAGGCTTCTATTCGACACTTTCCAATCGACATGCACTTTATAGTTATGGATGGTATTTCTCGCATGCTCGAGTGACATGATCATGATAATACGTCAGGTCAGGTATCGGCGCTTTGAAGCTCCTTTGGTTTGGAAACGGTCATGGCGGTTCAGGGACCAAAACCATAATATAGAATAGCTATTACAAAATAAGAAAACAAACAGATTATTCACAATGTTCAAAGTATATATATAACCTATGTAAACTAAAATCAAATAAAAGGAACGGCCCCCAAGTACTGATCTTCACAAGACTCTCCCCGAGCAATAACCTGATAACACATGGTTTGAGGATGAAAAAACATGAGAACGAACTAGAACTAAAGAAAACTACAGAGCTAAAGGACTTATATGAACAGATATAAAATGCAAGACTGTCATTACACAACCCCACCAGCCATGATCATAATGAAATTTCATTATGTCTTAAATAACATAAACTGTTTTAGTAACCACAAAGTAGCACTATGACCTCATAACCAAAGATATCAGGTACTGGTAACATTCAATCCAGTTTAGGCATATAAAAACCCAGAAATACAGCCAGTGAGAACTAAGCCCATCTGAGATTGTATATGCTCTCTTATCTTTCACGTGCCTTCGATTGTATATGTTTTCTCATCACTCACGTCATGTGCCTTCGATTGTACAGTTCAGGGTAATTGGGGTGCAATGCAATGCAATTCAAGTTATGATTGAGGATTAGTTAGGGCTTAATTAAACCAAAACTTATAATTAAGCACAAACAAGAGAGTTAATTAAAGATGGAAATGCTACTGATCTCTATGCAAAGGTCCTGTATCAAAAAAACCACGCTAATACATTACAATTTCAGAAAAGATCTTAGTACAGAACAGTTAAACAGATCAATCTCCATACCAGCAACCTCCCAGCTCAGTCTCTGTCTCTGTCTCTCTCTATCTTCAACTAACAGTACCAGCGAGAATCGATTTGAGAATACCGAGCACACCGAAAGCTATAATCGGGCTCAGATCCAGAGTGCCGAAAACTGGAGGTATGATATTGCGAAACAAGCTCAGAAAGGGATCGCACAGGTCTCTAATGGCCGACATAGGTTGCCGATCCCAGGGAATATTAGGAAACCAGCTGAGCAAAACCCTTACCATCAACACCCCGCTGTAGATCTCCAGCCACCTCGCCATGACACCCGCTACGACAGTCATCGACGTGCTGAGAGAATCGCGTCGAACTCGCGCGAAGAAGAGAGAGGATGTCGAGGCGAAGAGAGGGGCACTGGACGAAACCACCGAGTGACTCGATATGGCTAGAGAGCGGGAGAAGGAAAAGATTAGGGACATAATGGAAGCGATTGTGCGAGTGGCGGTGGCGAGTAGGAACGGCGGTGGTGGGGAGAGGAACGAGGCGGAGATGGCGAGAGAGGGGCGGGTGGCGGAGGGTTTTAGAGGGAAGGAAATAGGGAGAGGACGAAGAAATCTAGGGTTAGGGTTAGGGTTTTTGCGGAGGAGGAGGTCGGAGGAAGGAGTGGAGGAGAGAAGACTCGCCATGGCTGCTGATGGTTGTGAGCCTGTGAGGCACTGCGACTTTCTTTCTTGTGCGAGGCAGCGATGGTAAAAACTGAGTCTCCTTTGAATATGTTACGGAGATACATAATGGTACCGTTTATTCAATTTAAATACTATTAATATATATAATAATTTATTTAAATTAAATAATATGATATAAAATAAATTTATATAATAAAATTATTAACGTATATATTAATATGAATCAGCGATGATCCAATTGTATTTTTGAGCTAAGCACACGAGCCCATAATGTGCTTCAATCAATCAAATTCGAGAATGTTCTAGATATAACCCAAACACATCTAAAGAATGTCGGTATAAATAGAGGTATAAATAGAGTTTACTTGGAAAAAATGTATAGGTATAATTAGTGATTTGTAGAGTTTACTTGGAAAAAATTTTGTATGTACATTACCGACCTTGTATAGGTATAAATAGAGGTCATGAGTCTCATTTGTGTATCAAGCAAAAATACAAATAAATCTCCTCTAGTTAAGTGTACTAATAGTAGTTTGAAAGTATAGGAAATATATTAGTGAAGGTGTACTATTGGATAGTTGTAAGAGTTGAAATAGTTTGGAGATATAATAAAATTGGTTTAAATATAGTGCATCCACTTAATAACATATAATAAAACTTGTATCGATAAAAGCAACTTTGAGAGATGTTATTATTAATATCATCAATAAATTATTTTTATCTTTGATAAATTTACCAAGGGCTATATTCATAGTGAACCTCCTCTGTTTTGAACTTCACAATCATATTTATGTTAATAATTTTATTATACAATTTATTTATATAATATTTTATTATTCAACTCAAATATCGCTATTGGATAATAACTCATTTAAATTTGAATAATAAAAATATTATATGAAATAAATTGCATAATAAAATCATTAATATGAATAATAACTTAATTTAATCTGAATAACAAAATCAGTATCAATGACGATATTTGTATATCAGCTTCCAATCTAAAAGTGCGAGTATTGTGTCTGAAACATTTTTTTTCAGCCAAGCTATTGAAGCATACACCAATTCACTGAATTATGAGGGGCAAAACACTAATTCACTATAATCTTGTTAATTAGTTATTTTTTAGATCATCTTCTAAATTTCATATCAAGTAGTATAATTAGCTTAGGGTTAGATTTTTAATTTGTTTCTTTAACTAATGAAACTTTTTTTTTTCATGAAGAGTGAAAGTAATTTGTTGCTCAACTCTTGGTTCTACAAATATGTTTCCATTTTAAGATTTTTCTTCTCCTCCGTTTTCTATAAATTTGATATTATTACCGAAATGTGATTTTGGAAAAATAAAGGAAATGCATTCAGTTTTTAATTGATTTGTAATTTGTAATTGAGAGCATAATTGGTCCGAAGCCGTTTGAACCATCTTTTTCCAAAGGATTTGTGTAAATAAATTCTAACTGTTACTATTATTTAAAAATTAAGTTGATTATTCTATTTATTGTTGAAATTCTATAGATTCTTTATCTATCTATCTGACTCTTTAATTAAAATCCAACTGAAAAAATTTGTTGAAATTAGAAATTAAAGAAAAAAACTATGAAATTTTTCTTCATCTAAGTTAACTTCACAAATCCTGATGAAGAGGAGGAGAGCAAAAAGTGTGCTTTAAGATTGTCTAGAAGTTTTTGCAATTCCAACTTGCTATGCTCAAAAAATGAAATGGAAGCATAAAACATTCGAGAAATTCAAATTTTCTTGATGGACAATGGGAAGAACTGGATCGGACGGTTCAATAACCATTTTTTTTTTGGACAAAGATGGTTCAAAGGGCTTCGGATTGATTTTGCTCCTCATACCTCTAGGTAATTGCAGAGGGATCTGAAATACAGATATTAAAATCGAAATTAAAATTGATACCGATTTTATTATTCAGATTAAATGAGTTGTTATTCATATTAACGATTTTATTATATAACTTATTTTTATAGTATTTTTGTTATTCAACTTAAGTGAATTATTCATGATATTAGTGGTATTTGAGTTGAATAATAAAAATATTATTAAAAATAAATTACATAAACAAAATAGTTAATATGAATAATAATTCACATAATATAAATAATAAAGTCGGTATCAATTTTAATATCGATTTTGATATCTTCCAAACATTTTCCAATTGCAAAATAGTAGAAATTGACTTGATCAAGTCATTTGACTTTATTTACCATCACAAGAGAACAGATGTCCTGCGACAATTCTTATTAGTACCTACAGATACTACAGATATTGGCGCTAGTATTAAGATGCAATTGATAATTGCTACAGCTGATAGTTTTCACAAAAGATTATTTAAAACTGTCAATTGTTAAACTTCTAATACGATAGTTATGCTTTACACAATATTCTCATTCCAGCCTATCAAAAGTGGTGCACAATGGACGGTGGACAGAACCGTATATTTATGTTAGATGTAAAATTTAGAACATCATTATAACCATAAACCACTGCCACACAAGCCCAGTATTTACATGGAAGCTTTCTATGTGGCAAAGACTAATGCACAATTGATACATAACTTCTGACTAAAAACTTGCACAATACATCGTACGAACCTTAAAAACCCATTAGACTTTAACATATTTTCTTGCCTTTTTTGTTTTGAAATTTGAACTGATTACTGAGTTATCATCAAAGATAAAATCATAAGAATCTTCAAAAGGGAACAAAGGTCAAACTGCAACACAAGGACAACCAAAAAATTGGCAAGTGCATTAAGGAAACCAATCTACAACAATTCTTACCATGCAGTATCTAATAACAACTAATAAATCCCCAACTAAAAGCTAAATAACAGAGGATAACTTAAAAGACAAAACAGATTTCAATGTCTGACACCACATGATTTCATTCATCCAGGCATTCATGGTCATTAATCATATATTTCTATCTCTAACTCACCTAATATCCATAGTTTGTTGAATAGTTAGAACCATATGCAGCACCACTTGGATCGGCTGCCCCAGCACCAGGTGGTCCCGTCGCATATGATGATGCATATGACGGGTAGGAACCATAAGCTGAATCAAGAGGGGCACTTGCTGGAGCAGCCACAGGAGGAGCTGCACCTCCAGCACCAGGTGTAGCAGCCTCTGCCATGAAATTCTGCAACAAATCAAACATTGCTTATTCAATTATAACATGGAGTGAACATTTTTTTCATTTGAAAATCATTATAATATAGCAGTCTATCACATTTATGCTCTATACTAGCATGATGTGCACTGTGTGAGCTAATATATATGAGCACAACTCCTATGAGATAATAATCGAAATAACACAAAAATACTAATTAATAACTTAAAGTACTAACAAAAAAATACTTTCTTTTAATCAACCACATATAAATTCAACATATTTTATTTTAGAAATAAAATGTGACGATAGGAGAGCAACCACATATAATGCATTATAAATCCAATATAGATGATTTCTTATTAACTAATATATTAGACAAACTATTTAGTTTTTATTCAATGTTTTTATAGTGTCACTAATTATTTATCAAGGATGAAGAGTTTTTGTAATCCCGTCTTTGTGCATATAATTAGTATTGTCAATGAATAAAGGGTTTCATGGTTGTATACCACAAGCTTGACAACATATTGTATACCACACGCTTGACAACATACTAGATCAACGGCAAGAAAAACAATTCATGGGACCTCTAAATTTTGGCCAGGATATTAAATGATCAAGGTTCACCATGAACCACGCTAGAATTTCAAATTGTCCCTAGTAGAAACTTATGCACCACGTCTATACAAACAAATAGTTCTAGATTCTTTTCTTCCCCATCCAACCAGACACTTCATCCTTTCTGTTTTTTTTCGTCGCCATTAGTTTCTTCAAACTAAATCAAAAAGAGACATCTGGATCTGAAAAATAACAATGATTTTCTTCTCTCAACTACAAGTTATAAGAAAAAGAGAACGGCCCGACTCAAAAAATAGTCAACTCTCGCCGATTCCATCATACCCAGTCGTTCACAACACATGATAGGGAATCATACTGTATTGTACGATTTGTACCGAATCGCGTATCACTCAAGTCATCAAGTGACTCATTATGATTCTCACGATTCACCTGTTGTCTGATACTAGTATACGATATGCATCAATAGGGTTTAGTATTGTAGCTAATCGTGCGATTCGTATCGTGAATCACACGATACTAACTTCATTACATGGAAAACAATAAAAAGACAAATTCAATTCTACATATACAAAGACAACATCAATTGCACATATGCCCTACATTTCCAGTTACTGATATTTATCTAACAATCCTAACATAACCCTTGGTATTTGTACAAAGTACAAACATATAGATATTTCTCCCACTAACATTTCCTGGTTACGTTTGATTCCAATATCTTGAGGATGTCCAAGTTGCTTAATGATGATGCATTCTAAAACCCAGAAATGTAAACTGATAGAAAGTACCCCTTACTATTTACGCAGAATTTAACTTATTCCCCACTTGTTAAGTTAAATGTTCTAAGTTTCATTCAATGAACTTGAGGAAATCCAAACTGATTACTATGGATGATGTTTCATATTACTTCATGGCACTACATTGCATGCTACACATGCTTTAGTAGAAATTTGGATAGAAATTTGTTAATTACTATACTCAGTCAGACAACTCAATATAAATCACACCTGTATCAATTGCTGAGCAGTTTGAACCTGTGCACTACTGCCAACCATCTCGACAGTCATCTCCCCAGGCACCCCTCTTGTCTCTTGTACAGTTACAGTAGCTCCACTTGCTCTGCGAATGTAACTTATATTTGCACCATCAGCTCCGATCACAGCATCCACATAGGAAAGCGGGACTTGCATGTGCTGCGTCACCTGTCAAACAGATAATTACAGCATATAATTTAATAGTGCTCAAAATATATTATTATACAGTTGTTTAATTTGAAGGAACAAATAATGTCCACAGTATACAATCCCCAACCAAAATCCCCAGCATACTGACGCCAAGCACTTCCTCCCATTTGCTTGGCCAACACTGAAACTATTTTGCAACAACCACTGTACTTATTTAGGGTAAGCGTCAGAGCTAGATATTTTAACTACACTGTTTTCTAAACATGAAAAGCTCACATTTGAATTAATTATACTTAGTGTTGAAGCTATATAATCTTAACTATTATAGCTCCCTGACTAATGCTCTATAAAAAAGCCATAGAGCCCTCATCGATAACAGGCAGGAAACAGAAAATGAAGACAGCTTCTACTTCCCAGAAAATGAAATGAAGATCCAAGATATACTTGACATGCCTTATCCAAAATTCCAAATACAAGGCCAATTTCACAACCAACCAAACATAAAGAAATTGCACAAAACAATGCCACACCTATGTTAATTCAAAGGCCACAACCAGACCGAGAGAACCCCAGTGCAAGCATATCTTTAGGCGACTGGATTCAACAAATCCTGCTCGGCCCATTAAGCACATGAAACCAAGTAACAAGAGAGAGTTCAACAACTCCGTACTGCTTCGTCATGCCGGCAATACAACAATTCAGTTTATTAAAAAAACCAGTTCAAAACCCTGGAAAAACCCTTCAAAAGAACCTAAAAAAGCCCCACAAAGCCAGTCATGGTGCACAAAAGATTGAGACCAACGGAGATGACGCTAAGGTCTACAACCCTACAATTTCTTGCTAGCAACATCACAACACAATATCCTAACCTTAGGTACCATACACCATGATGACCCCTCTTCTCATCAAATCAGAGTCCACCAAAACAGCCTCCAACCAATTTCTCATCCCCTTTATCAGGGCTAAGAGAGAGAAGAAAGAACGAAGAAAAGGTATCATTGATTTCAAACGAAAGGGTTGGAAAGGAATCATTGATTGAAAAGAGGACATGAGAGACATTTTATCAAAAGCCAATAGAAGAGAATCAAAATTGCTGCTTAATGCGGAGAGTTTGTCCAGAGAGATTAGGGATTTCAGTCTGGAGAAAGGAATAATTATTCATAATTTAAAATCCACTGACCTGGGTGACGACAGGAGGTGGCAGCTGGGCAGCAGACGAGTGGGCTCCAGGAGGAGGAGGTTGATCACGAGAATATGCAGGCGCCACATAAGGTGGTGGTTTCTCATAACGAGGCGGGAGGTCAGGTGGAGGATAGTAGTTATCATGCGCTGGAGGTGGAGGCATGTAGTGCTGGGGACCACCACCATAGGCAGGACCACTGCCAGAGTAAGGAGGAGGATAGTTCTGAGGAGGTGGGCCCCATGGCTGCTGACTTGGCATCTGCTGCTCTCTCTGTATGTTCTGCTGCTGCTGCATCTGCAAGGCAAGAGCACCAACTTGTATATTTCATGGATTGTAATCTTCGAACTTTTTATATTTTATCGTTTGGCAAAAGCTTCATCATTTCATTAGAATTCTATTTTACATTGCGGTTCCATGGATGAATTACTGATTAGTTCTGATTCCAACAAGGAGGTCTGCTAAAAAAGAATTAACAGAACAGTAGCACAGAGACTAAAAGCAAAAAGAGTTACATACTTGGGCTTCAAATAAAGGAATGACTGTGCGATCCACAAGAAATTTTCTCAAATATGATGTAATCAGCTCTAAAGCCTTGTGCATAGCTGCTGGTTCTCCTTGAATCTCCACTATTCTGTCATCATACAAAGCAACAGGCGGCACATTTTCTACAGAAACAATAATTTGATGACATAGTTGAAATTTTCAAACTTAAATGCTACAAAAGAAAGGAAAATTAACTTACCACTTACGCGAACTGTTGCATTAGAGCCTTCTTGTATTATTTTTATGGTGCCACCTTGCTTGCCTATGATGGTAGCAGCCTGCACACCTGGCACCAGCAGACGTGTTGGTCCTGCATTGCCAGTGCTAGGTGCAGACTGCTCAGACTCGCCATCTAAACCATCAACTATACGTTTGTGCACCCTGAACAAAGCCTCCATGGCAGGAGAAACGGGCAAATCTGGCTCCTCCTTAGCCGAAACAAGTACCTTTGGATGCAATGAACATCAGTCATCAGTTTGAAGACTGAATTTTCAAAATAACCTTGAGATGCAACATCAATGATTAAAATTTTTATATCCAAGAAGTGCTGAAGGAAAATAAAACATCCTCTACCAAAATTGTTTATCCATTTATTACAATGTCAAGCCATATGCAAGATGATTGGTTAGAAAATAGTTACAGCACATATGCAAGTATTACAATGACTCCCAGATATATAAATTTTCATGATGCAGTAGACATTGTATCATATGCTATTAAGTTCATCTGCTAAGAACAAAACATATCACTAGTGTGTCAAGTTACACTCAGTACATAAAAAGGAATTTTCATTTGTCATAGGAAAAGTTTGTGCTTTCTAGGTGGATTACTATTTGCTAGGTCATTTGAAAGGTCCATAACTTCTCCTTCATAGCTTAACAGTTCTTCAGTTCTTAATTTCAGAATATTTACATATAGTTACATTATTTACAAATAAAGTTGACTATGTTTCAAGTTTTAAATTATATTTCCTTTAATTTCTGCGGCACGTGTACGCTAATGACAGCTTTTACATTGAGAACTTATTGCTATTGCATTTGTGCACAAATAATACTTCTGTAGAATTTAACATTTCCAGATAATCTTGGAAAACTGTCAAACTAATCTGTCAAGCAAGATTGTCAGATTTACCAGCTGAAGTAGCTTCTTTTCAATGCAAGACCCTGGTCCCACATAATAGGAAGGACTTGGATCTCTTTCTTCTAAACGGTTTCATTTCTTGCCTTACACAACTGCAGACAGAACCTGCAAGCATTCACCTAGTTATAGTGAAATAGAAGATGGCTAATGCCTTCAACCACTTTTTCTTTTTTTATTTTTTAATTCATAATATTTTTTCTTGTGTTTGACAGTTTCCTCTGTGCATTCATCTTAACGCTCTCATAATTTTCAGTAGTTGTTTGACCATTTTTGAAGAACCTTAGTAATAATTACCACTAGAGATTTGTTATATATTATCGTGTAATTTAGAATCTCCCGTTTTTTCTATAAATGCCTTAAGGCAACATACTACTCAAAACCATTCCATGAACAAATTTTGAGATGTTTTAGCATTCAGTATTTTGTTTGTCTAAATTTTTTTTAACAGTTCATCCTTCAAAGCTTTAATGAACTAAGGAAAGATGGGATTTATGTTATATCAAGATGCTTGACAGATTCAGACATGTTAAACTAGACAGCTTATAACTAATAATCTGAAATTTTAATATCGTTATCTTTCCGTGTTAAGTTTCTCAATTCATAGTTCAAAATTCACATTTTAGGCACAGATGTCTTGGTTTACAAATCAATGAGGAAGGATGTAGTTTACAACAAGCACTCTGTTCCATTATGTACAATCATAAAAAAACTAAGAGTTTCAATTTATTTCCTGCATCATAATAGATTTGGGAGCCCACATAATCATAACTTAGAAGAAGCAAGTTTATTTGTTTAATTTCTCTTTATTATTCTTATAGATTTGTTCATTGTGATTAACTATTTCAATTCTTTGTCACAAAAATAAAGGAGACTTCTAACTTCTGTAATAAGTAATTAACACATGAAATACCCAATTTAATTTATTAGTTCTTGGTCTATATATAGCTATATGTTTATTAGCTCTTATGGTTGCTGATTTTTATACTAATTCTTCGTTTTGTTAACATATCAACTACTGCAAGAATACCAAATACCAAATACCCAAAAAAAAAAAAATCAAGAACTTGATGCTTCGATCTTACTATAACCCTAATTTACAACTAAATCAAGATGCGTACCACTCTTTCCTGCACACCAGGAGGCGAGTTGAGAACCCTAATCCTGGCCTTCGTCTCCTCTGACATCTTTTTAATAATATCACCTTTGTGCCCAATCACCGCACCTACTTTATGAACTGGTACGAGCATACGAAATGCGTTTTCACCTGGCCAACCCGGCCACCTCTTCTCCTCTACCTTCTCTTGTGAATTATTATCATCTGCTCCAGTCTGTGCGGCATTCTCTCCGTTGTTCTCTCCATTTCCAGTCTGTATGTCGCTCTCTTGCTCTGTCTCACCTTCGACTTGCTCTTCTACGAGCTCCTCCCCATTTTCTCCTGGGGATTCTTCTTCTTCTTCTTGAAAGTTCTCTTGCCCCTCAAAATTACCCTCCTGCCCCTCATAGTTTTCCTGCTCTTCATAGTTTTCTTGCTCCTCATAGTTCTCCCCCGGGTGATCCATTCTACCTGTACACATTTATTTATTTTTTTTCAAAGAAATGAAAAACACCTACATTAGATACAAGCCATATCATTTATAAATTCCAGAGATAAAAAAAAATATGTCAATCTACTACATGAACGCAGCACGCACCAAAATCAGATCAAAATCTTGCGACTAATGAATCTCAGAAAGAATCCGCTTTACACAACTAGAAATTCTTGAGAGAGAGAGAGAGGGAGGTAGAGGAGAGGGAAACAAGAGCGAGTTATCTTGAGAGACGAATCGTACCTTCGAGAGAGAGAGAGAGAGATCGGCGTGGAATATCGCAGGAGGAGAGCGAACGAAAGCAGGTTAGAGAAAGCTAGGGTTTCTGATTCCAAATTGGAGAGATAGAGAGAGAAAGAGAGAGAGAGAGGGAGGGACGCAGAAGAGAAATAAACAAGGTTATAGAGAGAGACAAAAAGGCAAGATAGGGTTTTTGAATCGGCCCCGACGAGAGGCGATAAGGATTTGGTCGAATCGCGTCGAGAGAGAAAAAAGGTCCGGTTCGGTGAGCAACCGAGTGGCATTCTTAGCTGGGTCGGACAAACCGGGACATGCAATTTTCGCAAACGAACCGATCTGATATGGGTTTATTTTTATGTTACACGGGTTCGCAAACGAACCGATCTGATATGGGTTTATTTTTATGTTACACGGGTTCGCAAACGAACCGATCTGATATGGGTTTATTTTTATTTTTATGTTACACGGGTTCGCAAACGAACCGATCTGATATGGGTTTATTTTTATTTTTATGTTACACGGGTGCGAGGATCGGAATCGAATACGATTCAGGTGCGGTGATACGGTAGTTTTTGAAAATAAAGGATATAGATTCAGTTATATATATTATAATATATTTTTAATTTATCACAATTTAAAAGTAGTGTAGTGTTTGTTAATATGAACGTTTGTGTACATATGATAGATTTGAGTCTGACTGTTAGAAGTTTATATAAATAAAAAAATATTATTAACTACAAGTGAAATGTGTAGTGATTAAGTATTTATATGGTAATACGTCTCTTCTTGAGTTCAAATCGCGCTTCCAATATCTCTTTTAAAGGAGTTTTGTACAGAGAAATTATGGGATTAGTTGTAGCTTTATCGTACGACTGCGCATGTTATTTTCGGTACATGATCCAAAATGAATCTTAAATATATTCAGATTATATTGGGGACGCACTTGGTCGTATCGGAGATTGTATCAACTAGTCAAATTTAATAAAGTAATCTGATACATCACGTGAAGTATTGGATATGCACCCGACACATATCAGACGTGAATCTGTATCGAACATATATCTAATACGTGTGTGGGGAAGTATGTGAAGTATGGAGATAACTTAGGTTTATTTGAAATTTAATAATTTCCATAAATTTAACTTTATGTCAATAAATTTAGTCAATATGAACATATATATGATAAAAAAAAATTAATTTAAATCGTTTGATCTGAAATTAACTCGACAAGCAATTTGTACAATTATATATTTATATTTGGATATAATTCGAAAATCAATTACTTAAATAGTTTGGAAAAAAAATAATTAATCTTATCATTATAGTAACTTAACTTTCTCCTCATAATTTTAAAAACTAAATCTTGTTGTCATTGTCTCTAAATCTTTCTCTCTCTCTCGCTACATCTTTACATGTTTTTTACTCTCAAATTTTGTATAATAAGTATCGTGTTACAAAAGTGTACGAAAAACAAAACCCATATAAACCTGAAAATCTACTTGACTTGATTAATAGGATTTGAAAAATAATAAGTTATATTTTATTTAATTAGATAGGGTGGAGCCGTGACGTGACTATAGATAAGGTTTGGATTATTTTATATTTTCTTTCATGACCTTCAATTTTACATACTTTTAATTTGATTTACGTCAATTATTTTGAAAAAAAAAATACAGATTGGGTCTGAGAAATAAAGAGAGGAAAGAACAAAAAGCCGACCCGGTTTTGATATAGGCTCATAGACCAAAAAATAGCCCAATCCATTAAAACCATCAGTTAACGGGTCCGTATCTGCTATCATTGAAGGCTGTGGCAGCGAGACTGTCATAATTTTTTAATGATCGGATCGGATTTACACGATGTATATTTAACTACAAAGATATATTTTTATTTATAATTTATTGAGTCTCGTTTATCAATTACTTAAATTTTCTATGACACAACCTTACCATAGAAAAAGTATGGCAGCGGATATGAATTCATCAGCTAACATATGTTGTCGTTAATATTCAAGCCCCCGGTATCTTAATCCGTATAATAATAAACTTTAAAGGGACATAAATGCAAGTTTTGTTTATCATATTTACTTCCAAACAAAAAGGATAGAGCCAAAATTAGGGGTGAAAACGGATCGAATACGGATCAGCTAGTGCTCAAACCGTATCCATTTCCGTTATCAATTTTCAGATAAGAATATGGATATGGATATAGTCGAATATGATTACGGATTGAATATTAAACGGATAAGAATATGGATCGAATATTAAGCGAATACGAATACGAACACAACTATATTTCGAATATTAAAATAAATCTTATACACAAAATACATTCAATGTATAAAATGATGCAAATTTTTTTTATAGCAAGTTTTTTATCACAAAATATACATTCTACTAACAAAAATTGAGTAATTATCATTATACCTCTAATAAAAATATACTAACAAATAACATTATTTCATCAAAACATATTAGATTTTAAAATCTATAAAAATTATATTTTGCTATATATTAATTACTGTCATTGGATGTATGTGAAATATGTTATATCAACTTTTTTGAAGCTTTTTGAAGAAACATATATTGATTAGAAAATTAAAGAAGTATAGATAGACTGGGAGAAAGTTTCTTGAAGAAACATGTTGAGATTATAAAATTTAAAAAAACTAATAGTGTTATATGAATTTTTATTGGCTATCTAAACTAAAGCTCAGTAAAAAGTAATAAGTAAATGAATTGGTTATATAGGAAATATATATTCGAAAAATACATTTATGTGGATACGGATAGTTATCTGTATCCGAAAATAATAAGTAAATAGATAATTTTCGTATCTGTATCTGTATCCATCTTTCAAATTTAAAATATATCTATATTCATATCCATATCCATATCCGAATACAGACGGATAATATCCAACCCGTTTTTACTTAATGGATAGGTTATATAGAAAACGAATATCCGAAAAATTCATTTTTTCGGATACAAATAATTATCCTTATCTATATTCGTATCCGACTTTTAAATTTAAAATTATATCTATATTCATATCTATTTAACTTATATTCATATTCATAAAATATTCGTATTCCAATATCTGTATCCATAAAATTCAAATACGGACGGATAATATATCCGATCCAAAATTGGCATCTTATTTCTTTAATTCATACCTGCTACAATACACGTCATCAACATGTTAAAAAAAAGGAAGTACTATTTCCAAACATCCAAAACCCTGCAAGAATCTACTCTAAAATCCCATTCGAACTCTTAAATCAGTCCATAATCAGTAAACTTCTCTTATACCTTATTCAAATCATTGTACAGAGATTTCATAGTAAATTGTAGAGTTAGGACATCACGGGGTTCACTGAAAGATGAGAGGAGCTAAATTACATTCATTCTTTCAACTAAAATCCTAAAATCGATCAAAAATTCAAAATAAAATCGCAAAAATGGCATCAGAATTGCTCTCTACTTCGCTCCTCACCTCGCTTCTCATCTGTTTCTTCTACTCAATCTCAGCGGTGTCCGATGGAGATGCGACGAGGAGAACAATGGAGGAATTCTCTGGATACCCGACCGATTCTCACCTCTCGATCCTCTCCTTCTCTCTCAGCTCTTTCTCTGTCGAATCGGAGAAGCTACAAAGCCAGGCAAGAGCCGTACTCTAATTGATTTCATTGTGAATTACGAGTAAAGTTTGTGAACTTTGGCTAAGTTGAGGTGTTTTTTTCTCAGATAGAGGAGCTATCGGCGCTCTCTGATTCTCCAGCCCCGTCTGTGACGAGAATTTTGTATAGTGAGAAGGATGTTCTAGCTCGAAGGTACATCAAAGTTACAAGTTGGATGTTCTTTTGAAATAAAATCATCTATAACTAGTGTTGTATGGTGCTAAATTTATGTACTTATTGCTCAATAGACACTTTTTTTTTAATATGATAATTCAAAAATAAAAAATTTAAAGAATGAAATTCAAAATTGTAAATTTTAAAACTAGAAAGTTCATATCTATTATCTGCATATCAAATACGGTTCGCATCCATTGTCTGCAAACCATTTTTATAAATATATATATTCATTGCATATAATACTACATAGTTGTGAAAAGTTCGCGAATAAAAAAAAGTGGTTCGCAAATATTATATGCGGACTTACTAGCTTTGTAAAAAGTTGATTTCGGTTCCCAGTACACTTACTTTTCATTTTTATATTTTTATTTTAATAAAAAAATGCTCATAGAAGTCCCCATAATTACTGAATTGCCCTTGTAGGTTCATTAAAGGAATCATGGAGCAAGCAGGTCTCACGGTTCGAGAGGATGCTGTAGGTAACATATATGGTCGATGGTGAGTTTAATAACAAATAATAAACAAAACATTGTTGAGCTGTAGCACTTCTGATTGGTACTGCTACTCTACTAATTCTTAATTGGGTTTAGAGGCAAAACAAAAGCATTATCTATTGTGAAGAATCGGTATTGCTTCGTCTCTTTATGTATACCTGCACCTGTACCTGTGCCTCCTCGTACCAGTATGAAAACATCCAAACAACAAGCCTGATTGGATTGATTTTGTCCTTACTAACATGCTTTATCTTACTGTTAAATCAGTTTGTTTCTTTTTGTAGGGATGGTTCTGAAAAAGGGCTTCCAGCTGTCGCAACTGGCTCTCACATAGATGCAATACCATTTTCTGGAAAATATGATGGTGTAGTAGGTGTTTTAGGCGCCCTTGAAGCAATTAATGTGCTCAGAAGGTTACAAATTGGCCGTACAATTTAGGCAAAAGTATAGCATGTTACTTTTGTATTGTTCACCTAATAGATCATGCTGAATATTTTTTGTGTGTTTTTATTTTTTATTTTTTTCTGAAGGTCTGGTTTTCAGCCCAAAAGGCCTTTGGAGGTTATCATGTTTACATCTGAGGAGCCGACTCGATTTGGTATAAGCTGTTTGGGAAGGTACAAGCTTTTACATTAGAAAAAGAAATAATTAGCTTCTCAATCTTGTGGTTTTTCTTTTCTCCTAAATTATCCAGTTGAATATACCAGAATTTGGTATGAATTTACACAGGTACAGGCAAATTTAAGGTAAATTCGGTTAAAGCGAGCATTAATTTTAGGCAAAATTAGGGTTAATTTGAAGCATAATCCTTGAGGTATAATTGGCCATACTTATCCTTTTGGACATTTGACGATACCATCAATCATATAAGATACCATTTTGGTAGTATACCCCTGAGAAAACAAAACCCTGGTACAATACTTGTGACATTCCTCTTTACATTTTTTCTTTTAAAAATATGTGCAGCCGGTTATTAGCAGGGAGTGAAGCCTTAGTCAATACCCTGAAAAAAGCAGCAGATGCTCAAAACATTTCATTTTTTGATGCTGCTAAATCTGCCGGTTATGATCTCAGTTCGGACGACTTATCCAATTTGGTTTTAGATGAAGGAAGCTACTCTGCTTTTGTTGAATTGCACATAGAGCAGGGTCCCTTACTAGAGGAGGAAGGTAAATGTTTCATTTATGCCCCTACAAAACCTAAAAAAACATCATATACTCTCTTTGTCAGCATCTCAAATTACAAAAGGTATCAACCACGCACATCATCTCAAAATTTCTTCAAGGAAACCCAAACAGTCTCCCTTCTTCTTTTATTAATTGTGTAGAAAATTTGGAAAAAATAAAATGATTAGTAAAAACAATATTACTTTCTAAGGGAACATTTCATCCGTACTGTTAAAAGCTGAAAATGTCATGTAACCTCATGTAGCATTATCAAGATTGAAAATAGCACCTATGTCCATATGTCCATAGCTTTCTTCGGGGATGGTGTTCACATATTTAAAAGTGTTTGGTTTTTTGATATTTCGCTGGCTATCCAGAAAATTACTTGTTAAATCATTTTCCTAAAAATCATACATTTCTAGTAAATAGCAGATTTGGATCCATTTTCTTATTTTTTGTGATATTAGGTTTGTCAATTGGCATAGTTACTGCAATAGCTGCACCAGCAAGTATCAAAGTAGAGTTTGAAGGGAACGGGGGTCATGCCGGGGCAGTTCTCATGCCAAGCAGGTTCTCTTTTTCTCGATACATAGGGCTTGATTATTTATTTGTCAGAGCCTCAAGCCTTAACGACCAACTAAGATAAATAGAAAAAATGATGAAATTTGAGTCTGAATTATTGCAGAAATGATGCGGGATTAGCCGCAGCAGAACTAGCTTTAGCAGTAGAGAGACATGTTTTGGAATCGGGATCCATTGATACTGTAGGCACTGTTGGTACGTACATTTATGTTATAGCCCTTGGGCACTGAATAAGAAAGGCTGAAAAGTTGGGCAAAATTGAAATTCAGTACAAGTATTTCACTTCACTAATACATGTTAACTTTCTATAGGAATTTTGGAATTACACCCTGGTGCAATCAATAGCATCCCAAGCAAATCCCACATAGAAATCGGTAGAAGTTTCTTTCAATAGTGTATGATTCTGTCACAGATTCTTGGGGAACTTATGGGCTAATCAAATGTTTCTTCAGATATAAGAGATATTGATGAGAAGAGGCGGAATGGTGTGATTGAGAAAGTGCATGAATCAGCCATTAGTATATCACAAAATCGCAAAGTCAAGTTATCAGAGTTTAACATAATCAACCAGGACCCACCTGCTCTGTCTGACAAATCTGTGGTTGATGCTATGGAATTCGCAACTGGGCAGATGAATTTGAGTCATAAGTTCATGATCAGTAGAGCTTATCATGATTCTCTTTTCATGGCCAGGTAGAAGTTCAACAATTCACTTCTTTTTTTTGGTTTTAGGTTGTTTGCGCAGTTTGTTGGGGGGGGGGGGGATTTATCAGGGTTATTTTGGAAAAATCTTTTTTTTTTTTTTAAATTGCTTGTTTGTTTATTGTTCACCGTTTAGCAGTTAGGTACTGTATTAGTTTGGCAAGCACGGGTTGGTAATTTGCTGCTTTGTCCCAACCAATACTGGCCAAATAAATAAGGGAGAGTTTTAATGTTTGAAAACAAGCAATAAAGCTTTCTTCTTTGGGATAAATGGCCAAACAATTATTAGAATAAAAAAGTAAAATTACAAAAAGCTCAAATCGCATCAGAAAATAAACAAATTGAGCAGTTTGAAGTTATAATAGTTCATTTCTACCGATGCTTGAGTGACCAAATCCTCAAATTGCAAAAAGATTGATACACGACCCATCTAAGTTGTACAGAACATAACTATAATATTACTCGATTTAGATAACCGCTTTGTTAGTTGTCGATATATCCCCTACATTATTTTGCATATCATAAATGAGCAAAACTAAGTCAACTGAAAAAACTTTGCAGGATATCACCTATGGGCATGATCTTCATCCCTTGTTATAAAGGTATATGTTATAGCAATTATTTATTACAGAAACTTTTAAATATAAGAATCTGAATATTGACTAAATAATCAATTTGTAGGGTATAGCCACAAGCCTGAAGAGTATGCATCAAAAGAAGATATCTCTAATGGTGTCAAGGTGTTGGCTCTCACACTAGCCAAATTGTCAATGGAATAAAATTCTAACAAAATGCTTTAGAAAATAATTGGGTACTTTTTAAAACCATGACATTCAGAAATCCAAATTTGTATATTTGCTGTTGGGGCGTTCTGGCATGTGGATTAAGACATACTCTAATTTTCTAAAATTTTTATCTTGTCATGCATATAAAATTTTCTATTTAATTCGGAAGTTCCAAATTAAATTTTTTCTTTCAAAATACACATTAATTTATATATGTTATTGAGATATGATAATAATTTTATTCTTTAATTATCCATCTCCCAAAAGGAGCCTGAAAATATAAATCATGCTCTTGCCTTGACGTCCTCTTCTAATCTACATTTGCCATCAAATGTTGCATTCAACTATTTCACCAAAATTTATGGAATTTTCTGCCTACGCTAATGATGAGAAGAATAATGAAGATTGTCAAAATAACCATTGTCAAGTGAATCCCTCCATTAACTCTTATATATACTACTACAACAAGGGGTGAAAACAAGTGAGACTTAGGAATGGCACTTCCCTCCTTGGACTAACAAAGTTTCAAAAACATGCCTCTTATAGTTTGATTTTGTGAGGAAAAATGCAATAATATGTTTATAATGGAAAATGTTTGGCAATTATATATGTTCCAATCTGAAATTTTCCCTCACTCTATATATGTTATTTCTTGGCTGTCCTTGACCACGTACATGTATAACAGCGGATGAGAACATGTATAAGGTGATATTTAAGTCTTATCCCTTTTGAAAATTGATGATAAAATAATCTCTTTATTTTTTTTTCATTTTTTTATGAAACATTGTATGTAGGGATGAAGCATAAAGGTCAGAACTATTCTTTTATCCCCCTTTTATCTGACTGCAAATATAGCCAAGGTGCACAAGGAAAATTAAGGTTTCAATCAAAAAAAAAAAAAGAAAAGAAAACAAACCAGATCAGCTAAAACAATGAAAATTGAAATATTTAATCCTCCTGATTCAAATTCAAACTAATCATTATTTGAACTCTTTGCAAGCACTGGATGTATGCATTCATTTATCCACTACTAGAAATAACATTAGAATTTAGAACTCTCATTTCTTAAGAACTTGACAACACACACATCAATTCTTGAATCAAATAATGAGAATCTCACTTGCTTTACCAGAATCAGATTTGCAACTTCTCTCAGCGATTTCATTGACATAAGTCACAAATTCATTAAGGTTCTGATTAGAACTCCCACCATCAGTAACTGCCTCTTTCGCCAATTTTTTCCATTTCTTCACATTTTTCTTGATCTCACAACCTTTTTCCCCATGCATGATTTCTTTAACACACCTCATAATCTCTTCTCTTCCAACAAGCCCTTCTTCACCAGTCTTAGCTCTAACACCAACCCCCCACACATCCTCTACAAACTTCGCATTAGTCGGCTGGTCGAACCAGAGCGGCATGGCCACCATTGGTATGCCAAAACATATTGCCTCTAAAGTCGAGTTCCAGCCACAGTGTGTGAGAAAACATCCGATTGCTTCGTTCTCTAGCACTTTCAGTTGCGGGCTCCACGTCACAACCAGACCATTCTCTCCTGGATTTTCGACAAAACCTTCTGGAAGTTTCTTTTGCTCCGCTGCTCTCACAACCCACAAGAAGTACTTCCCGCTTCCCTTGAGTCCTTCGGCTAATTCTTCCATTTGCTTGATTTGTAAGGAGGCAAAACTACCGAAGGAGACATACACAACGGAGTTAGCGGGCTTTGCATCCAGCCACTTCATGCATGTATCATTCTCCGGTTCCAAAAGGCTCATGCCGTATGCATTGCTACTGTCAGACGATGGTAGGAATGGCACACAAGGACCAACAGTTCTTGCATTGAAGTAGTTCTTGAAGTTTTCTATAGGCTGCAATCGGAATAGGTATACTGAGATTTCTTGATGAAGCTGATGTATTGATGGAACTAAGGAAGATTTTCGGTGATGATTTTTCAAATTTTACTTTTGGTTAATGAGGGAATGAGCATGAATATAATTACAAGACCAAACAATTCATGCACAAGATACATTTCTTTCTATGAATGAATCTTGTAGAAATGTTCATATTGATCTCAATACCTACAAGTAATTAAATGGTACATGCAAATTAAGCACTCACCTCAATCTCCAATTCATCGAAAGAGTTGAGCAAGACCCAGCCTGTTTTGTCGGAATCGAGCTGATTCAAAGCAAATTGAATAACAGCCGGATATGACCGGGACTTCAATGCAATTGATGGAAAGTCAGAGCGCTCCATTGGCGGTAGCCCAAACATGTTAACAACAGCACCGGACTCCGGCGCATCGAGACTCCCTCTGTTAATGTGATAATAGATAGCACTTACTGCACATGACTGTGTTGAGAAGGCAACCGTATGTAGCCCGAAAGATTGAGCCACTTTATCACCCCATTCCATAAGCGTATCAAAAACCAAGCACGTAAATGGCTCCGTCGATTGGTTCCGTTTCTCGATGAGTTCTGCTAAGGTCCTTGAACCGACAACCTCCAAAGATTGATAAAGGGTCTGAAAATTGGGGGCAGAAGTGGGCCCACCTTCATCGTAGCCGTCTGAGATGGAGGCAATGGAGACTTTGGTACTGGTTTGAGATTTAATAGAATTTGTTATGTAAGAGGTGGTGACTAATGTAACCTTTAGGTCCTTAGAGGTCAGATCCTTAGCAAATTGCAACATTGGGTTAATGTGGCCTTGGGTAGGGAATGGAAGGATCAGTACATGAGCCATCATGAGCAATTATAATAACAATCCTTCTAGCTTTGAAGGAGGAAGGAATTATAAAGCTTGGAGGAGAGAGAGAGGTGAAAGATGATTTTTCAAGAGAAAAATTAATTAATTAATTTCTGAGGAAGGTAAAGTACAAAAAGCATGACATTAGTATTTTCTTATTTTTATTTTTATTTTTTTGCTTTGAATTGTGTTACCTAGTAAAACACACATTGGCATTATATTGCATGCTCTCACACAACATATAATTGCAATATCTAAACATATTTTAGATTGAAGAAAATAATTAAATTTAAAGGTACTCTTCAGTCAAATTTTCATCTTTCTAAGAGCATATCTTTTTCAGGAGATAAAGATATGCTGTCATATAGTAGGCATTTATTCAGCTGTAACTGAAGATATAGAATTGTCTTTATTCTATCAGTAGGTATAACGCATTCAAATCATGCAAAAAAAGGCTAAAATGGCATTCTGAAAAATAGGAATAAGGAGTTTCTTGTAAGAGTATAAAATAAATAAAGAAAGGTTTACTTAATTTATTGGCTTACTGTTTTCATGTTCAGAGTAGTAACTGAAGGTCAAATTTGTCTTTAATTACTTACCATGATGAATTTGACCAAACACATTATAAGATTTAACTCTGATGAATCCGTGTGTTAAATTCAATTATCTAAATTTTAAAGTTTGTTTCTTCATTGTGCGTCGAGGTATTTCAGGCACAACAAGTTCTTCGATCCACTTTACAAAAAAAACAGATCAGATTATCTTCATTTTGTTTTTTTTTCTTTTACTTCTTCTTTAGCAACTTTGCAATTTAGAGCATGCATCCTCACAATCCAAAAATGAAAGAAAAATAATACTTTGAAAACAATAACAAATTTTGCAACTACATTCTTATCATGATTGCAAATATCTGCTCAATATTCAAATTATAAGTGAGTAATATCTCCTTGTATTGATAGACATCTAACATAAAATTGGCATTTCCAAGCATGCAATTAACCAAATTAACCTCCAAGTTACAAGAAACAACACTTCAAAGTTTTTGCATTTATTAGTAAATAATCATTTAAGTTCTAAATTTGAAAACCTAACAATACACTAAATTATTTATCCTCCAATCATGAAGGACAATCTAGGACCTTCTTAATTTCCTTAACACAAACCTTTTTTAAGCATTAACGTTCCGACTCTTCTCGGCCATTTCATTGACATAAGCTACAAATTCATCAAGATTATGATCAGAACTACCCCCGTCGCTAACCGTCTCTTTCGCCAATTCTTTCCATTTTTGTACATTCTTCCTAATTCGGCATCCTTTCTCTCCGTCCATAACCTCCTCAACACATCTCATAATCTCGTCCCTTCCTACGAGCCCTTCTTCATCGACCTTAGCTCTAACACCAGTACACCAAATCTCCTCTATGAACTTCGCATTAGTCGGTTGGTCGGTCCATTGCGGCATGGCCAACATCGGCACGCCAAAACTTATCGCCTCTAAAGTCGAATTCCAGCCGCAGTGTGTGAGGAAACATCCGATCGCTTCATTTGCTAGCACTTTCAGTTGCGGGCTCCATGTCACTACAAGACCCTTCTCCCCCGGATTTTCAACAAAACCTTTCGGAAGTGTCTTCTGCTCCGCCGCTCTCACAACCCACAAGAAGTACTTCCCGCTGCCTTTGAGTCCTTGGGCTAATTCTTCCGTTTGCTTGTTTGTTAAGGAGGCAAAACTACCGAAGGAGACATAAACTACCGAATTAGCTGCCTTTGCATTAAGCCACTCCATGCATGTATCATCCTCCGGTTCCAAAAGACTCATGCCGTATGCATTGCTGCGCCCATCACCCCTTGGTAGAAATGGCACACATGGACCGATGGCTCTTGCATGGAAGTAGTCTTTCATGACTGTCATCGCCTTCAAATCAGAACATCTCACTGTTACAACTTTGTTGAAGGATGCAACATGCAAGTACCAAATTAAGGTATCAAAATAAAATGTATCTACTGATGTGAGCTTACATAATGTTTTTCTTTTAAAATTTCCTATGGAAAGTATGAATCTTGACATTTTGAATCTTCTATTGTGAATGAACACATACTATCTGCAATCTTGCTATTCTCAGATATCTAAAGAGATGTGCACAAAGGTAAAACCAGACCAATTGTTGATTTTATCTTATCAGATGATTATTAAAGGAAAGTTGAATGATAAATTTTCATTTCTTTTTTGTTGGATTTGATATTTGGCCTAAAAGAATGATTTCTATCATCCAACCCGGTGCATTTTCTTCTCTGGGTCATCCACCATTATTAAGAACATCCCATGGTTAACCTTGTTATTTCATGCACAAACACAAGTATATATATATATGCACCTTGTACAGACTTAGTCAAGTGTAAACAGTGCATACATTTTTAATCTATGCAGAGTTCACAATTATG
The DNA here is from genome assembly GCA_037678475.1 of x Bolboschoenoplectus mariqueter. NCBI lineage: Eukaryota > Viridiplantae > Streptophyta > Magnoliopsida > Poales > Cyperaceae > x Bolboschoenoplectus > x Bolboschoenoplectus mariqueter. The sequence goes on along the minus strand of CM075239.1, from coordinate 1,505,967 downwards.
AATTATGGATGGAAATGTGTGATGATATTGCATGCTGTGTATATATATATATATATATATATAGAGTAAAGTTAGTGTGAGTTTAAGCTCACCTAGTCATTTGATGAAATTTCAAAAACCTATCGAATCTAATTCAAACGACAAATTCACGTTGCTCAATAAATTCTTCATATCAAAATCTTCAAAGTTTTCTAATTTTAGAATTTTCTTAGTGTTTTTCAGATTTTTTTTGAAAATGGTCTATTCTCATATAAAAACATTAATTATTTTATTATTATTTTAGAATCATTTTCAAAAATCCGAAAAAAATAGTTAGAAAACTCTAAAAATAGAAATTTTCAGTATCCTACAGATTTTGATATAAAAAATTTATTGAGCTACTTAGATTTATCATTTGAAGTTATTTCAATAGTTTTTTGAATTAAGTTTACTAAAAGGCTTGATGACTTAAGCTCACCCTAGCTTTACATCCGATACAACACGCTCAAATCTCAAATTTCAAGTTAAAATGATTGATCCGAAACATCCAATATAATCTCTATATCAAAATCTTGTGAAAAAACCAAATTTTACATTTTTTAGAATTTTTTGATATCTTTTCGGATGAGAAGGATATCGTTTTTATTGGATGCTCCAAAATTTTCAAATCAATTAATTTTCTTTCCATCCGAAAAAATAGAAAAAATTTTTTAAAAAATGTAAAATTTGGCATTCTACAAGATTTTGACATGGAGATTATATTGAGTGGTTAGAATTGGTCATTTTTATTTTTAAATTAGAAATTTTGAGTCGTTGCATGAGTTCATCTGTGCAATACATTGTATTTTAGTATATATATATATATATATATATATATATTCGGTGGATGTCCCATCGGTGAAAATGCACTGGAAAACTATTATCACTTCTGCATGTAAAAAATTAGATCAAATTACTTAAATATATACCGATCCGGAGGTCTTACCTCCGTCTCAAGTTCATCAAAAGAGTTGAATAGAACCCAATCATCTTTGGTGCCATTGAATTGATCCAGAGCAAATGCGGCAAGAGTCGGATACGATCCATCCTTAAATGCAAAAGACGGAAACTCCGATCGCTCCATTGTTGGAAGCCATGAATTCTCTATTATCGTTCCTGGCTTTGGCACATCAAGGATCCCTTTGTTTACGAGATGATAAATGGCACTTACGGTACAAGATTGTGTCGAGAAGGCGATGCTAGGTAGTCCAATAGACCGGGCAACTTTATCACCCCATGGCACGTACGTATCAAAGACCATGCACGTAAAAGGATCAACCTCGGTTGATCGATTGTATTTTTCGATAAGTTCAGCTAAGGTCTTTGAACCAACAACCTCAAGTGAGTCAAGATACACCTCGAGGTTCAAGGCTGATTGGACCCCGCCGTCGTCATAGCCGTCGGAGATAGAGGCAATGGAGACGTTGCCGATTTCAGCTTTGATAGAGTTTGTAATGTAAGAGGTGGTAACTAAAGTGACCTTTGGACCCTTGGAGGCTAGATCCATGGCAAAGTGTAACATGGGGTTGATGTGGCCTTGGCTAGGGTAGGGAAGGATCAAGACATGAGCCATTTTGCAAAATTTGTGAAGCTCTTTTTTTTTTTTTAAGATTTTGAGGTAAGAGGCACAAGAAAGGGGGAGAAGTGAGAGAGGTTTTCAAGAGAGACGGAAATGCTTTAAAACGGCAGCAAGAGCTTGGCTACTTTTTTTGCCATTTTTTTCAGAAAAGGAAAAATTAATTAAAAGGTTGTGAGGGTAATATTTTAAGAATAATTCTAACGTACATCTAATTTTTAGTATACATTAAATTCTTATGATATATGTTTTTGAAAAATAATATTTAAATAAAAAATTAAAATGGTAGATATGTTTCTAATTATTTAGATAGAACGTGCGTCAATTTGAGTCGGTTTAGAATTTAATTAGTCATTCATCACAAATTCATTAAAACTTCATCGTTAAAATTTTAAAGTTTCTTGATGGAAGACAAAATTTCTTTCAAATTAATCCAAATTTAATACATATTTTATCTAAATAATTAGAAACACATCTACAATTTTTTTTTATTTGACCAATATTTCTAAAAAATATATACCGTAAGAGTTGGATGTACATTAGAATTACTCATATTTTAATAGTTATGTTTTAACTAAGTTTTACTTTATTTGAAGGTAAAATAGAAAAAAAGTAATTATTTCGCTCATTAATTAATTTATTTCGTTTTTTATATCTTGGTTGTTTAATAAGACATATAGAGAAGAGATGAAAATTAGGAGCAAATAAAGAAATTTTTTTTTTAACAAGGAGGTTTTTTAGAGCTCATTGTATTTTTCATTCTTCTTTTTTTTTTTAAATTAAAGAAAGAGTTCAAGTATATTTTCATTCTTAAGTCGGTTGGTCTTATTTCTAATGTCACATTTCAATATAGAGGGTAACCTTCATTAACTTTTTTTAATTAAATATCCAGTCAAATATAAGATTTTTCATGAAAACTTTTCCTTTAATTCCTTCCTCTATTCTTCATTAAAAAAATAGGTCAATATTAAGTATATATATTTTTTCCATCTTGCCCATAAAAAAGTACAAAAATAATATCTTTATTTTTGAAAGAATAACAAGACTATGGATGCATTCATTGAGTATTGTTGTATGAATTTAAATTTCAAATAGCACACAAATCTACATGCATTGTGTTTGGATAATATATATATTCCGAACTTGAATGTATAGATTCTGACATCATTTTACTATTTATTAAAAAACAAGAACGTTATTATTTTCATAAAATAAGTAGTTAGAAGAAAACAAAAGATTCTCATTTATTAGCAGACCATTACAATTAAATGAGAAGATACAGTACATCTTCATTCATTGTAATTTTTATATACGATGAGAGATAGTTGAAATGTTATTACTTCTTGCCTCAATTTTTAAGAGTTTACAAAATAAAAAAAATCAAGTTCTTAATTGATAATGAGATAGAATTCAATATATCATTTATTTTATTTTCTCTTGTGCACATTAAAACTATACATTCTTTTGGATTAATTTTGATAGGCATCAAACATTTGTTATAACTCTATATATAATATGACATGAGTCCGACTATGATGTTTTCATAAGCATTTCGGCGAAAAGCTTACGGGTTAAATTTCAAAATCTCATGTCCGAAACAATGATCCAAATAGCTCAATAAATTTTTCATATCAAAATCTTGTAGAATACTAAAATTTATCATTTTTTAAATTTATTTACTATTTTTAATGTTTTTGACCTTCAAATATTGGTATTTTCTTTTATTTTTAGGGTCATTTTTCAAAAATCATTAAAAATAATAGAAAAATTCTAAAAATGATAAATTTTAGTATTTGATAAGATTTTAATATGAAAAATTTATTAAACTACTTGGATCAATATTTTAGACACAAAAATTTGAAATTTAACTCATAACTAACGTTTCAAGCTGAAATACTTATAGAAATATATTAACTAAACTCATAAAATGTAACATCTATATATGAATAATTTAGTAGATCAGATGTAAAATCGCGACCATACATAACCCTCAAAAAGATAAAAAAAGAAGATATATAATTCATTTAGAAGACAAATAATTGTAAGAAATACTTCTATAGGGTACACAAAGGCGGAATTCTTCTTTTTTAATATTCTTAAGTAATCTTTAAATTACATATTTTGTCTTAAATTAAAATGAAGATGTTAACCTCTTAATTTAAATATTCACATGAAATTTCCGTTGTATTTCAAGCATGCGATCTCTCTCCGTATTTTTGTCCTTTTAAAATTTGAAATACCAAAATTTCCTCCCCAACCACTAAATTCTCATATCTATTCAATTCATAATATCTTTCATTAAAACTACACTATCACAAGTTATAGTAAAAGGTGAAAGGAAAGATTTTAAGGTGTGCCAATCACCTGAGATGCCAACTCAACAAAATATGGCGAAATCAACAGCACTAAATACTGATAATTAATAAAAAGATCAAGCTAAATTAGTAAAAGATCTAAAAGATATATCATCATCATCTCAGGAATTGTGAATAGGGAAATGTGTACACTTCATGCATGTATCATTCTCTGGTTGGTTTCGTCAAGGATTTTGAACCAAACAAACACTGAGCACACAAACGGTAACCTCAACGTTCGAGGACTGACAGACTGGGCCCACATTGTCATAGGCGTGAGAGATGTACACACAGTTTGGATCACGTTGTAAGTTTGTATAACTGAAGGGACTGTTGATCACATCAATCAGTAGCAAATTGTAACATGATTTCAACCAAATGGAGAGATGAGATGATCTGATTCCAGAGTTGCTGCTCCAGGCTCCATGAACAAAGGGGAAAGTTTTGATTAAATCTGAAGCTACAGCTATGCTTCATGGTTCATGGTGGGGGTGTGTGTGTGTGTGTGGGGGGGGGGGGGGGGGGGGGGGTCTGAAATCAAACATTGGACCTAGAAAATACATCCACCTACCATCTACTACTCAATTGCTTATTCTCTTATTTGTTAATTTATAACTATTTGTTTGTTAAGTGAACTATATTGTTTGTAATTATTCAGGTTTTATTTTTTTTAGATATGTTTATTAAAATTTATAGATAAGATGATCACTCGTCATTCGACAATTGTTATTTTGACAATATTTACAATGAAATTTCAAATAAATAGAAAGAAGTTTTAAATATCATTTGATAGTCCGTCAAAAATTTATAAACTATACAATTTACAACATTCTCGATTTAATTATATTTTATGAAATATCAAATGGCTCTTAAATTACATAAAATTTAAAACATAATTAATGTATGAGTTATAGAATATGTCTATAAATTTTTTTTATTTGTAGATTTTTTTTTCTTTTTATCTTGTACTTGCTCCAACTTCAACCTTAAAGAAAGTTGGAGCCACCTTGAATTTTAATAATAATATCAACCTTAAAATTATATCTTATTTAAAATAATTCTAAAATTATACACCTTGAATTTTAAAAATAATAAAGAATTATGTTCCACCTTGAATTTTTAAAATAATTTCTAAAATTATACACCTTGCAACTATCACAATGCTAGACTAACAACAAGTAGGTCAATAAAAAATGAAGATAGAGTACTTATCAGTTTGTTGATTGCCAACTCATTTTTAAATTTCCACAAGCAATAACTATTCATTAAAAGAATAGATAAAAATAGAAAAATGAGAGATTCGTTAGACAATACCAACTAATATTTTTCTTTCATTTTTTTTATATCCGTCCTATTTTCTTTTAAAAAAATATATCTCTTCAAAAGTAAATTTGATAATTATTAGACCAAATTCAAACAAGAAATTCAATACTATCAACATGAGATATATATAAAAATAATAATCATTATAGCTCTTTAGGGGCTTCAACATAATAATAATTCTTGTGCATTTTTAAGCAATAATCAAATGTAAATAAATTTGTAAATTATGTCCAAAAATGCATATGCAAACTTTTTCTCATCTTCTTTCAGATTTTTATTTTTTAAAAAATAAAGTACAATTAAATCTCTCAAACAATTGCAATTTTCAAGGGGTCACACTCAATTTTTAGACCCTGGCAAACGGTTAGGATAATAGGTGCATGTGACTTGTTGCGAGATTTTATCAACGGTTAGGATAAATTCGCACTGGGACACGTGTCATAATCTCAAAGCATCTATGGTAATTCCCATGTCCATTTTTTTTTCTGAAACGGAGACGACAACTCTTCTCTCCTTCTCTTTCCCTTCTCTCTCTCTCTCTCTCTCTCTCTCTCTCTCTCTCTCGCTGTCCCTTCTCTCTTACGCGTCTCTCTCCGACTAGTACCCTCGGCCCGGCCACGCTACCCCTTCTCTTTCTCTCTCTCGCTTAACAGCTGGTACTGGTTCAATCGATAATCGAACTCAGGTGCTCTCTTCCTCTTCTCCTTTTGCCCCTTTTTTGATAGACTCACAATGTTTGTGTTCTTTTCATATTCCCTTTAAATTTATCATTTTGTTTCTCGGTTCTGTTCCTTAAATTGCTTCCTTAGTTGAACATTTAGCTCTGTTGTATCACACATTGGGCTCTTATGGCATTTATACCTTCAATATTTTGATATTACCCCCCGTAACTAGATTTAATCTGGTTTCTGAACCTTACTGGAGTATAAATGTCATTTCAGTTGATTTCTTTTGCTTTGTTAATTGGCAGTTTGTAGCATTATTAGGCTTGATCTAGCTCTTAAGATAAGTTAATCTATCTTATTCCAAGCTGTTCACAAATGCATTTTGCCATTTAATAGCTTTCTGGATGAAGAACTTTTGGTGGTCAATTGATAAATTGTATAGTATTAATAGATAGACAATGGCTTGTTCTAAGAGAGAAAACTCTCAGCTGTCAAAATTAATCAGAAGTGCTAAAATCCAGCACCACTATTAACCCTATTATAAATTAACACCGCAATTATTGGAACAATGCAATATCAACTGCCATGGAGATTGGTACGCTATTGTATCTTTACTCTTATGTGGTATCTTCTATAATTTTAGATAGAAATGGAGAAGGGGGCTACAGAAATATCTACGAATGGCGAGCACGACCTGAATATTGAATCATTGAATTTGAACTCGGAGGAAGAAACAACTCCAATTTCAGATTCTGAGGAAACCGATAAGAACAGGAAATCAGAGACACGTGTAAGAGTGGCACCTAGGGTCTCGGTCGAAGGCCCTGTACGTTCAAACCGTACTGTGCCTCAGCCATTTGCACTTGCCACTGAGAAGAGGGGGAGCCGTGTACTTGTGACAGATGGAGTGGTAAAGAAAAATGAGGTAATTTTTTCGTTGGAATAACATCATTTGTGCCGTGCAAAGTAACAATATTATGTATACTAAAAATGACTGATATGCACCCTTTAAAACATGTACTACACTAACCAAAGCTTGTGGACATTCTCATATGATGGGTTTTGGGTGCTCATATGTTTTATGGCGGTATGCATGAAGCCTCTTTGCATCTAAGGTTCCATATTGTACTTCATTTTGCATGCTATAGGTGAAATGGCCCCTTCTTTTTAATTTTCATGATGTGCTGTCATAGTTGAGGCGAGAGATGTATAAGCTGGCGGAAGTAGAGTGAAGATATAGCATTTACCCTTGCTTCCTAGTTTTAATTTTATAAAGTGACCCAGGATTAATGAAGCATAGTGGATCAAATCATTCATTTCTTCAAGTTCTGTACACACTCAGATTGGAATGCAATTGGTTTAGCCTCATCTCTAAATTATTCCCCTCCCTCCATTTCCTTTAAAACCCTAAAATTTCAGGAGAACAGCCTAGTTGAGGCTTAAATTGCAAAATTTAGGGATTAACTAACCAGCATTGCATAACCAATGATTAATTCAGGTGAAGCATGTTTAGGCAGAGACTCAGTCAAACCATTTGCATTGATTGAGAAAGTTGAAGATTTTCTAGGGATTATGTAATTTCCTCTTTTTAAGGTTGAATGGAGGAAAAATCGTATCTAGTGAAAATCAAGGGATAGTTGCACAACTGAGGTTTACTAGTGGCCAAATTTATTAAATTTGAGGTTTTGTTTTGAGGTTAAAATAGTTTAAATTGAGGTCTGCTTACAAAACTGGGAGCTAGTTTTGGTTGGGTCACTGAGCTAGGATTAATTGAGCCAGTACTGCATATTGAAGGTTAATTGAAGCAAACTATGGTTAATCTGAGGCTCAGTTACACTGACACTTGAGAGTCAGGTGAGCCCAAAATGCATTAACTGATGAAAACTTAACAGTTGATTAACATCCTTTTTTTTTAAGGGAGCTTCACCTGTGTCCTCAAGGAAGCCTTTGGAACCAGAAAATCAAAACCACCAAGATGATGAGGATTCCAGCTCCTTATCTTCTCTGTATGCATATCTCTTTTCTCTTATTTTATTTATTACTTTCTTTGCTTTAGAAAAAATCAGTTGTATTTCACTGACAATGAAAGAGGAGCAATTGCACTTGTTGCAAGATTTTATCAGTGGTAGGCCTGTAAAACAAGAAATAGTACACAGGCCTTACAGAACATAAGGAAACATTACATGCACCTCGGAGTGCACTATATATATATCCTCTATACCTGGAACTCCGCCACTGTCTATAAAATACGCCGAAGCTGCATTCATCCGTCATAATTTATATTTCTGTAGAGCAAGTAAAGAACGGTGTATTTAATATTTTAAAGAACTTAGGGAGAGATGCATGACATTTCCAAGCTGGCAAGGATATACATGTGCGTGATATTTACCAGACTATAAAATGAAGCATTTTCCTTTTGAGAAAAAAGAACACTACATCATGTGGAGTCCAACCCTTGAAGTTAGTTTTATTGAAGGCATACAAATAAGTCGGGTCATTAGATACATTTACTATGCTGGGCTAATGTAATCAATGGGCTCAGTTAGACAAAAAAAGATCAGATAAATTTTGTTTTGGTTTTATTTCCTTATCCTACTGCATTGTTCCTATTTAAGAATTTCTGTAGTCTCACTAATAAAGCAAAATATTCTCTTTTTACTTTTACAAAAAATATAGGAACTTAAATCAGATGAGATCTAGTAAATCTAAGGCGACAGTTGCAAGTGCACCAGTTTTTCGCTCTAGTGAGCGTGCTGAGAAGAGGAAGGAGGTTTGTATCTTGTACCTTGTCAACTTTCTGGCAATTTGTTGTGTAGCCTTTTTATTTATCAAAGCTACTGATCCTTTACCTATTTTAGTCCCTAAGAAAGGCAAGAAACTATTTAGTATACCACATGATATATCTTGTGTATTCCAAATTACAACCTTATTATCCTATGAGTGCCTAAATACTAGGAATGGCATCCGTACCCTGATCTCCCCTTAATAATTAAGGATACGTTGGGTTAATGGTTCAGGTTGGTTGGAATTTGTCCCACCTGTAAGCAAGTAACTACTATCTTTCATCAACATGTAAAGGTTAAAATCTCTATGACCTGATAAATTTTGTTAGGAAATACAAAAATGAAAAATCATCAGTGTGCATAACCAGCCAAATTACACAATATGCAATATGCACTCAGTAGGCTTGTAAGTCGTGACTTAGCTAACTACTAACCAGCTGACCCAATTTGGTTATACCATGATCCGAATCCCACACATTGCCATTATATAGAGAAAGCTAATGGTGTCAGAAAAATGCAAAGAGGATGTATGCTTGGGAGATTATTCTTTTGTAGGGTTATTTAAGATGTATTAAATATTTGAAGATGTATTAAAGCTAGGTTTCCATTAAGGTTTAGACAGGTATGGGCTGGAGCTTCTCTTCTAAATATTTGAAGAACATGAGACTAGTGTTAGCTAAATTAATGGAAATCATTTTTTTCTTTTTATTGTAATTTAGTTCTACACGAAACTAGAGGAGAAGCAGCACGCTATGGAGGCAGAGAAAATGGAATTGGAAGCTAGATCAAAGGTCATTTTCCAGGATTAACTTTTAAGAGATCCCAATTTACAATTTCTTTTCTCTGGAAGCACCCATTATGAAATACACATCATTTATGGTAGTTGGAAACCCCAGAATTTCTAACTTTTTTTTTTTTTTGGGTTTTGTGTGTGGGGAGGGGGGGGGGGGGGGCACCTCACTTTTAATTCCATAATACTCTCAAGAACTTAAAATCTGTTCAGATGTCAAACTCAATACATGATACTTGTAAGCACCATTAGACCATTTAATTAAAATATTAATTTTATCTTATTCAAGTCCCATTTCTCTAAGATTGTAGCCCTCATTGTTTCTCAAATTATAAAAGTGTAAATGTTTATGCAATGTCTTTTGCTAAGGGTGTTGGGTTGTGGATTGTCAAGAGAAAAACCATGAGTAAAATGAAATGTTCCGTTGGGTCATGCCCGTATAGTTGTCTAGGAAATAAAAGAAATCTTGGGTTATCCTGCCAATTCCAAAATATCGTTAGTGCTTTTCTGCAAAAGACCCTTTTTCTAACAGCATCATTTCACTGCAATTATGCTTATTCATGTACCATTCCAATTTATAGGAAGAGCAACAGGCAGCTTTAAAACAGCTGAGAAAGAGCTTGAAATTCAAGGCTACACCTATGCCTAACTTCTACCATGAGGGACCTCCTCCAAAGACTGAACTTAAAAAGGTGTTTTTTCTTTAATCTCAAACCTTACTTAATGCTCTTATTCAATATAATTATTGCAACTTAACTCTAACACCTTTGGTTATCAAGAAATGGAAGTTTTCAAGAAATTATGAAGAAACTAAAAGTAATAGTTTTCAAGGCATTCGTTCTTTTTCAGTAGTTTGAATATGTAAACTTAAGTGCAAGTTAAATTAGGAAAATTCTACTAAATCTGCAATGCTTATTGTTTCTCTCATCTTGATTTTGCTTGATTAAACCAACTACTTTCTATCAATTTTTCATTCAATAAATCAGGTTCCTCCAACACGTGCAAAATCACCAAAACTTGGCAGGAGGAAGAGCTCTGGTGATTCTGCCATTTCCTCCCCGAGAGACACTACCAATGGTGTCACTCGTGAAAGGTCACAGCGCCGCAGTTTTGGCAGCTCCCACAATAAAACCAGAAGCTATTCGCCCACGGGTGCTCCTAAAACCCAGAGATCCCTTAAACCGAAAGAGGAGCCCAAATCCGAAGGGGAGGAGGCTCACCTGACAACCCCAGTTGATGAGGTGGCAGCTGATGGTACTGTTGAGGCTTGATTCGACTTCTGGGGATTCTAAAATTCATCTTTCATTTTCCTAATTTTGCCCGTTTGAGAGAAAATTTGGCCTCTGTTGTTCTCTGTTCGTCTTTTCATTTATTTCCTGGGACGTTGGTGAGGTTATGAAATTGTCGGGGTAGAGGACTTCTGGTTGAGACCGCAAATGTGATGTCATGTGATTGTAACTTGTAAATTTGATGTGATGTTAATCATGTTATGCTGTTGGCATCCTGTTGTCATGCTTAACAAGTTTTTTGAATGCTCAAGAACTTCTAGTTTTGCTGAATTCAAGATGTCATAATTTTTCTTTTTCAGATGGATCGCTCTGTCACAGAAGCTCATAGCTCCAAGTCCAGCTTGTTCTTTTCTTGAGGCAAAATGAATTGCAGGGGATTGTGAAGTCGTATTGTGATTTTTGAGATTTTGCATTGAACAATTTAATCGGTACTAAGGAAATCAATTCAATTTAATCGTTTTAGTAAAATTTTGCTTCATAATCTGCCAAAAATTTCTCGAGTGCTTTTCTTATTCTACAACACGCACTTCTTGATGCGTAAGAAATGCCTGAAAGTGTGAACTATGTTCAATTGTTCATGTATGAAGTCAATTCAATTTATACAAAATTTATATTCAATAAAAAGAATTATTACAGAGTCCATATTTACCAAATGTAAACCTGTTCAAATTTTTTTCAAAAGGTTCTGCACAAATATACCCTTATCCAAACTTATGTCTGTTATATCAAATATAAAGACATAGGTCAGTGTAGAAATATTCGTATATTGACTGAAATACAAATGACTCAAAAATATATTTTTTTTCATGTCCAAAATTTAAATTCAAATTACTTAATAAATTTTACATATCAAAATCTTACGAAATACCAAAATTTACTATTTTTAAAATCTTTTAACTATTATTTCAGATTTTTTTTTTAAATTGGACCAATTTGATATACAAACATTTTTATTTTCTTTCATTTTTAGCCCATACAAAGTTATAAACGAAACAAAAAATGTACAAAGTCGTAGGAGGAATTACCTTCAAATCATATTGCTATCGATTCAGCAGCATTAAAAGATCCAAGAATCAAACCGCAGAACACAGTGATAATAAAACTCGTCTTATTTATAAATTTACGAAGAGACGTAAATTTAAATTTTATAAAAAATATTTAAAAAAATAAATATCTTTATATAAAAATAAATAAATAAAGCCAAAAAGTTTTGCTGTTATTTTGGACTTGCACTTCATTGATTCTACATTTTTTATCAAGACCGTCCGATTTAAGATCAACGTGCCTGATCGATCAATACATGCTGATGTCATCTAAATCAATCCCGTTTGTGCTTTCGTCAAGAGATAAGAGAGAAACTCTTTTCCCGATTCCTAAATCCTAAACCCCTCTCTCTCTCTCTCTCTCTCTCTCTCTCTCCCCCTCGGATTTTTCACTCTTCCCTCCATGGTCACTGCTCTCCTCCCTCGTTTAATCTCTCTCTTCCCCAATCCCAAAAGACCAAACCCTAAGCTCGCCTCCCCTCTCTGCTCCAATAATGGCGTCCCGCCTAACAACAAGAGCACCAAAAGGACAAAGAGGAGGAGGGGGTCGTACGGCGGGTCACGCAGGTCGGTCATCAAGAAGAGCTTCACGCAAGAGCAGGTCGTTTTCGAGACCTCACTGTCTGACGAGCCCGTTGTAGGGATCATCGGAGGCGGCGTGTCGGGGCTGGTTTGCGCGGCCACGCTGGAAGAGAGAGGGATTCGCTCTACCGTTTTCGATACGGTATGTGATTTGATCCTGCATATGTAATTTTGTAATTTGAGGAGTTGGTTTCTGCTTTATGATTCTCATGCTTCTTCTCTCTTTGCCTCAAAGATAACTGAAATTAAGATTTTGTAGTGCTTTATAGGGAATGCATGGTTTAGGTGGAAGGATGGCCACAAGAGTAATAGATCCACAGCCATTGGTTTTTGACCATGCTGCACAGTTCTTCACATGCGATGATAGAAGATTTCAGAAGTTAGTTGATAGATGGCTAGAGAAAGGTTTAGTTCGTGAGTGGAAAGGGAATATAGGAGAACTTGAAGCTGGTGGAAATTTTACCCCAATACAGGATCCTAGACCAAGATATGTCGGTGTCAATGGGATGCGCTGCCTTGCCGGTTCTATCTTAAACCAGGTTCGCTTGCTAGTCCGTGTTGATTAATAATCTGCAAGACTGCCCCCTTACTCGTTGCAAAATTGGTAGTCCTTCTGTTAGTTGATACTTAACACTGACAGTATCAGATATTAGTAAACAGATTGTGTATAAAACGGATGAGAAAATTACCTTGAGTGAATAGTTCGTTCAAAATTTTGGAACGTTACAGGAAGAGATGTTGTATTAGAATGTAGAATATGAACAATTTATACTTCAAATGGCAATCTTTCCAGTTCCTCACAGTTGATCACATTACCAAATTGCAAGGATAGGAGTGCTAAGGATGCATTTTATTTCCGTGCTTAGTATTTTATTTCTGAAAGCATTCAGATTATTACAATTTACCATCTTTTGTCGTCTTAATAAAACATTCAGATTATTACAATTTTTCCATTAAAGTGCAGAGTAAAATGATTGATGTGGTGAGACCATGTTGGATAAGCAAGATAGAGCCATTTAATGGCATGTGGTACTTGTCTGAGAAGGAAAAACTTCATGGCCAATTTGATGCAATTGTAATCGCGCACAATGGTAATTCAAACAAATCAGCGCTTTTTTATTCAGTTTTTTTTTTAATTTTTACCTCCAATTCTTATTGGAAGCTTATGACATTTTAAATAGGAAAATGTGCAAACCGCTTACTTTCTTCCTCAGGCTTGCCTCTTCTAACTAGGCAAATGAAGGTGCGTGGTGTTATCTGCAGTTAATCTGTTAATAAAATTAGAATTCAACAAAATGTTAATATCTTTGCTGATCAAACATTATAAAAAAACCTTTTACGTGACACTAACATTATGTGCTGCTTTCTATCTATCACCAACTTTTCTTGTAGAGACTAGAACTTAGTGCTATTTGGGCTCTTCTCGCGGCTTTTAACAACCCTGTTCCACTCCCAAAAAACATGGACTTTGAAGGGGCATTCGTTAAAGGTGTCGAATCTCTCTCGTGGATGGGAAACAACTCTAGAAAACTCCTCCAGTTAGAGAATGGGATGCCACACTGCTGGACCTTTTTCAGCACTTCAGCCTATGGAAAGAAAAATAAAGTTCCACAGGTTAGTTATTCAGCCTGGTACTGCTTGTACTGGCATGATATGGAATGATTAGATATGATACCAGTCTTCAAAGCCTATTGTGAGCTTTGCTTGTCTTGATTTTTAACTTCTGCAATCAGTTTATCCTGGTACCACTGCTTTACCTATTTGGTTTTCAATTATCGTTTATTAAAGACTCAAATATGAAGCTAAACTACGATCTAAGAAATACCAGTATTTCACGGATTCCAGTGGGATTGAGAATCCATGAACAGAATACTTGCATGAGAAACTATTTCCATCTCAAAAGTCATGAACTTCTGCTAAATTTGAAGGCCTATAAGATGAAACCACTTACTTTATGTGCTCAAGAAATTGAATTTATCTCTGAAATACTCCACTTTTTAGGAAAACATACCCAGTGTAACAGCAGAGAAAGTAAAAGAAGAGATGCTTCAAGGTGTAGAACTTGCTTTAGGTTTGCCAAAAGGTGGGCTCCAGCAGCCATTTTACACACGGGTTCAGCTATGGTATAAATCTATTTCTTTCTATTTATTTACCAGTTATGGTGCTTATTGAATTTTAAAATTGAAAAACTCCAATAGTATTATTTGGGGAAGTTTTGCAGAAGAATCCACCATTGAATAAATAATAGAAAAAACCCCAACCTTCAGCGTTGCAATACTAAATGACAAGAGTAACTATATCAAAAAATAAATAAATAATGACAAGAGTAACCTCTTACGAAGCCAAAATTAGCACTCTTTATTATACATTACAGATCACCATTTCAAAAATACCAATGGTCTATCTGATCAGCAGGCTAAGTTCTGTTATAATTGTAAATCCACTTATAGGGGTGCTGCATTGCCGAAGAACACTCCAAATGTGCCATGTATTTTTGACCCACTTGGTCGAGCTGGGATTTGTGGTGATTGGCTTCTTGGATCGAGTGTAGAAAGTGCTGCTTTGAGTGGAATGGCACTTGCAAATCATGTAAATGCATTTATATTCGTCACAAGTTTCCACTTTACTTATCTTGACCCACAGTACTGTGATACGGAGATTGTGTCAGTCCAAGCAATCTTTCTTTTTATTTGCTTGGTATTTTGCTTAGAATTTCCACTTGAATTGCTTCCACAACCCAGATTGAAGCTATGCACTGGTCTTATATTAGATGGTGCTCAATGGTACCAAAACTATACCTGTTTCGTCTCAAATGTTATAGACTTATTATGATTGCTCTAAATTTTTCTGTTCAAGCATCTTGAGTTTACTCAAATTTAGCCAAACCAACGGTTCTGATCTCCGCTGACTTGGTGGATATATAAATGCAATGTATTCCATATTATCTAATTTTCAATGTGATTTGGTGGATTTACCTTGCAGATTTCTGATTATTGTGAGAATGGCAGATCAAATCCCAATCAATTTGCAATTGGGTTAGAGGAGACATTTCATGAAGTACATGGTCATGACATCGGTCAGTTTCCTGGCATGGATTCTCAAAAAGTAGACATAGATGAATCTCAAATGGTGCTAACATCTTGAGATATTAAATGTTGAAGAATTTTAAATTATTTTCTTTTTTTATGGTTCAAATTATAATTTGGTGCCCTATGTATAATGATAGACTGTTAGGTTATTCTCTTTTTTTGTATTATAAAGGAACAGAAGGGATATTCTTTTTGAAGAGAGATTTTTTTTTGGTAGAACAGTGCCATCAACCCAAGGTACTCACATTTTGAGAAACTTTTAGCATATATTGCTGCTTCATTTACAAATGTGATTGTCGTTCTTTGAAATTCTGCAAGAATTTGGAATATTTTGAGAAAACTTTTAGCACAGTGCTGCTTCATTTACAAATGTGATTGTCGTTCTTTGAAATTCTGCAAGAATTTAGAACTTTTTGAGAAACTTTCAGCTTACAGGATCTTCATTATTCAAAGATAGCATATTCTGTTGTGAATTTATGGAAGTTTCTCTGTTCCAAATTTGCGATGTTTGTGTCCTGTGTAAATCACATACAATTAACTACTAACTACAGCGAATTGATCTGATTAAAAAAAATACAGTACTCGAGGTAAAAAATAGAAGGATAAAACATGGATAACAAAGCAACACAGGATTGCTAGAGCATTCATCTCCACCAAATAAGAATATTAGACAACAACGTGCTATATAATAAAAAAAATTAAATAAAGAAAACACCAGAATGACCTAATTAATGATCTTAAAACAAAGCCCAAAATAAAAGGCGTACTCTTTACAAAAACAAACACTAACTTTTCACAAACACTACCGGTCTACAGCCATAATAATAATAATCTAAACCATCAAATTGGAGCTGCACATGTGGTTCTAAAGTGACCTGTCTGGTTGCACCTGCTACAATGCACAACCCGTTTGACTCTCCCTTTATCCTCAGGGCGAACCCGTTTCTTCCTAGGCCGCCCTGGTGGCCTCAGAGACTTAGGCGGGTTTATCACCTTCTCGATCATATTCTCCCCACATGTAATATGGTTTCCATCCACCAGCTCACCCCAGAGGCTTCTATCAGGTATGGGGTGTATTGTTTGAGAGTAAGTCTTCCTATATGTTGCCACAGTAAAACAGCTCTCAGTGTACCGATGCACATTCTGACGACACGACACAAGCGCAGCCACACCATGCGCACAGGGGAGGCCATAGAGTTGCCATCCACGGCAAAGACAGCATCTATTACGAATATCAACAATGTTTGTTCCTTCATGTGGTGAAACTACTTCAAACTCTGCCTCATTTGCACGGCCTACTTGGTAGCCACGGGCTCGCTCAATTGCCTCAGAGACACGTCTCTCGGCTGAGGGTACCAAAATAGTACTCCATTGCATACTTGCCTCGCGCCTCTCATTGAACCAAGTCATCAACTGCCTCCTTATACTCTCCATCATTTGAATAATGGGCAATCCAGAAGCTTCTAGAAGCCAGCTGTTCATCGACTCAACTATGTTAGCCGTCAAATGCCCATAACGGGTCCCCTCAAAGTATGCAGTTGCCCACAAACGGGGTGGACGATGCCGGATCCAATAAGCCGCCTCTTGTGAAATCTCTTCTATTTCTAAAATTTTTGCCTCAAATTCTATCACAGTCAAGGCATGTGCTGCCTCCCACAAGAGATTAACTAGCATTGTATTGTTGAACTCCTTCCGGAAGCTTTCACTGAGGTGGCGCATGCAAAATCCATGAAAAGCAGTAGGGAAGTTGAAATCAACCCCATCTACTATACCCTTTCTTCTGTCAGACAAGATAGTTAACCGCGGCATGTTCTCAGTATTTGCCTCGAGAAGTGCATGGAGTTCTGACAAGAACCAAATCCAATTGTCATCTGTTTCTTCATCCACAACCCCAAATGCCAAGGGGAAAAGAGCCCCGTCTCCATCAAACCCAGTTGCAAGAAGTAACGTACCAAGATATTTGCTCTTCAAAAGGGTACGATCTAGACCAATCAGAGGCCGACAAGCATTCACAAAACCATAAATTGATGCATAATATGAAATGAAAAGCCTCCTGAAACAGTTATCCTCTCGGTCGCCATAAACCGTAGCAATACTACCAGGGTTGGTACGCACCACTTGTTCACAGTATTGGGGTAATAGCCGATACCCTTCTTCAAACGAGCCCCGTACAGCAGCCATAATTCTCTCTTTCCCTCTCCAAGCCTGTTTGTATGACAACGTAATGCCATGCATTCTATGAATCTCTTCTAGAATCTCTTTGGGCTTGTAATGCGGATTTTCACGCAATCTTTCTTCAACAGAACTTGCAACCCACTGCACCGATGCCTGTTGATGGCCGAGATGGCCTATTCCACTACAATTATGGGTGTCATTAATGGTACGGATGGTGAAGGTTGGTACGCCCGGTAACTTGGCTGCATGTATCCTCCAAGGGCACCCATCAGCTGCACACTTGGCTGTGAAACGGGTCTTGTCAGACTTCACCGTTTGGATCTCAAAATGACATCCAATAGCCGCATCACGTATGGCACGACGACATGATTTGACATCAGAAAACTCTTGGCCCACTGCCAGCTGGTGGTCTGGGTTCACTACAAGCCGACGGGATTGTATTACTGGAGTTGTAACAACTAGCTGGTGATTTGACATGTCATGAGCTGGCTGTAGTGCGAGCTCTTGAGAGTCCATTGTAAGATGGTCTATGTTCTCATCGAGTTCATGTGGTTCGGCTAGGGTTAGCTCATGGTTGTCAGATAAACCCAGGTTGTGGTCCTCTGGATCATGCTCATGAGCTTGACCTAACGCAAGCTCATTTGTGTGGCCCAGAACTAATCTATTGTCGTGGTGGTGGCTGAGACCGAGATCATGATCATGGTCATGAGTTTGACCTAGACCTAGATCATGGTCATGGGTCTGACCTAGACCTAAGTCATGGTCATGGTCATTGCCATGAGTTTGACCTAAGCCGAGGCTGTGGTGGGAGTGGCCAAGGCCAAGAGAGTGACGGGACCTGAGGCCAAGGCCATGGGTTGGTGTCATGACGAGGTCATGAGGATGAGGGTTTTGGCCTAGTGCCAGGTCAGGATTCTGGCCAAGAACCAGATCATGATTTGCCATTTCGAAGAATTTCACCAAGTCTTAGTCCTTTTCAGGTTAGTCAGCAGAAAATCTGAAATTAGACAGAACATGGGACTAAATATTGGTTAGGTCTTAGTTATTTAGGTCCTGCCACATAAGCACATAATAATTAAAGTCTAATTGAACCAGAAAACCAACAAAAAACTTTAAAGAAATCACACACACACAAAATACAATACTCTTGATTTTGATTAGGACTGCTGATCAACTTCCTATGAAACAATGACAAGGGAGGAGATGGCTCCTTATGTCCTGGTGGGGCCTAATCAAGAGAAGCGAAAGGAACTTCAGAAGCGTCTCCTTGTAGCAGTAGAGATGAGAAAACAGAAAAACCAAAATATCGTCGGATTGGAGAGGATCGACCATCTCAATTTCCCTTCTCTTTTCTCTCTCAACTTCTCTCCCCCAGAAAGTAAATATCAATATCGATCAAACAAAGGACCTTTACCTTGCGATCAAGAATCAAGCATCTCGCAAAGAACCAGACGGAGCAGAAGAGCAGCAAATCCTGAGCAAGCAAGAGAAACAGACAATAATATCAACGATCGATCCAAAATCCGAAAGAAAATCATAAAAGGAACGGAGAGATTTCGTACCTGGAAGTGGAATTACCGTTGAGAGATGGCGCGAAGAGAGAAAGTCAGGGTTTAAACGAGGGGTAGAGAGCAAAAAGAAAAAATTGAGGGGCAAAGGAGACGAGAGGAGAGAAATGGGGGCGAGAATTTCGCGAGGGGCAAAGGGGGCGGGGGTAAAGGAGGGATAGAGAAAGGGGAGGAGGCTTCGGCGGTGGCCAAACAAAAGAGGGTATTTAGGTCAGAACCTTATCTCTTGGTGCGAGATTACGATTTTACCCATGTGAAATTTCGGTGCCCTCGCCTCAATTATCCATACTACCCCTCGGGGGCAGTTCAGCCATTCGGGCTGTTAAATAGGCATTTCCTATTTGAAAGGTATGTTTTCCTGTAGCGAGTATTTTTGTGCTGTTTATGTAGCGAGTCATTATACGGAAATAATGTACAGTTGTACACTGGGGACTGGGGAGTTATCGACCCGCCTATTCGTTGACTGGAGGCAAGTATGCCATAGATGACACCCATTTCGTAATCTAGGCAACATAGAAGGGTTTTTTTGAATTTTACTGAACTGATTCTTGGTTTGACTGAGTTTGTGTCAGACGCTTGGAACCACTTGAGCGCCAAAAATTAATGTGGTAATTAAAGAATTAAAGAATGAGTGGAGTTTTAGTACCACAAAATAATACAATTTTACTCTTTTTCATTTATAGTTCTTTTTAATTTTATATTAGATCAAGATATCAAAATTAATCTAATATTTTTTCAACTAGATTCGTCCTTTTTTTAGTATTTGATTTTATATCAATAACTCTAAAAAAACAATTCTTTAGATTCAACATTTGTGTTTCAAATTTTGAAATATAAGTGAAAAAATGATATAGCATTTTATGACATTTAAATATTATCGTATTGGAACTATTTTCTTATACAATACTGTATTTAAAAATGATATTAGCAAATTTATTTATTTAGCTAGCAATCTATCCAAAATTCGAAATGAATCACAATAGATTAAAATATTATCGAGGCGTAAGACTATACAAATTAAAATATTAACTTATCACAATTTTAAATTGGAGATTAATCACAAGGTTTAAATGCCTTTATTTTTTGTGCCTCCATTTCTTAATTTGCTAATGATAAATTTTTTTTTTAAACTAAAATGTCAAAACAAAACTGTTAGATATGATCTATATTACATTTTCTTTATACACATAAAAAATTATTGACATTTTAACTTTCATTTTATATGAATCAATAAGTTAAAAAATCAACGCTCATAAATTTGTCCACATTAGTGTATTTTTTAGAGATTCTTAATATCAAACAAAATAATGTTAAAATATCATAATTTTTTATATGTACATAAAGAAAATGAAGTGCAAATAGCTTATGACTTATCAGGTGACTAGAACTAGCATAAAGAACATATTATATTAGTTCACATTTGACAACTTTTATTTATTGTGGAGTTATAGAATTTGTGGCCACACCCTCTAGCAATTCACTACATGACAGTTTAAAATAAAATGAAACAAAATGAGAAGTAGGGCATCCGCAAAGATGGACAAACCAAGATCAATGATTATAATTCTATGAACTTTTGCAAACCAGATTTCATAGAAAGGTATAAAAAAAAAGTAGGATTGCAATTCATTGCTCCAATTATTCTTTTTTCTCCCTCAATTCTTTTTTTGATGTGCTCTCTTCGAATCACACTACTCAAAGGCAGAGGAAGAGAAGAAGGAAATCTTCTAGCAACACCAAACAAAGTGAAAATCTGTCGGCGTGGAAAAACATACACAACCTTGCTGCCTCAAAAGACAAAAAAGGGGATCTAGGAAGCACATCGTTTACCCATTCTTTCTTTCTTTCTTTTTTTCTTTTTTGGAATGGTATCATTTGCCCTCTCACAACGAAATCTGTGGGCCCATTTGATGCTCCTCATCCAACTCCTTCAACCTATTCACAATCTTTTCAGCTATGTTGACATAAGCTTGTGTTGATGTGGAATGAGGAGATGAAACAACAATAGGTTTGCCTTCATCGGAGCTACTTCTTACATCCAGCTCCAATGGTACCTGCCATATTTAAGAAGTGTAATTTATTTATATGCCAAAACAAAAGAAATAAGTTTCCGTATGGTAGATATAAGCAATATCCAGTATTTTTCCATTTTTAAATCCAATTCTTGAGACAAATTGAGATACGATAGAGCTTGCTTTAGCTGAATAATCATTGCTTGCATAGTCCCTGTAAATTAGATTTGTCCACTTTATCCCTGCAAATGTTTTCCATCCACAATATATATATAAATGTCAATGCTCATTTAGAATGAGTTTTAAGTTGATGATGTATCATTAAGTCAAATGTAACCTTATTCAGTGTCATTGCTGGCTTGGATTTTCTTTCATTCTTCTCACAAAAGCAGAACCTCAGGGACCATAATTTTACATATTTGTAAGCTTAGGACCAAAATGCAAACTAAAACTACAAAACTCCAGGGGCCCACAAAGTGCTGGATTTTAATTGTGGATGACTTGACATTTACAAAGAAAGATATAGAGCGAAAGAAAACGAGAAGAAGTTTGCACCTACTGTACCAGTATGGCATGGTACTGATCTCTAGAAGTTTCAGACTTCTACTAAAGATGGAAGGTTCTGGACACCACAAAACAATTATTTGAAATGAACTATGGAAAGATTTAGCATCGCATAAGAATTGAGCATTTAAGAGGTCTAACCTCACCAAGGAACTTCAAGTCCATGTCGTTTGCAGTTCGGCGGGCCCCACCTTCTCCGAAGATGTATGATTTCTCACCACAATTTGGACATTTAAAGCAACTCATGTTCTCAACTAGCCCCAAGATCTACCACGACATAACATACATAATCAGACAAATACCACAATTAAATCGGTCTCTCGCTCTAATACCAGTCATGTCTGTTATTAGTAGTAATGGCCATTGAAACCCCTTTTTAAATTGACCAATCTGGTATTATGTCAGTCATTCTGGTAATAGGATGACCAAGCCTGTAAATACTGGGTAGTTTGGTGATTATTATTTTAATCGAATTTTAAGTTTTTTTTGTCTATCATTTACAAATTAAACTGATTAATTTTGGACTTACATAACCAAGAATTTTTTTGTGACCAGAATCCAACTATTTTGTTAAACATCAACAAATTTACTATAAACTCTGCATGATACTTTTTTTTCCCATAAGGCAGCTTGAAGCTGTATCTAAAGCATCCAGAAAATTCCGAAGTGTTGCCTTCCATAATTACATTGCTATTATTTTGTCAACGAGGCGCGGGGAGTGGGAAGCTGCTTAAGCCATTTCTTTTCTTAACATAACTTTTGTTCCAATATATAAAAGCGACATAACTTGCTAATAACCCCAGCTACCCCCCAACCCCCCCAACCCTTCCCCCACAGTAACACCTCCAAAAGAAGTATAAAGAAAGGGAGTTAATTTTGGACATAAAATATGTTGAGTAGCATTTCCAAACATAATAAAGTCCATGGAATAATTTGCGAAAACAAGTGTAATATGGCATGAAATTCAGAAAGGAAGGCAGTGCATACTGGAACTTGAACTTTACAAAACATGCTAGCACCTCTTCTGGCATCAATCAATGCAATATCCTGTGGAGTTGATACAATAAGAGCACCTGATTGCAAGAACCAAAAACAACATTTCAGTATGAGGCAGTCAAATTCAACAGCAGGAGATGAAGTATGTCAATCAACACTGAAAATAATGGCCAGTACCTGATAATTTAAGCCTCTGAGAAATAGAAAGTTGAGTATCACCGGTTCCAGGTGGCATATCTATTACAAGGACATCTAGATTTCCCCATGAAACTCCTCTTGTCAATTTCTCAAGCGCACTCATTACCTAAATAAAAATAAACTTTTCCTCAGTAAATACTATATTAGAAAAAAAAACATATTCAACAAATAGTTAGTTCAAACAAGATAATGAAGCAATGTCAGTTTCATTTTGGTATCTTACAAGTGCAGATTTAAAAACAGGTCAACATATACAGAGTTGTAGAATAATGGGCAAGCAAAATAAAAAAAAATAAATAATAACAAACCATAGGACCTCTCCAAACAATAGGTGCATCCTTTTCAACTAGAAATCCAATAGACATGCACCTCACTCCATAATTCTCAATTGGAATCATCTTCATCTCTGCTTATACAAAATCACAGATTTCATTGTCATGAAAGTGGAATTAAATTGACAGTTATGGTGACAATATCTCCATCTTTTAGAGTTGTAATTCAGTAAAATTTGTAGCCATAGTACACTAAAATTTAATAGGAAAAGATGTGATACCTTCATTTACATCAGGTTTTTGATGTATGTTCATCATCGTTGGAATGGAAGGCCCGTAGATGTCGGCATCCAGTAAACCCACATTTAATTTACATGCATTAGCAAGAGCAACTGCTAAGTTAACTGCAATCAAAGACTAAATTAAATTTGTGCAAATTGTAGAAATGATTTGCTAATTAAAGACAATGCTCATGTCTGCAACTATAAGTCATTTGCCCCTCTAAAACCCAATCAAGGTCAATAAGGGCAAGTGGTCCGGATGCTGGATTTGAAACTTTTTTTTCTTTTTAACTGGTTGCAAATTTATTCCATTGGGTCAGATGAAGATTTTCTGGTATATTCTTTTAGTGAATGTTATCAACATGACTCCTCATTTTGAAGTTTTGCCATTAAATTTTTAAGCTCAAGATGAACAAAAAAGATTTAAAAGTTTACTAATTTTGCCCAATCTTCGAATCAAAGGAACTAAAACAGACATAAAAAAGAATTTACTAATTCTCAGAAAGAGGGGGAAATAAACCTGCGGTAGTTGACTTCCCTACGCCGCCTTTCCCAGAAGCAACAGCTATGATGTCTCTCACACCAGGAATCGAGGGATTCTTCACATTACCAGAAGTTGCGCTGTAGGATCTGGCAACGATTGAAACCTAAAAAGGGGGAAGGGAAAAAGGATAGAAAAGGAGCATCAACAGAGGAGGTTCATTTCATCACATCAATAAAGCTAGATCAAATTCGCAAAGTATAAGGGGCTTTTCGAGAATGTACCGAGCGTTGTTGAGACGATCGACAGAGAGAGACGAATCTACCGAGACCCATGGCAGCTGCTACACTGGTGCAATTTGGGGTTTTGGTTTTTGGAGGAGATGGGGAGAATAGACCGGAGAGGAAATGGGGTTTTAGCTGCTGATGCCGATCCACTGTGGCGTTAGAAATCAAAAGAAGGTTTTGCGAGTCACTGACAATGCGGGATTGTGTCGTAGGGTCTGAGGGTTTTGACCTTTTGAGTCGGAAAACCACACAAACCGAAATACAGATTTTCAAAAAATGACAACCAGTGACGGTACGGAACGTCACAGTATGATTATTTATCGCGCGTAACGTGATGTGTATTATATATCGTATCACCTATCTCTTTTTAATTAAAATTAAAATATCACATAAAATTATTTAAATATATTATATAATTACGCAAAATCATACATTTATTATTTTAAATAATTTTTAGTTTTTAATATAAATATCAAATATATTTTTTATCATAAAAAAATTTTAATATTTTTCAACACTTTACAATAAATTTTATAATTTTTTCACAATTTAAATATGTTTTAATATTTTTTTAATGAAAAAGTAAATTAAAAAAAAATAATGTGTTATATGTATTTCTCGTCATGTTATATATTGATATGTCACGGTGTAGCATAACATGTCTTTATATGATGTGTTTTATACGTGTCATGTCATAAACGTGATTTATCTTCATTCTATCATTTTTGACACGTCACGTTATGTAACCAAAACGCGTTATGTTTTTATATGAAACGTCACCGCATATCACATTTTTTTATTTATTACAGACCACCAAAGAGGTGGGTGTATTTCCGAAGGAATCCGTATTTCATTTATTAGAGTGTGTTTGTTTGTGATGAGGAAGAGATTTTACGGAGATAAGAATCCAAAAAATAAATTTGTGAAAACCTTTTCCCACATAAGAAAATGAGAATAGTTATGAGAATATGTTTAGTTATATTATGAGAAATATTATGAAAATATTTATTTTTTATACATAAAGCTATAAATTTAAATTTTGATTAAAGTATTTCATAAAGTAAAATATGATCAAAATAAATATGATGAATTAAATAAAATAAAACTTTAATTAAAATACTTCTTAAAATATGATTAATGAACAAAATAAAATATGATTAGAAAATTGATAAACTCCATAAAAGTATTTGAAAAATAATGTAAATGATTAATAAAAAGAATGTATGATGTATTTATGTATAAATATAGTTAAAGAATGAACATACTTATAAGAAAGAGAAAGTACGTGGGAAATTATTATTTTTTTTTATCCAATTGAATAAAATTTTTCTCATCATTTGGTGAAGAGTTGGAAAATAAAATGAGAATTATTTTCATTCCCATGCACTCATGAAAAACCATCCGAATACACGTAGGAAATTTTATATTATTGGACTAGAAATCCAACTATTTATTTTCTAGGGATGGAGCGGAAATCGAACATGGCCTAAATGATTCAGTTCACAATTTTGTATACACTAGCAATCTATTTTCATTTAAAAATGCCTGAATGATTCGGTTCACAATATTACTGATCGTAATGAGGCTAAATTTATCAAAACGTATATAATTTAAGTTTTCCTTTTTATGAATAAATATTTAAATTTTAAATTCTAGTTATACATGTATCCGATTTTCCCTTTTATGGAAATCAAATTTAGACACGCAGTTCTCCAGTTGTGAGTAACTGGAGAGGACCAGACCGTCCACAACACACACGCACGCAGTTTTCCAGTTGTGAGTAACTGGAGAGGACCAGACACACACACACACACACACACACACACACACACACACACACTCTCTCTCTCTCTCTCTCCTCCTCCGCTCTCTGCCAAATCTCAGGCAAAAAATTTGCATCCTCGCTCCCTCCCATTCCTTCCCATTTTCCCTCCCTCCTTCCACTCTTCCTCGCAACACTGCGGCGCAAGATCTACTTTCATTTTTTTGTTTAATCTCCTCTCCTCTCTTCCTTTCCCTTCCCCTTCTTTGAGATGCCGTGGTGAGGTTGCCGCTTCTTTGAGACGCGATTTTGTTTCCTTTTCTGGAATTGGAGATGACTTACCCCGTAGTACAAGGTACGCTCTTTCTTAGCCTCAATTAGTTCTCTAATTGTATGCTTAATTTAAGAACGCATGAACAGGAGCTCTGATTTCATTCATATACTATTTGGGACTACATTACAAACAGACAATCTGACAACCAGTAATGAAGAAAACAAAATACTGGTATTGCGTAATTGCAATTTGAATCTGATATTGACTGTACATCGGGACCGAAATGAAAAATATGTCAAGTTTGCAACCAACTATACGACTTGAACCTGCTGCTAAGTTGCCCAAAATTAACTAAAATTGCCTTTACTTTTTGGTTGGTAGTACAAACTCAAACTAACTTTGTTGAGAATAATGTTATGTAATTGTGAGATCAACATTAGAGTTTACTTTGCTTGATTTTTTTACTTAGTTTCTGCTTAAGTACAAAAAAAGAATCTTTCCGGACATAGCGGCAGATTGTTAATATCTAGATTTACGTATATACAGCTCTACATCATCAGGAGCTAGGTTTTGGTTTTGCTAGATGCAAATATCTGACTAATATCGTGTGTTTTCTATGAAAATGAGGTATACTGGATGGGATTTGTAATCACAGTTAACCATTGAAACCTTTTGTGACTCCTCAAATTGATTTGATTTGGTTAACAATCAATGCAATGCAGCAGAGGGCAGAGTTATTGTTGATAACTCTTGATGGCAACACAATTAAATATAAATCGAATTATGCTGTACCTCAATCATAGTTTGATGTTCTCCTTCTCTCTCTACAGAGGTACACAAATTTGAAGTTGGCACCAACTTTATAACAAAGCTTAACTTAAGCATTTCAAATGGTCTTCCGAATTCAACACCTCTCTCTAGTCTCAACATGGATGAACATGACCTGGTAACTTTATTTGATTATCTTGATTTCATAGTTAAGATATGGCTAGATATTTCATCATATTTTGCAAAAAGCATTATCAGTTCTCATTTTTTTTTCCTGATGGTACCAGAAGTTGTTGGTATTTGCAAAGAAAGCATTTTCTATGGACAAGGAACAATTCAACAAAATATTCTAATTATCCTGAGAGTTATAATTTCTTGGATCCTGCTCCTCATCAACTTTGAACAAAATTATTGCTGAACCTCTGTTTTTTGTGTATGGTTCAAGGCTAAAATATTAGTGAAGTGACATGACAAATAATAGATTGAGTTAAAATAGAGTAACTTGCAACTTTATGCTTGGATAGAATTGAAGTTCAGTTGGTTCAAATTTTGAGACTAAGCTAATCAAACTACTAGTTAGTTTGTGAAATTGAGGGCTCAATATTCCTTTATTATTGTATATTTTTTTTTAAACTTAGATAGTGCTCAACTTAGTTCTAGGTTTCCCCCTTTTTGCAAATAGCATAAATCATAGATTTTTCACAAACATTGATGCATAATGTTTATTTGCAGAAGTTGCATGACATTTTAATCTAATATAATTTTCTTTTTCTCAGGTTAGGGGGGTCGTTCAAATGCTTCAAGGCTTCCCCAGCTCTTTGTTTTACTGGGATGCAGAATTGCAGAGTTTTCGTGCAAAACAAGGGATTTATGCATCTCATTTATCACAAACTAGTCTCAAGCGGCTACTCAATCCTTTCTTACTCGCCAGTTCATGCTTGAAAAGAGTTGAAATATTTATTGCCAAAGTCGAATGTATTGGTCAGAGATACCCAACTTTATGTGCATTTGCTAGTTCTGTTAATTCATGGCTTAAGGTATTCTCTTTATTCACCGAGTATCAATTTGCATTAATTTTGTTCATGAGGCGTCGATGCTAATTGCATCGTTTTGTATTTGTTTATGTGGAAAGAGGTTAAGAGATGATGCTCTCAAGGAGGAAGAATTGTTGTTCAAGCCAGATAATGGAAAAACTACCACACTTATAGGACTAATTAATTCTCTGTCAAGGTAATTCTTCGTATTATTATGTTTTTATTTATAAAGTTATCATTTCCGTACCAGTCATCCATGTTTGTAGTACTGACTCTGCTTATGACATAGTTTCTGAGTCTTTGCTTGTTGATAGAGCTGGAAGTGCTTATTTTGTTCATTTTCTTGAAAACATTACAAGAACACTCAGTATTTTACTGAATTACATATAAGGACTGGCACTTTCCTTTCATAATCAGGGCCTCAAATTTTCTCAAATCACATGTAGCAACTGAGTCTCTAGTTTAGTTTAGCATTTGATGCATATTGCATTAGATATAGACAATATTGGCATTTTGTTCCTTCAGAAATCTCCTATTGCTCTGACCACAAATTGAACTAAATGTAAAATTAAAGTAATTTTGGCATTAATGGTGATTTGATGCTTATGTTATCTTGTTCTGAATAGGTTTGGCTTATTATTAGAAAGTTGAGGCAGTTTGGTCAATTTTTGCTTTACTTAATGTTAGTTTAAGGTTTAGCTGTTATTGACAAAAATACAACTGGTTATATGAACTCTAGGTTCTATACAGCAAGTGTGTATCATGAGAAAGCTTTTGTAGTTTGAGTTTGTTTCGTTTCCTTATCTCAAGTCTTGTTATAAGTCTGTTATTAATGATTCTGATACTAAAGATCTTTAGTATTTGGCATGCACAGATAACACATGGAGCCAATTAATTTTCCAATATGTTATTATTATGCAAGTAACAATTGTATCTCTATCATTTTTCAGCCTCTGTGCCGGAGCTGAGCATCTATGTCAAACCATATATGAAGCAGTACCGAGCGTATTCTTTGATCCTGTGACAACTATGATAACTTTGCTATCTTCTGAGGTGGCAGTTCATATTTTAAATCACCTATTTAACAAGCTGAGCGATGTCTGTCTTGTGCAAGGTGGCGAGGTTGTCAATAGATACCTTGTTTATTTTATTTTATCTTTAATTTCTTCAAACCAACTAACTAATGATATACGTTTCTTCATGCATGTACCAGGGGGACCTCTACCAAATGTTGCTATTTTTATTTGTTGGCACCTTATTACCTTATCTACAGAGCCTTGATTCTTGGCTTTATGACGGAATTCTTGATGATCCATTTGAAGAGGTAATACTGCTATTTTTCTAAATCTCTGAAGTTAGTGGTCTCTTCTTGCGGCCAAAGCATATAAATAATTGATTAAGAAACCGTCCATAAAAGAAAGTAAAGAAGAGCTGCTTCTTCTGTATCCATAATGTGTTGATCATCATTAACATAGGTGAATTTGTGCGTACATTGTAACTTAGATGAATTAAATGTTGTGTATACCTATGAAATATGGATCCTGTGTAAACCTCCTTCATATAAAGATGCCTAAACTACCTCTCTTCTTTTTTCCTTCTAAATACATAATTGGTAATTTGTAAGTCTAATAAGAGGTCCCTGGATTATACCTGCATCAGAAAATGATCACTCGACTTTTGTGTACCCCAGGGGCCATTGAACTTTCATTTTGGCCATGTTAGGCTGAGTTTGTCTTTCTTTCAATAAAAAATCGGACGAGATGAAAGTTCCTCCATATGTAGCTCAGTATTTTATCCTCTCCACTTCTCCAATTAACAACTCCTTTTTCTCTTTTCATTCAAATTGGAGAATTAATTAGG
Source organism: x Bolboschoenoplectus mariqueter (assembly GCA_037678475.1). Classification (NCBI taxonomy): domain Eukaryota; kingdom Viridiplantae; phylum Streptophyta; class Magnoliopsida; order Poales; family Cyperaceae; genus x Bolboschoenoplectus; species x Bolboschoenoplectus mariqueter. Next base: position 1,475,923 of record CM075239.1, on the reverse strand, counting down.
GAAAGAAAGAGGTGATGTAATGGAGAAGTGTGATGGATAGAGAAATTAAGAGCAATATTCATTTAGTTATAAAGAGATGCAAAATTGAAGATTTGGAGAAATTAGAAATCAGTGACTATGGAGGAAAATTCAGAGTTGCTTGGCCGATTTGTGATGTGGGTGTACTCTAGTGGCCTCTGGGGAATTTACCCAGGGATGTAGGTAATGTTTTTCATTTGCAGGGGTATAAATTACATTTCATGCATCTTAGGGGCAGACATGGAACTTTTCTTATAAAATGGGGACAGAAAAAAATTAAATTATTATCAAATTGAAAATTCAATTTTATACAGATGTTTTTCTACGGCAATAGCTCAGTTTCTATCGACCAACCATCATTTTGGGAAACAAGCTATCTCGTAAGAACAAAACCAAGGAGCTCAATCTCTCAGGGGGGTTCAACATTATCAGACACAACTTGCCCCCAATTTTTTGCTACTATGTCCAAGGCCATTGTGTCTGCTGGGAAATCTTTACAGCTGGTTCATCATGCTCAGGATCAGAGTTTTGACACATCCTGTACCAGTAAAACTAGTATATCTTGTGACAGTCAAGATAAAAAGTCAAAAAGTGCACGGGCAATGGGGATTTTAACCCTTGCTGAGGTTTTCTTGGTTTCTCTGGTTGGACTATCACATGACCAAGACCATATTTTTGAGCATTTAATAAGGCACTCAATTGATAATCAGAGTATTAAAATGGATAAGATAGAAGGGAACAGTAAAGCATGGCTGGATTTCTTGTCTGATGCAATTGAAGGGAGGAATAGAAACTGCTCAGTTGGATCGGGTTTGAATTCCTTTCTTGCCTGTAACCCAGCTGTCATTGTGTGTGGAGAAATGCTAGAAAAGAACAAATCCTCTTGGAAAGAACTGAATATATCCGGGAGCTTCTATTTGCCTCCACTAAATGATAACATGCTTCGCAAGGCAGTATTTGGTGGTACACGTCTGATTGACATTGGTATAGAAGGAACTGATTATCGGTTTGGGTTCCCGTCAGGTGAAATAGAGAGGCTCCATATAGAGGATGATAAAAGGGCTTTGGAGAGTCTGTGCGCCTTCCCAACTATTCTTCCTTCCTTCCCGGTAAAGTCTACTTGATCATATTTTACTGTACCTGTTAATGTGCTAGTTGTACTGTTACATACTATATGTCTTGATTTACACTTGTTCTGGGCTTCTGTTGGTAAGTTACATGATTGAGGGTGAATCAAGGTTAAATTGGTTGATTGATGCTTTTGACTAACATAATATATGGCTAACTTGGGGCGCTATTGCATTATTATGCCTATTGCAGAAGTACGAGGTAGCTTGAGACATGAACGGGTTAAAGTGTAGACTAGTTGCTCAGTCAAAACAAATGGTTCAGAACTTCAATTCAGTCTTGTATTCGACCTACCATACAAGTCCTGTATGGTATTTGGTTTGATTGTTACCAAGGGTTGCTGTAGCAAAAAGTTATTCTGTAATTTTATGATTGTAATTAACGAGGAGCATTTTTTTTTATTTAGGAAGATAAGCCTTTGTCAGAGATATTACCTTTCCAAAAAGATAGCACGCTCTCCTCTAGAGTTCTTAAATTTATTCAAAGTATGAAATTTAAGGAGACACTTGACCCTGCAATTATCATTCAAGAATGCCTCAGCGTGTATATAAAAAGGCAGGTCAGAAAGCTTAGGCAGCTAAGGTTTTTTTGTTCTTTTAGTAAAAAGAATCTCTCAAAGATTCTTGCTATCTAGGATCCTGTACCAAGTATTACCATTAGACATATTTGTACCTCTGTTTGGTTCTTGCACAAACTCAAAATAGGAGCCTTAATGTGCCCTACTTTAATCGGAATACCTTGATTAATCAAGGAAAGAAGCAAAAGCAAAGTTGATTTACCTCTTTGCACTGGTACCTACTAGAACCGAAGCCCTAGACTATACACCATGAATAAAAAATTTTCAAAAGGTCTTATATGCTATACATTCCTTGTTTAGGTGGATCATGTTGGTAAAAGTATACTTCATAAGCTTATGGGAGAGTGGCGATTGATGGATGAACTGTTTATCTTACGCTCTATATATTTGTTAGGGTCAGGTATGGAGGAAAAATTAGATTACACATTTTTATTTTACTTGTTATTGGCCTGTCACTTTATCTTGTCTTTTCAGGTGACTTGCTTCAGCAGTTTTCGGTAGTAATTTTTAATAGGCTTGATAAGGGAGATTCATGGGATGATGACTTTGAGCTGAACACCATTTTACAGGTTTGGCTTTGAATAAGGAAAATGATTTTTTTTTATTATAATAGTTGCTTTTCTGGTTTGCTTGTATTTTTTTTCATCTGAGCTTGTTAGTTTCTTGGTACAATAATGTTTTGCAGGAGTCCATTGGAAATTCAGCTGATAGATCACTCTTGAGTGCTCCTGATTCTCTGACTGTTACAGTTTCAAAAGAAAATGCAACCACTGAAACCAAGAAAGAATTCACTCAACCAAATCTTGGGAGCCATAACCTCGGTATTGACTCCCTTGACAAGCTATGTTTCTCATACAAGGTATGCCTTCAAAAAGGTTCCTTCTTTCTAAAAAAATATTTATTTTTGTTGAGCTGCTTTGGTGTTTGCAAAATATGGCCATTTCTCAGGAGGAAAGAGTGTACCAACACAATATTAATTTGGTAGTATTATTTATTATTATTATTATTATTTTTTTGGATGAATTGAGGCAGCTTTGCAGAAACCATTGTCTTCCCTCTAGCCAAGTTTGGTCCTAGTATGCAGTATAGATGTCTAATGCAAACCAGGTTATCTCTTGTTTTGTGTATGAGATTCAGGGTTCTTCTTTGGCTAATGCAAACTCCCTTCTTTCACTTAAAAACAAGGGGAAAAGGAGAAAAATCATAGTGAAAATTCTTTTTATTTCTGCATCAAGGATATGAAGATATGTTTTGGTTATAGGTTTCTTGGCCTCTTGATCTCATTGCTAATGTGGAAGCACTTAAGAAGTATAATCAGGTACAACTAATTCTAAATAAGACTGCCTTTGCAGTTTGTTGATGTATTGTTTTGCTTTTCTTTTTCTTTTTAATTTTTTTATATTTGGTTGCTGTTAAGGTCATGGGATTCTTACTAAAGGTGAAGCGTGCAAAATTTCTTCTTGACAAAACTCGCAAATGGAGATGGAAGGTACCTTTCCAGTGTTCTCTTATGGATAACTTGCTGTACTGAACTTTGCGTACTAAACATAAGGATATCATTAATACTAAAATATGGTTAGCTTATTCAACAATTGGACTTCTAATACATATTTTGAATTCTGATATACCTTGGTCTCTTTTGGAATTAAAATTTGTTTGTTTTATTTGATGTTAGAATATTGTGTTAACCCCTAGGGCCTTTCAACATCTTTTATTTCAAATTTCCTCACTTTTGGTACTTTTGTGAAGATAAATTACTTTCATTTGTGTTATAAATAAATTCATTTGGAAAAAAAGATGTATATTTTTTTTTTCTTTTTAGTAGATAATGATACAATAATAAAAGCTACAAATACATGTCTAAATCTGTATTTTTCAGAATATTTATATGAGGATTAAGAAATTTATCGATTTGTATCAACAAAATGTTGCAAATTAGCAAAACTTTTTGAGGTCTTCTGGGTGTGTGTGGATATTGGAGATAGGCATATTGTTTGAATTTTATTTATGGATTTAGGGTTTAGGGTTGAATTCAAAAGATATAGGCATAATTTATTTGAATAATTATATATGCTTCTGATATGCATTCTTCATCGGTATTGATCTCAGATATATCCAATAAGTATATGATTATTTACATGAAGTTTATGGGTGATTAGCTAATTTAAGATGCAATTATATACTGTTGGCTTTTAGGAATAATTAGCAGTTGCTCCTCAAATCATCAAATTATTAAATGCATGCTTTAAAGTTGAAAAGTGTCTCATATATCCTGCTCTCTACATCAAAATGTCATATGTATCCTTTGAAGAAGGTGGAACTGACAATATGGTCCGTTAAGAACATATATCCATTTATTTCCTTAATTGTAATTAGTTTAAGAGTATCGAATTACCCCTTTTTGTTGGGTATGGCGGTCTCATTTCAGCTCTTTACGGTAAATAGGAACTGAAAATTATAGACTATTGATGGCTTGTCATGCTTTTTAATATATCCGGTTTTTGCTGAGCCTGATATCTTTGTTTTCTGCAAGGGAGATGTGAAATTTAATTTTGCAAGGCTATTATTATAGTCACCACTTGACTTCCTTTTTCTTTAGCAGGACAGGAACAGTACACCGCAAAATTACAAAAAACATTTGTTAATAGAACAGAAGCTCCTGCATTTTGTCGACTCATTCCACCACTATGTAATGGACAGAGTAAGTACTGAATAATTGCATCTAACTGGTATAAGTGTGCCAATTCAGTTGGCGGTGATCCAACTAGCACCTGAATTTCTTTGGATTCTTAGTAAATCTCGACCATTACATCTAGGTTAGAGTCAAGGAAAAAATAGCCAACTAGTTGTTAGCTTAAGCTCCAGAATTATCTTGAAAACTGAATAATATAAGTTTGAGACTCAACATCAAAATCCTATGGCTTTAATTTTTTTTTTCCCTTTTTGTTCAGTTTTTGCTTGAGAGAAGGAACTTAACAGGGTTGGGGAAATTGTCAACATTTGACAAATTATCCCTTCATACTGTAACAGTTGATATTCAGAAGTTTTTTTAAAAAAAGTTGTTTTCCTAGAATATTGGATGATATTTACAGAAGACTATTTTCTTAATCTGATTAGAGATGGAGAGCTTTGGTTCTTGTACTATAACATTGTTATCTTTATCTGTACCGGCTGTAACTTGAATTATGGATCTGGGAGCAGCTTGTTGATTCACTCCTTTTTCTACCAAAATTTGCTAAATTGGTTCGATTGAAGCTAGAAGCACAACCCTGAATATTTATTTATTTATTATTTAATATTTAATCATTTTGTTTGTGATACAGGTCTACCATAGTGCATGGACTGAGCTTTGTAGTGGCATGGAATTGGCAGGGTCTCTTGATGAAGTCATTGAAGTTCATGAGACCTACCTTTCTTCAATTCAACGCCAATGTTTTATTGCCTCTGATAAACTGGTTTTTTTTTGCTTTTTATTAACTCCTAATTCAAAAAGAAAAAAGTTATTTTCACTCGAGTTCTCTAACGTAACAATATGATTTCTGAAATATCTACTCCAAACCCAAAATTAACTACTGGGTAGCAAGGGTTTCATTTGGGTTAAGAAGCCATTATGGAGGTTTTATTTTAATTAAATGGGGCAAATTAAGCTTTTAGCTGGAAATGGGGCTTGGGGTCATGATTTATTAAAATGGAGATGTACTTCGATACCAACTTTGCTCTAAAATGGAAAGTTGGTTTCTAGTATAATTTATTGGGAGCTGATATACAGATACTAAAATTGATACCAACTTTGTTATTCAGATTAAATGAGTTGTTATTCATATTAACGACTTTATTATATAATTTATTTGTACAATAATTTTGTCATTCAACTTAAGCGAGTTATTATTCATATTAGTGGTATTTGAGTTGAATAATAAAAATACTGTTAAAAATAAGTTGTATAAATAAAGTAGTTAATATGAATAATAACTCATATAATATGAATAATAAAGTCGGTATCGATTTTAGTATCAATTTTGGTATCTCCCAAACATTTTCCTAATTTATTTGCTTCACCTTTTTATTTTAGAGTGTTTATTTTCTTGTTCGCTTATTTTTTTTGGAATGTGCAGTGGGCTCTAATAGCAAGTAGAGTGAAGACAATTCTTGGGTTAGCACTCGACTTTTACAATGTAAAACAATCTCTTCGCACGGGGGGGACTAGTGCAGCCATCAAGGCTAGGTGCGAGGCTGAAATAAATCGAATCGAGAAGCAATTTGACGATTGTGTCGCCTTCCTTCTTAGGGTATGCTTGCTAAAAACTTAAAAATTGTGATTCTTTTTTTTGACAAAATTATTATTGACTGGTTAAGAGTTAAAACCCTAGACAAACATTTTGATGCCTTTTGTTTTATTGGCAACCAAGTTCCCATTTCTTTTGAGTAATAACACCTTATATAATTTGACTAGCTGAAAGAACAATGGTTGATTTATTTTTGTTGAACTGCACAGATACTGTCATTTAAACTGAATGTGGGCCATTTCCCGCACTTGGTCGACCTGGTAACGAGAATCAATTACAACTACATTTACATGTCGGATAGTGGAAACCTCTTGACCATGCCGAGATTTCAGAGTGGTGGCAACTTCAGAAAAGCTCCTGCTTTTAAGCCTTCTCCTGCTTGATGCTCTTCAGCCTTTCGTATATACTTCTTTTGTAAAATTTGTGATGTTATGTGAACCTTTTTTAATTGTGTTCTTAATTTGTTTTAGGGGTGTTCTCTTATTTTTGTCTTGGCGTGTTATTTGAATGAATTGATCGTGTTATGGGATTATGCATGCTGTGGTATATACTGTTTCCTTCAATTTGCATGGATATAAAGAAAAAAGATCCCACACATCAGTGTAAGCACCTCATCAAATCTCTATAGCTTAACGCTCTCTCTTTAGTCTTTAGAAAATAAATACTGGAAATGAATGTAACTCAGCAAAATTAATATCACTGACTTGCCTCGTTTGGCTAATATTGTGACAAAAAGAAAAAGGTGATCTTGACCTTATATTATAACATTTAATGCTTTGATGTGCTGTTTTGGGCTACTCCAATAAATGTTCAAATATAATAGAAATTTAAATTATATTTTTATACATCTTAAAAAAAATTATTATATTAACAGTTATTTTTGAAATATAAATTTAGACAGAGCTTGTATAAATATAGATTCGTCCTTTCATAATGAGATAGACCTGTAGTTAACAAACTAAGCATTTCTAGCATTAATTACTTTGTTCTTCGGTTCTGCTCTAGAAAAGAATATGCTTTAAAGAAACTTAAGAGTGAGAAAATCATTAAAAATAGTAAAAGATTTCTAATATTTTTTGCTAATATTTTTCATTGGTTATGTATTAATTATCATGCAAGTTAAAAATTATTTAATGTTTTATAAAATAACGTTAAATATAAATTATTGTAAATTTTATATCATATGGTGAACGATAAAGCTCTTATAAATTTTCATTATTTTTCATATATATGACATATATAATATATAGTTTCATTTTACTTGTCGGATTTTAAAAATATAAATTATATTTTATGGTTGTCATAATTGTCAAAGTTATTAACTATCAATGGATTCCCAGTCTATTCTTTTATCCTTTTTTTTTTACTTATTTAATCAAATAAAAATAATTTATAATGACATAACATAATTTTGTATAAAAATATTATACTTACACAAATTTATATTTCAATAAAAAAATATGGTGATAATGTCCGTCATTCTTATCCTCTCACTTGTGATCAGGTCATAGTCCATCTCTTTACTATCCAACTTGCATTTTCATCTTTTTTATTTATTGACAACAATTATATATCTATTAAGTGAAAATACATAACTATTAACCATTAAAATTTAATTATTATATATATAAATTTATACAAATGACTAAATATATATAAAATAATTAAATTTTGATAGCGAACAAGTATATATTTTCATTTAACGACTAGATCTTCTATAGAGTCTGTGTCTGTGGGCGTGAGATGAGCCTGTTTAATTCCGCCCAATACACCTTTCCAAAAATCCAATGGATTGGAGGTCAAAGTCTAACCTCACCAGCTCCATATTAGAATTCGACAGAGAGCAATGACATAATTATAAAAAAAAAAGAGACAATAAACACACAGATTTTTACGTGGGAAACCCTTAAGGGGAAGAAAACTCACGGCCGCCGTCAATATAAATTTCACTATTCTCAAAAGTTGTTATTACAGAGTACATCAGAAAAGACATATTTATAGATCGGAAAAAAACCCTAATTCTATAATACAACAGAAAATAACATGTGAACCGCACAGTCTAAAAATAGACTGCCCGAATAGTCTAGTCTATAGAAAAAAACCCCGGACCCCACCAATTAACCAAATAGACTTCAGGACTCTTCAATGTGAAATCAGACCCACATACATAACACTCCATTCTACTCACGCATGTAACTTGTTTGGTGACATGCTTGGAAAACGGAACCATAATGCTTGGAAAATAGAACCATAGGCGAGTTTCGTCAACTCTGGTTGGCTCCAAAAGGTACTCCGAAGGCCCTACCTGAGTCAGATAAGTGCAGCTCCTCATTTATCAATTTTTATCCTCTTCTGTACAATACAGTATCGTATAAAATAAATTTAAAAAAAATATTCAGAATGTCTGATGTGATAATTATTTTGGTAATTAAAAATTTCTTAGCATTTTTTTTTGGTCTTAACACGTGAGTTAAACCCTAAACCCCAAATCTAATTTTGTTGAATATTTCATAATAAGAATAACAATATCGTTGTTAAACTTTAAAAAAAATGAGGATAGACAAAAAATAAATTTCACCTTTACTTGGCTTGTAGTCAAATTTATGTCAACTGTTAATAGATAACCCTCCCATCACTTGTCCCTTTCAAGTCTTGTCTTTTGAAAACTTGAGCCATTTATAGGCCGTCTTAGAAAAGAATATTCCACACGTCTTTCAAAACTTTAATTTAGTTAGGTGCTTTTTCTTTTTCAAAATTTATATTCTTTAAATTTTACTATTTTCTTAGTATTTTTTATTGAAATGAGAATATGAAAAAGAAAAAAGAAATGTATTGGAACCGAGATAATTATGTTTTAAAATTAGAAAGTTCGTGTATAATGATTGTGAATTATATTTTTTAGTTCGGATCAATTTGATTTTGAAGAATTGTTGAGTCATAAGTAGAGATAGACGGGATTAGTTTATGTTTTGAGTTATTCATCTTTGAATCATATTTAAATTTTAGGCTGATCAAGTCGGATCGGATCAGTATTTGGATTAGTTCAACTTTTTAGAAATTTTGGATTGGATTGGCCGGCTAGCAAGTTATTTGAATTAAGATATATTTTATTACTTCTAAAACGATATCAGATGTATTTGAGTTAGATCTTGAATCATATTAGGTCAGGCAGGATTAGTTTGATTTTAAAAAGTTGTTGAGCCAAGAATAAAATCAGGTTGGACTTTGAGTCGTTGGATTTTAATCATGTTCGGATCGAGTCGAATGAAATTCAAATCAATTTGACCTTACAAAATAATCAAATCGGATCAAATTTGAATCGTGCCTATGAGGTGCTATCATAAATCATTACATAATTAATGGTGGGCCCTGTAAATTAGCTTGTGAGCATCTATATATGTGCCTCTCCTCTCCACTCTGAATAATCAGCCACTGAAGAGCATAACCAGCAGAGATGGAGAGTCACAAAAGAAACACTCCTGTTGTAATATTCTCAGTTGCCTTTCTCTTGCTTTTGAGCCTACAACTGTGCATGGCTATGGAAGGATCCGACCAGCACGGGGTGACTTATCCTGGAGAAACGGAGGACCGAGGCGTGATATATGTATCGGCTAAACCGGCAGAGAGACAGTCGACACCCAGCTCTAGCTGCGGACCTACTACCGGTGTCTGTACTACCCCGCACCACAGTAAATAGTGATTTATCAACGGCGATAACTTGGCAGATGTATGTGTGATATCTGATTTAATTTAGTGAGAGCAGTACTGGCCGTTTGCTTGCGGTGTCCTTAATTTTTATGATTTATATTTAGGGTTTCCTGTGATGCTTACAATGGTTGGTAACTTGAAATTCTTGTAATAATCTTGACTTTTAAAAACAAAGTTTTTATCATCTGTAATACCAAGATATGTAAGCCTCTGGATAAGTCATGAGAAGTTTGGTTATTTTGGAGACCACTATTGAATGATTTTACACAAGGCCTTCTTTTCTTTTCTTTCTTCTTCTTCTATCCTTTTTGTTTTAAATTTTTTTATTAATTTTATTCCATTCGATTATGAGGAAATGATCTGGTTTTTCAAGATCTCCATTACAAACAACGTATTGAGTTACTCGTGTCACAATTTTCCATGTGATAGTTTTTCAGATGTGCACAGCAGGCACTTGTTTTCATTTAAAAATAAAAAAAAATAATGTATAAACGAAAAGTTTTTTATGCCTGAACACACAAGTTATCAATTTAATAAATGCAACTGCAAATTAAAATATTTAGGGAAAAAACGACTTTTAATTCATCCTAGTTGGTTCAGCAGAGATAGAGAGACCTCTTGTATCTACTAAGGCTGTGTTTTAGAGTTTGTAAGAGAACAAAGAGGAAAAAAGGAGAAAAAATGAGGAAAGAAATGTGAGTTAAATTTTTAAATCTTCAAAATTAAAAGTTAATAAATTTCACCCCCTTTATCTTCTCCAATTAAAACTCTAAAATAAAATTAAACTCTTCTTCTCATTCACCTCTTCTAATTCTGTCTGGAGCACAACCTCAGCAATATGCTCACCTCGTCAGCTGATCATGGTCTGTTCGTGGCGGACCGAACACAGAAACGAATTACGGGCTTTTTACCGCTCTTTTTCCCCTCCAAGAGTCCGACCGAGTCGCGTCGTTTGCAGAAACAGCTATGAAGTTAAAGGGAACAGAGCCGAAAAAATGGAACCAACTCTAGCTAACTAGCTAGTGAAGAAAAATGCAACAGTAGGAATTCACTCAACTCTGCTAGGCACCATATGTGATCCATCTTCTTGTATTATTTTTTTTTGAAAAGAAGTTGTTATACCACCAGTTTCAGTTTCTTGAGGAAACTAAAAGTGTTCAAGGATACCACACACCAGTATTCATAGAGTATTTCAGAATTAACAAAATAAAAACCCACAATGGATGCTAAACATTCAGAAACAAAACAACAAAGATATAATCTTAATATCACAACCTGATATTATAAGCTGAAATCAAAAAGCACAATTAAGCTGTGGTTTCAGTCCGCTTAATAACATTGTTGCGCCAGAGCTGAACTCTCCTTATCTTCTTGTATTATTTGAATTGAATTTTCACAGTAAACTGAAACAATTAACAGATATATTTTAATAGTTGGCGAATTATATGTTTAATTTCTGAAGTACTCTAAATTTTTTGATTTTTTTAGTATCTTTTGTTCGAAATAATTTGTCTGATAAAATAAAAAAGATGATCTCAGTTTTTCAGCTTTTCGCATAAATAATAGATTTTTTTTGTCAATCTCATTTTTTAAATGAATAATAATAATTTTATGTCTATTTTCTAAATGCATATGCTCACAACAAGATTTAATGTATACCTGCACGTCCTGTTGCACATTTAATATCATTAAATTTGGAACTAGTGATTCTGAATGCATGTGTTCATAGAAAATATATGTGCAAATATGAATTTTGACTTTTGTATGGATGCTATTTGAACGCAAGAGAAGTAAAAATGCTTGTGTTTATATTTTTTTTTTATAAACACATGTATATAAAATTATCCAATTTTGAATTTAAGTAAAAATAAAGATATTTAATGTATGAAAAATCAGGAATGCATGCATTTAAGTACTTATATGAACATATGCATTCAAAAAGTAGGTTTATAGTTGTCAAATATTTAAAATTGAAAATATCATTTTTATTTATTTAAAAAATCGAAATAGACAAAAAAAAAAATGTAAGAGTGAATAATAGTCATGACTCATAAGGCAGGTAGTCTGCGAACTATTCGTGTATAATAAATCAATTGTATGGCAATTAAAGCACAAATTCAAGCAAAACAACATCCTAATTGTGGCATAATAAACCAACTTATTAAAAAAATGTGGCAATCTTTTATTACATTGAGGGTTAATTGCTTTAACTGAAGTGCTGCTGGTATGAACTCATTTGTGTTATACCCCAACATATCAGTTAATTACTTGCTGCGACATTACTCAATCTAGTAGTATCTTGTTAAATTCCAAATAATTTTGGAAGTTTGAAAGGTTCTGACTTTATTGTTTCCACTTTAATAATATTTGTTATTCTTTGTTTTCTCAAAATTCAGGTTACAACCATTAACCATGCTCACTGTTACTTACTGCAGATTAATCTAACCTATATGAATTTTTCAAAAATATGTTAATTTTTTAAGTTATATTGTTATCTTCATGTTTTCTTGACCTCAACTTTATTGATAAAGATTTGTGGTAACAAATAGTCTTAATTTTTTATGGATGTATAATTGTTTATCAAGTCCTTATTGACTTCATGTTTTAACAAGACTACTAAATTTACCTGTTTGATTCTGTGTTGCCATGTGGTTTTACAGCCACTTTCACAAAAGATCAAGATAAGAGGTAACTCAAAAAGATATTATTGTGAATTACTTGCAACTAAATTAAATTAATTTAACTAAACTTTTTTTTTGAACTTGTATAAGTATTAAATTAATTTACAGCCACTTTTATAAGTATGAGCTCTATACAATTTTAAATTGTACATGATTAATATTTCACAGAAACTTATACAAAATTATTCATTAGAAAAACGCAGAAACATTCTGATCATTATTTTAGTAGAATTATTCTATCTTATCTCTAGTTTTGCATTACAACTAAAAAAATATTAATTGAAGAAGTGCATTACAAAGTAACAACAAGACAATCTGATATGCTTTAACAGTCAACTATCATCAGATTAGAAGAATTTATTAATGCCATAATAGTTTAGCATTATTGATGCCATCAAGTCAGCACCATATACAACAAAACAAACAAATTTGCAATTTGGAAATAGTCAACTGCGTTGATAGTTCGCCATTTGGAATAAGTTTTTTTTTTAATAAGGACTCCCGTTAGTTCTGACATTTATTTTTTCAAATATTTTATGCGAGATTTAAACTTATGTTTCTTTGTAAATAAGATCTTATAGTTTATAACAAATCTGTACTCCTTAATGAGTAATTTATCAGGAAAATAAAATAACTAAGCCTAGACCAGAAAGTGATTTTTGTGGTTGGAAGTTTATAGGAAATATTAAAATGCTGCTGGGTTTAATTTTAAATATTGGATATACAGTGTTTTAGTTACAACAAAATAATCTTAAAATTAATAATTTCTAATTAAATTATTTGATTGATTGTTTTTAGTATGGCACAATTATTCCATTCATTATACTCGTTTGACCAAGTCATTCATTATTAGTCTTGAGAGTAGAATATCATTCATTTTGATTTTTTTTGTAACTGGCTATAGAAATTAACTATAAACTCCTCTCAGAGATACATCATAATTTATCCATGTTTATAGTATTTTTAACTATGTATAATTTTTATCATCGAACTTATTTGAATGACCTTTCCTCATTTGAAGGAATATTTCATATAATATTTAAATTTGCATAATTATATTAAACTCTATATGTTTAAGATTTTTAACAACTAATATTTCGATAAAATTGAACTGCAGCATGTATGCTTAGCATAGTGGTGATATATCTCGTCTTTTTACGGAGAGACGTATATTCAAATCCCACAAGAGGCTTTTAAAAATGAATAAATGTCGGGATTAATGGGAGCCTTTATATCAAAAAGAAATATTTTGATAAATTAATGATTTAATATGGGCCGGCAATAATAATCATTTCTGATATATGTACATCATCTTAGAATGTGATTGGTTCATCTGATAATCTATCTATAATTTATTTTTGAGATAAAGATAAAAGTCCAAACTATTTAATTTTAAATATTTGTAAAAAACTCTCCATCCGTATTTCGAATCTATAATCTCCCATGAGCATCCATACTTAAACTTTTCTCATTAAGAAAATAACACGTGCACATCCATACTGATAGAACTTATGACCCTTTTTTTGTTTTCTTCTTTCTAGTCACTTATGACTTATCCTCCACAAAATATTGGCACTGTGCTGCATTTCTCAGAATGCAACCAAAAGTTGGGGTTTGACTGAGTTGGGGGTTCAATACTCAAACTAATTAGCCTATAATTAAAGATGGCAGGAAAATAATTCTTTGACCTTGACTATACAAAACAAAAATCACCAGTAAAGGAACTCACTGATTAATTGCTTCTTGACAAGCTCAGTAGACTAATTACTACTGCCTTTAAAAAGCCCAAGCTCTCTCTTATTTATATATGTATAGAGCTAGGCACCACCAAACTCCAAAGCATCTCTCCAAATATATCCATCACACGCAGCTAGGGAAAATGAAATAATAAATCTGAATTACTAGTTCTCTTGTGATCATGGATCTGTATAAGAGGATTGTGCTGACAGTGGTTTTGATTGCTTCTGTATTGTTATCTACATGCTCTGTTATGTGTGGTGCAGTGCCAGATAAATTCTGGTACCACGACCAGCCGGCTTTTAATTGCGATCCTGTAACTGGCCGTTGCAGAAATCCCCATCATCGGTAGATCGAAGCTGTATGATTGGCATATATATTGGGTAATTTTCTTGGCAAAGTTGTAGTGATTCCGTTTTTATTTTAATGTGTAGTTTATGTTCGTAATTTTGAGAAGAGTTGATTTCTTGTGTACCCATCAAGTGAAGGTTGTTTCTTATGCTTTGCCTAGAAATGAAGATGTATCACTGGCAAATGAGCTGAATTTTTTAAAATGCACTCTTATAGTAAGATAGTAAGATAATTTTTTATCAGAAAAATTTAGCATACAGCAAAAATTGTGTGCAAACATTGTTGAAAATAATCCAAGTCAGCAGCAAAGTGCATAAGAGATGCAGTTTCTAGAAGTTGTGGTTTAGTTGTAGGTTTATTTTTGTTAAGAGTTAATTATAAACTGTTTGTTAAATTTAGGCAGTACGTTTTCAGTTTAGATGTGTGCAGGGAGCAGTCTAGAAAGGATAGTTTCTATATTTAGTTTGTCATGTAGTGAGTTGGTTATAGGCTAGTTATAGCAGCGTTAGTGGGTTGGTTATTAGGGGTTAGTGGGTGCTAAATTCAGAATATGCTCCATTTTAAATACTGCATCTGTTTCTGTTGATGAATTAATTAAGTTGTGAGAAAAATCAATTGTTGTCTTCTGTATTTTCCTTTATTTTCCGAAAAAGTTCCAACAAAATTGGTATCAGAGCCGAAGGTGAGAGATCAGGGCAGATCCGAAGGTGAGAGATCAGGGCAGATCCGAAGGTGAGAGATCAGGGCAGATCCGACCATGGCAGAGAACATGAGCATGTCGAATCCATCGATTCCGCTGTTCAAGGGAGACAACTACGAGTTCTGGAGCATCAAGATACGAACTTTGCTCAAGTCGCAAGGTCTATGGGAATTGGTGGAGAACGGAGCACCGACCACAGATCCCACACCAACAGAAACAACAAAGCGAGATGCGAAGGCGTTGTTCTTAATTCAACAAGCCGTTGTTGACACGGTGTTCACAAAAATTGCAGCAGCGGCATCGGCAAGGGAGGCATGGACAACCCTGAAAACCGCATTCCAGGGAAATTCGAAAGTTCTCGAGATAAGGCTACAAGGCTTGAGAAGAGATTTTGAGACGTTGAACATGAATCAAGGTGAATCTGTTCAAGCATTTCTCACAAGAGTCACATCCACCGTCAACCAAATCAAGAGTTGTGGCGAAGATCTTGCTGATAAGACCGTGGTTATGAAGGTGCTCCGCAGCCTTACCTCAAAATTCGACCATGTCGTGGCAGCAATCGAAGAGTCCAAGGACCTGTCCACATACTCTTTCGACGAGTTGATGGGTTCGCTGCAAGTCCATGAAGTACGACTTCTCAGATCTGAAGAGAAGGACGATTCTAAGGCTTTCCTCACCAGAGGCAACTCAAGTAGAGGAAGAGGTCGCAGCGGTAGAGGTCGCGGAAGAGGCACGAGCAGTGGAGACAACCGTCAACATCAACAAACAACAAAGAAAGATATCGAGTGCTATTATTGTCACAAGTTCGGTCACGTCAAGGCAGATTGCTACAAGAAGAAGAGGGAAGACGGACAAGGCAAGCAAGGCGTTGAATGCCACTATTGTCACAGAATCGGCCATGTGCAGGCTGATTGCTTCAAGAAGAAGCGTGAAGAAGAGCAAGCCAATGTTGCAGAGGAGAAAGGCAATGAGAAAGGCACCGAAACCATGCTCTTCATGACAAAAACTGACAAGAAATCAGACGTGAGTCAAGTTTGGTTCTTGGACAGCGGATGTTCTAACCACATGTCCGGTTACAAATATCTCTTCGAAGAATTGGACGAGTCATACAAGAAGCCTGTGAAACTCGGCAATGACAAACAAATACAAGTTGAAGGTATCGGCAAGGTGGCTGTCCAAACTGCAAACAATACAAGGTATCTACACAATGTATACTACATCCCGCAACTTTCACAAAATCTCCTAAGCATCGGGCAAATGATGGACAGCGGGTATGAGATCAAATTTGAAGGCAACACTTGTAAAATTGAGGAATCATCAACAAAGCATGTGATGGCAACCATTCGGAAGACACAAAATAACTTGTTTCCGTTGGAAATAACAGAGGTTGATGATAGTGCACTTGCAATTATGGAACCTAATCAAAGCAGATTATGGCATCTAAGGTACGGGCATTTAAATATTAATGGTCTGAAATTACTAAACCAGAAAAATATGGTGATAGGACTACCAAAGATAGAGGTAGTCGGGTTATGCGAAGGGTGTGTACTTGGCAAACAATCAAAATTGCCATTTCCGAAGGATCAATCTCTCCGTGCAACCCGAGCACTTGAAGTGGTGCATACCGACCTATGTGGGCCCATGGAAACGACTTCAATGGGTGGGAGTAAATATTTCATGTTGTTCATTGATGATTTTAGTAGAATGACATGGGTATTCTTCATTACCTATAAGAGCGAAGCATTTAAGATGTTCAAGAAGTTCAAAGCCATGACGGAAATGCAAACCGGCATGAAACTGAAAGCATTAAGATCAGATCGGGGTGGTGAGTATCAATCAACTGAATTCAAGAAATTTTGTGAACAAGAAGGCATCTTGCAGCAACTAACCACACCCTACACCCCTGAGCAAAACGGTGTAGCCGAGCGAAAGAACCGAACCGTTGTTGAGTTGGCAAGAAGCATGTTGAAATCAAGAGGCATACCGAATTCCTTTTGGGCAGAAGCCGTAGCCACAGCAGTCTACATCCTCAACCTTTCACCGACAAAGGCAGTCATGAACAAAACTCCATATGAGACGTGGTTCAGAAGGAAACCAACCGTGAGTCACTTACGAGTCTTTGGATGCGTTGCATACACTCTTATCAACTCGCACAACCGAAAGAAGTTGGATGCCAAATCTGAAAAGTGCATATTCATAGGGTACTGTATTCAATCGAAAGGATATCGACTCTACAACCCTGAAACAAAGAAGACAATTGTCAGCCGCAATGTGATGTTCGACGAGAATACGAGTTGGAGATGGAATTCGGAAGGTGTTGAAGTACCGACTACTTTACAATATGAGGAGGATGAGGACAGCGAGCAGCCTCAATTCGAAACAAACCTAAACGAAGACATACCAACACCAACACGAGTTTATACAAGAAGAAGCAACCTACCGCCACAACAAAAGACCAAAACCTTGCAAGAATTATATGCAACAACACAAGCGCTTTTGGTGGCTGATCCCGAGTGTTTTGAAGAAGCCGCTGGAAAGGAAGAATGGGTTACAGCTATGAAAGAAGAAATGCGAGCAATTGAGGAAAATAACACGTGGGATTTAGTAGAACTGCCAAAGGATCACAAGGAAATAGGGGTCAAATGGGTCTACAAGACCAAGCTCGGTCCTGATGGGAAGGTGCTTAAATATAAGGCAAGATTAGTTGTGAAAGGATATGCACAAAGGCAGGGAATTGATTACAATGAGACGTTCTCCCCTGTTGCGAGGTTTGAAACCGTTCGACTCTTGCTAGCACTAGCTGTCCAATTAAAGCAACCGATCTTTCAACTCGATGTTAAGTCTGCCTTCTTGAACGGAGAACTAATGGAAGAGGTGTATGTCGAGCAACCTGAAGGATTCAAAATCGAAGGCAAAGAAAACTGGGTGTATCGGCTCTATAAAGCACTTTATGGCTTGAAACAAGCCCCACGAGCGTGGTATAGCAAGGTAGATGCATGCTTTCAGACCTTGGGGTTCACGAGAAGCAAGAACGAGCCGAATCTCTACATCAAACATAACATAGGTCTGCTGGTCGTTTGTTTATATGTTGATGATATGATCTACTTCGGTACAGATCAAGGGATGGTTCAAACATTTAAAGAACAAATGATGCATATGTTCAAGATGACAGACTTGGGTGAGATGCATTACTTTCTAGGGCTAGAGATTGAGCAAGAAGAAGGTAATATGTTTATTTCTCAGAGGAAGTATGCCAAAGATCTAGTTGAGAAGTTCGGAATGAAAGGATGCAATCTCGTGCAAACACCATCTAATGTCAACGAAAAGCTCACAGCAGAGGATGGCACAGAACATATTGATGCAACACGATTCCGAAGTTTGGTTGGAGGCTTGATGTATTTAACACACACACGGCCCGACATCTCACACTCAGTTGGGGTCATTTCAAGGTTCATGCAAACACCGACCAAACAACACATGGGTGCAGCAAAAAGGATATTAAGGTATGTTGCAGGCACAACGAGCTATGGCCTGTGGTACAAATCTGTGGAGAATCCAAGTTTAATTGGGTATAGTGATAGCGATTGGGCAGGGAGCCTAGATGATAGAAGGAGCACATCCGGGCAAGTGTTCTTCTATGGCGACAATGCAATCTGTTGGAATTCAAAGAAGCAATCAACTGTTGCACTTTCCACAGCTGAAGCGGAGTACAATGCTGTGACTTCAGCTGCACGTCAAGGGGTCTGGCTTAGGCGCATGCTAGAAGAGTTAAATTGCAAGCAAAAAGGAGCAACCATAATATTATGCGACAACCAGTCAACGATAGCAATGAGCAAAAATCCAGTATTTCATAGTCGTACTAAGCATATTGATACAAAGCAACACTTCATCCGAGAGTTGGTTGAGCAAAAGGAAATCGAATTGCAGTATGTTAATACTAATGAACAAGTTGCAGATATCATGACCAAGTCTCTTGCAAGAGAGAAGTTTATTTGGTGTCGAAGAACGATGGATGTAGATGACTTTGGATTAAGGGGGAGTGTTGAAAATAATCCAAGTCAGCAGCAAAGTGCATAAGAGATGCAGTTTCTAGAAGTTGTGGTTTAGTTGTAGGTTTATTTTTGTTAAGAGTTAATTATAAACTGTTTGTTAAATTTAGGCAGTACGTTTTCAGTTTAGATGTGTGCAGGGAGCAGTCTAGAAAGGATAGTTTCTATATTTAGTTTGTCATGTAGTGAGTTGGTTATAGGCTAGTTATAGCAGCGTTAGTGGGTTGGTTATTAGGGGTTAGTGGGTGCTAAATTCAGAATATGCTCCATTTTAAATACTGCATCTGTTTCTGTTGATGAATTAATTAAGTTGTGAGAAAAATCAATTGTTGTCTTCTGTATTTTCCTTTATTTTCCGAAAAAGTTCCAACAAACATCTATAAAAAAAATCACACAAAATTGATAATTACTCCGATGCACCTATTGCGCTACAGAGGCATCAAGTGTATTTTACTAAAAGCAGCTGAAATTTACATTACATGCATGCAGCTAACTACACAAATCAGACATAAAACATCTAATCAAAGTAAATGAAATAAAAGAACAAAATACTATAGGTGAGAAATATAAATGATAAGACATAAGTGAACATTTTGGAGGCATAATTAATCCTTTTTTCTTTCTATAACATAGATTATATAAGCCCAAATGCAACAATTCCTAACTACGCAATCAGAAACTAATTTCTTGAACGTGCGGGTTTGTAATAAAAAAATAATAATAAGAGTAAAGTGAAATTTCAAACTTCGACCAAAGTAAAACATGGACCTAGGTAGATGCGAAACCAAATGAGTCCCAAATATCAAATAACAATTAATCAATTGTATTATCCAAACTCCAAATATCAAATTGTTGGTTGATTAAAAAAAAAAACCAAATGAGTCAGCAGAAAAGAAATTCACCTTCTTCTAAAAACTAATCAAGCAATGGATGCACAAAGTTCTCCAACGCGTTCACACCCCTTCAGAGTCTCGATCACAACACAAACACCTTGCGGGTATGACAGGAAGTTGTTTGATGAAATGCTTGAGATAACCTACAACCTACAACCTCCCTGTAGCCATTGCTCATGCAAGAGTCCGGATCAAATGCCATGGAAACCTCCGTTTTTGTCGCATGCAAGCATCTGCATCTATTACATTTTCCCCTTTAACAGGTTGTGTATCTGGCATTACCTCGCCAGCTTGTGGAACTCCCTATATGTACATATGTACATGCGTAGATAAGGTGTTTGATGCTATGCCTAAGACAGATTTTTCTCTCTGGTGGTAAGGTAACTGGTACTTCCTTTCTTATTCCCTTAATTACTCAAATGATTTGCTCTTAGATTACCTCATTACGAGGATAATGAACTAAAATGATTCTACAAAAGCTTCTTGCCACAAGTAGGCTGTGTTTCTAGTAGTTCAATTCATTAGTCCCACAAGGGTTATCCTAAAAATTAGCTGCAACCAGCGCCCTATATATCCATCCGATGGGTGTGTTAATTGAATCGCCAGAAGCAAAGTTGTCTCCAGATGATCTTCTACGGTTGGGATATGTATGAGGTACACATTGTTTCCATATTTAGCTTAGATAGTCTTAAACTAAATATATTGTGATATTTTCAGCCTGCATATTGGCATTTGTCTCTTTCCATGTATTAGCAAGTCAAGATTTGTTTATAATATAATTTGGATTTAGTTAATTTTTCTCCTTTTCTTACTGCTGCTTTAGGAAAAAACTTCAACATGTGTCTATGACATCCTTTTTGTATGTCAAACTTTCACTGTCTGACTTCTGATGTGTCATATCTTAGAAAACTATACTGATCTAATTGTTCAATAATTAGTGTATTTTCAACAACAGTTTTGTTCTTTGCCTTTAATTTTGTTGTCACTGAAGTTATACATGCAATTTATTTTAGGTGAATCCTTACAAAGTCTATGGACTTCAAGTTAGTGACACTATATTGCTGCTTGGTAGTGCTCGTGGTTCAGATTCGGATGAGATTGTCTGATGATGATTTGATTTACCTAATTGGCCATCCTTGAGGTCCATTTGTTCGACGTGGTCACAAAAAGCTTTTATAAAAAGCCTATGTCTTCGTCATCACGGTGATCCTGTAACTAACTCAACTTCGACCATGGTTATCTGGCCACAGCTTTTGGTGATGGGAGCATACACTCCAACACATATTCTTTTATTTTTCTTTTTCTTTTTTGTATAGAGAATATGATATGACAATGTAATGTGTATAGATGAAATTTTTTAACATCAATGTTGAAATTAGTATAATCATTATTCAGGTTTGTTGTTGGCTGGTGGTACAGAAAGTACTTGTTTTTGAAAATTTTGGTTTCAACTTAGTTATGATAAGATAGTGATTGGTAAGTGGAAATCTTTTAACAAAGCCCATGCAACATTTCATATTAATGTATAGAAACAGGTTCCACATTGAAGAAAATGTAGAGTCAATATATGATATGTGAAAAATCAAATTTTGAAAAATTAGTTTTTAAATTTAAAACTAAGGTGCCATTTGATAACATCTTTTAACCTCCTTAGTCTTTTTTAGCTTTTCTTAGTCCTTGATTCTTTCATATACTGATTTTTTAGTACAAATTAATTAAGACTACCTTCTTTAATATTTTCTTGTTAATATCTTAATTCTTGGACCTTAAGTCACCTTCATCCATGAAGTTCCTTTTCAATCCATAAAAAAAAACAACTCAACTTAAGCTTTTTTTTAACGCGAATTCGGATTTAATCCTATATACCATGCAGTGAAAATGGAACATTGTGAAAAGAGAAATAATAAAAAGTAGAAAATGGGTCCAAGAATTGGTCAGAAGAAAAGAGAAATAAAATTGAAAGAAAGGAATTATCCAGAAAGGATGAAATATTAAAAACCTGGTGTCAAGTCCAAAAGAAAAAAAATATTCCTAAACAGCTGAAGACAATTTCAAAGTTATATATATGATATATGATATATAACTTCAGCGCTGATGCATTGTCTTAGAAAATGCGTTTGGTCCATCTATAATTTAATGCTTCTTTAAGATAATAATAATAATACCAGCACATCCATACTTAATGGATCATTGTGTAAAATAAAATGACTTTTTTTTTCTAATCACTTATCCTCCCTTAACATTTGGACTATGTGCGTTTGTTAGTCAGTTGAGGGTTTAAATTAGTTAGTATATAAGATGTAGAAAAAAATAATTCATTGACCTTGACTTGATTGTACAAAATAAATAAAAAATCATCAGCAGGGAACTCATGCACAGATTGCTTCTAGCTCAGTAGATTACTGCCTTTAAAATGCACAGAAGCTTCCTCTTGTAAGTAGGTACCAAAGCATCTTTCCTTCTATCACATTCATGCAGTTTAAAAGAGGAGAGAACAAAAGAAAAGAAAAATCTGAGTCAGTAGATGATGGATCTGCTGAAGAGGATTGTGTTGATAGTGGTTTTGTTCGCTTTCGTATTGTTATCTGTATACACAAGTATATGCGGTCCCGTGCCGTATAAATTCTGGTATTATAACCCCGACATGCGCCCGAAATTTAATTGTGATAGTAAAAGACGCCGCTGCCGTGATCCTCATCATCCGTTGTAGCTCGTATGATATGGATATGGGCAATTACTTGGAAAGTTCTAGTGACTTTTTCTTCTTCTTTATTTTTGTTTTCTTTGTATGAAGTTCGAGTGAAATTTAAGGTGTATTTTTTTTTATCAGGATTTTAGTATAAACTGTCTACATTGTGTACCGTGCATTTAGCACAATTAAATATTTAGTTTTACTAAAATATAAAAGATTTGTCCTGCTGCTTCTGTAGACATGATTGATTATTTCATTTTGCAATTTTTTTTTTACATTTTCCGGAGTTTCCGTTGTTGACACCATTGGAAACTTTGAATCGAAAAGCTCTTCTGCTTGTACACACGTACAACTATCCGAGACTCTTTAGCAGTTCTAGTAGAAAAAATAATGCTGAGTTTAAAGTTTGTTATATGACATGTTACATAATTTGCTCTTATTAATTTACACGGCATATGTTTGCATCATGACATATTCATGAGTAATGGAACTGCTTGTTACATGCTATATACGAACAGAATACACATCGTAGACAAGGTGACAGTACAACAGTTTGTGCCCGGTACACAAAATAGGCCAGATAGATTGGTATATACTCACCAGGCAAGGGATGGTACCTTCAATTTTCAGTTAAAGAGGCATATATGTTAATTTTTGACTCAATCCTCCCAAATTCAGATCTGAGCATTGGAAGTTCATGCGAAGTCGCGTGGAAAAGACAGCACACGCTCCCCAGTATACGAACTTTCCTATCGAAAGTTTGTCATGACGGGTTACTGGTCATGTCTCCATGCTTGCAACCAGAGTGAGAACAGTAAGCCCGTCATGACCGCTTTGCAGGTCATGAAGATGATACATTTATACATGCATTGTTCAGATGTGATATGGCCATGTAATGATTATTTACAGGATGAGAATACAAGTGACAAGACATGATTAACTATTTGAAGGTCTAATCCTAAATTTAATAGATTATATAAGTCGCAAATTAAATAATCCCAGCTGCCTTCAACTAACTAGGCAATCATAAACTAATTTCTTGACTTGAAAAAAGTAATAATAAAATTAAAGTTACAGACTTTGACATGGGGCCTAGCTGTCCATCAAGAACCGTTGCCTCCATGTACAAAAATGTAGAAATGCTTTTATTATGTTTCTGAAATGAAACGGGCCTAAACAGCGTTTTTGTTTTTTTTTTCAAAAGAAATGCGAAACCAAAAACGAATTGTAATAATTCGGGGTTAATAGTGTGCCTTCGAAGTTTGAACTTAAGATAATCGATGGATACATAAAATTAAGAAACTAACACAATCCCTTGCTCTTGTCCAGTTGTCCTCCACATCGTCTTCATTTCCTTGATTCCTTCACGCACGAAAGTTGTTTGATGAAATGCTTGAGATAACCTACCACCTCACTGCACGCCACAGCCGTCAATAACCAGCTTCTTCTCTCTCTATTCAGTTGCCTTCTATCAATACTGTGGAGGCCTTGCCAAACTCGAGTCACATGGAACTCTGCACGTGCAGTCCATTGCTCATGCAAGAGTCTGGATCAAATGACCTATTAGAGCCATGGAAACCTCCGTTGCTACAATCTTATATCACATTTGACCCGTTTAACTGTGCATACATGTGGGACATCTTGAGCAGCTAGGGTATCTTCTCTATGCACATATGTATAATTGTATATAAGGTGTTTGATGTTATGCCTAAGAGAGCCTCTCCATGCTGGTGGTACGTTCAATGCACTTCCTGTCTTATCCCCTTAATTACTCAATGATCTCCTCTTAAATTACGTCACTCATGAGGATCATAGAATAAAAATGATTCAAGAATTGTTCTTGCCTCAAGCAGTCTGTGCTTCTAGCACTTACATCAATTAATTACAAAAATTAAACTTACCTAGTAAAACAAAGAAAACCCCTATCACGAGAACCCTTAGGCACTTACCAATTGTAACTTGGAATGAAATCACTCAGAGTGAATTGGTACCACAGCTAAGTCAAGGCACAACACTTGTGAAGAAAAGGTGCATAGTTCTGCTATAGATGGTCATTTGTTTGCTCTCAGTCTCAGTGAGGGAATGATGATAACACCTCTTGGTGCAGTACTCACATTTCCACAGAATTTGAATATTCTATTCCCTTGTTTGTGAATTACTAACAACTGATAAGCACATTACAAGACCATGTTATACATTCTATATTCTTAGTGTTAAGCCAAAAGCCCCCTTAGTTAAATAATATTGAACTGTATGAGAGTATTTACTCAATAAGATAAAAATGTCTTCATCCTTCTCTCGAAAAATATTTAAGATGGTTCAGATAAGGATGTTGTATTTGATTAAAATTTTATTACTACATACTAACTAAAGAAGTCTCATCATAAGATGGTTCCAAATTAGTTTAAACAATAGCTAAGAATTTAATTATGTTTCCTTTAAGATGTTAATATCAAAGAAGTCGGGTCAACCTTGATTTATCACATCGCTTTTGCAGAACTAGTTGACTACCGGTCTATAATATAGAATTCAATTTTATATAGGTCATGTTCTTACAATTTTTAAGATGTTTATTTATTACATATGCAGATAGAATCAGGCAGAAGATTAAGATCAGTTGGTACATTATTCTTGGGCATTTTCACAATTGTCACATACAAAGGTAGATGTACTCTCCGATCTCCATTAAAGACCAGCTAATTTATTGTTTGATGAAGGTACATGCGAATGCAGATGTACTCGTATTTATTTTCTCCCAAATGAAAGCTCTGGATTGTCATATTGGTAGAAGACTCCCTTGCAATTGGGCAAATGCCGTCTTGTATTACAGCAAACAGGCTGCAATTGGGCACAAGAACCTGGTAAGGAATTTTCTAAATTTTGCTTTTCTCTTCTTGTTAGCAATATTTAAAAACCTAATAACTACTTAAAAGAACAGTTTAAATAAATCCTTTTTATTTTCTTCATTGTAAAGGGGTATATATAGGTCTGACAACTCCTTTTTATAAGCTGGATGCCATTCACTTTCATATTTCCTACTATACTGGCCTGCAGAATAATTTAAATATTTACCAAATTTGATGTGCAATCTAGATGATTGAAAACACATCTATAAAGTTAACTTTTTTTCATTTTTGTCAAATATTTTGGCACCAGGATTTTCTTTTCTTCCAAGACAAAGTGTATCCAAGCTCCGTGACTTCCCAGTTTCAGCCATCCAAAATCCTTTCAGGGGTAAGGCTTTAGTGAATTACTTGCACCTATGTTCCAGCTTTTGCTTTGTTTCATGTAAAGTAGGCCTTAAACAGACCTCCGTTCCACCTAAACAGATAGTCTAGTCCTTTTTCTTATTTTGTTTTTTTTTTATATCTTTTAGTAAGATTGACGCAAAATTCATATTCAGAAAAAGGCAAGATACCTTTAGACTTGTAGTAGCGTCGCTAACTTGAAGTCCTTGCACTTGAATGCATCCACCTAAAAGTACATTTGAATGATTAAATTCTCTTTAAAATGTAAAAGAATAGTCTACTTTTGGTTTTTAAAATGTCTCAATTGGTTCAATTAGGTCCTTGAGTTTTTAAAAGTGGTTCAATTGAGCCTATGAAATGTTGCACATCATTCAATCAAGCCACCACCTTTCATGAAAGATGATGTGGCACTACATTAGCACTAAATCATAAAATGGGCACATGTCATCAAATTCAAATCGTGTTATTGCAACAAATGCATCACATCATCACCACATTATCAACAGGTACCACATCAGTGTTAGCAAGTTTTAATGGAAATAGGGGCTTGATTGATCCGAGTGAAATATATAGTGTAGTACTAAACAATAAAAAGTTCATAGGTTCAATTGGACCAAGTTGAATAGTTGCAGTGGGAAGGGAATCCTTCCCCTCAAGAATAAACAAAAGTTCAACAAGAAAATTGCTTTTTGAAAATGCACTGTGCAGACTGAATAGATGTCAAGTTTATGTAAGAAATCTTATATTTATCTTGATAGAGATAAAATGATACATTTTAAGAATAACTAGAAAATTAGCTCTTAATCTTTTCTAATGTTAAATAGTTAAAAAAAAATTAACAAAAAGAAGGAACTTACTGATAAATAAGTACAAGAAATATTTCATCTTCTAGGTAAATTCTAGGAAACGTCGTTATTACCAGGGCTTGCCATATAGTGTAACTGTTATCCAGTGAGGTGGGTCTCAAATAGTAGAAGCTTGGGTATATATAAGTTTCAAAAAGCAACTTCTTAGATTGATAAACTTTGTGGGACTAAATAAGCTTGAGAACCAGTGCGTATTGCTGCTAAATTATCGAAACCTGGATTATTTATATATTAAGAGAATCTGTAAACAGGGTATGTAAAAGAGATTGTGTTGAATAATTAAAATTTAATAGTAAAATGATGAACGACTTGTTCCAGAACTGTTGGAGTTTGGTTTGTTCAAACATTGATGGAAACTATGGAAAACTACAAAAACAAGAGCACATAAACTCATTATTGCAGAGTTGTTCTATTTAATTGGTTAGTGGCAAGTTGTGTACTCATTTGAATTCGCAGAGGCATGTTAATCGTTGCCTCAGATTTACTTCCTCTTAATTTTGGTTGCCAAATAATTCTATAAGTGTAGAACACAGATGCATGATGCAAGACACTTTTGAGATCCTTCAATATACTAATTTTTAGTTTTCAAAGATAAGAATGCAAAGATAAAAGTGAAAAAGGTATTTTATACATTCGGAAGTCCTTCGTGTACAAGCTTATGGGTGCACGAGCAAGAATAATTGCTGAAAAAGGGTAATGAAAACCAAAAAAAGGAAAAGAAATATCTTCAGGGTAAAAAAGAAAAAAAATCAATTCTGTAATATGATCCAATTTGATGGGTGGATACAATAGAAAGTAATAGGATAAGGGGAACAAAAAACTATAATTATACAATTTACAAGGGACAAACATAAAAAATCCAGCTTTTGTGCAATCCGGAATGAAGTACTGCTCCGCATCATTGGTCCCACAATGATTATACTAAAAAATAAGGTTCAGCCAGGGGCCTATATATCCATCCTGGATGTGTTAATTGAATGACCAGAACTTCAGAAGCAATGTTGTCTCCAGGTGATCTTCTCTGGTCAGATATGTATAAGGTATGCATAATTACTTGAAATTTGATTTTCCATGTATTGATAAGATCTGTTTCTAATATATTTTTGCAATTAATTTTTTTTCTCCTTTTCTTAGTACTGTTATATTTAAAAAGTTCAATATGTCTGTGAAACCTTTTTTGATGTCTGATTTTCATTGGCTAAAATATTTTGATAAGTCGAATGATCAAAATTATACTGACAAAATTGTTCCCTAAATCATGCATGTTGTCAAAGGATAATTTAATCCTTTACTTGTAAGTTTTGTTGTTAACGAAGTTATATGTGCAATTTGTTTTAGGTGAATGCATACAAAATCTGTGGACTTCAAGTTAGTGACACTGAATTGCTGCTTGGTATGTGCCATTTTTTTTTCATATTTAGTTGTAGTTTATTGTTGTATGAAAAATCCGAATTGTTTCAAGCTACAAAAAAGTAAATGCTAAGTAATTAAGTAAAACTTAAGTACAATTCAAATAACATTTTAAAGAAATTCTACATCATAATCTATTTAGTAGGGATATACAATAAGTGCACATTGAGTTTTCAATAGCACCACAGATTAATAGTCCTGCTCAGTTCTTTCTTATGAACACCAAAGTTTTCAAATTTTTTTTATCCAAGACATGCTTAGAAATAACCTTAAATATTATATATATTTTGTTAGCTAATTTGATATCCTGAAATTAAACTTTT
Organism: x Bolboschoenoplectus mariqueter; assembly: GCA_037678475.1. Classification (NCBI taxonomy): domain Eukaryota; kingdom Viridiplantae; phylum Streptophyta; class Magnoliopsida; order Poales; family Cyperaceae; genus x Bolboschoenoplectus; species x Bolboschoenoplectus mariqueter. The sequence continues at coordinate 1,447,256 of CM075239.1, read as the reverse complement.
GGTGAAACAACACTCTTGTCCTTGTTGTTCTGTTGTCTTGAACAAAACCAGGATAGGAGTGCAGATCAAACAGAAATAGTTGAAGAATTTGCAATGGTGATAAAAAAAAATGCTATGTTCTAGATTCATTTTGCTACTTTGTATCCCTAAAATTGGTCTTAGTATTTATTTTTAATATAAATAAAACTGTAAAATCACCTCCTTATCCTTTGCCCTTTCTATGATCAAGGCGAGTGGGAAGACCACTATTGCACGGCAGTGAAGTTAACCGGCATCCCCAGAAAATCGACAACTACCAAGATGAGGGCTTCAAGAGCACTGATGCTGACAAGGCCAGAAACTATCCTTGGTTTAGGTTTGCTACCAAGACGAGGACTAAATTCAGGTGAGGCTGTTTGGAATTTCTCTTTTTCTTTATTCTGTTAACCAATGGTTGTTAGATGGTCTGTACTTTCTTCCTTTTTAGTGATTTTATTGTATATGATAATCTCCTTACGCTTTTTGGGTTTCAGGCAAATGGTTTCCATGTCATTACAATGGGAATTGTGGACTTTCTTTTTGGTAAATAGCTGATTTTCTTAAGAATATTTGCATTTGACCCCTAAAAATTTGAATAATATCCCTCTATGGACCTCCATTGTTAAATTCATATGGTAAACTCTTGAGTTGTGTATTTATTAATTGATCCCCATAAAACTATTTTCCAGGCTTCATCCATGCAGAAACCAATTTCCAGTTGAGAAGGGTCGATGGGAAACACCAGCACTCGATAGATGGTGAATGGCTCAGATTTGTCAGACAGCACAGATTGCCTACTGCCATAGAGCCCAAGAAGTTTGACGCCCTTCTTATTGGTCCCACATGGCATCTCCATTGTATAGACAAGCCGGTAACTTTGGAATTGGAGGGAGCTATGACTGACATGTACCTGGAGAAGAGGAGTTCACCAAGGAGGCTCCCAGTGGCGAATCCAAAGTGTCCAATGAGCATAGGCACACAACTAACATGGAGGACATTTTTTATATTAGATATTCAATCCTAAGCAAATTCAATATTTTGTATTTAATTTATCAAATTTTGAAGGAAAAATTATATAATTATTAATGATTTTGAAAATTAAGGGTAGGCACCTGCTTGGGTTTGCCCTAACATGGATCCGTCCCTGGAGGCCCCAATGCTATTCTCTTAGCTTCTCGAGCCGGTGCTCGAGAACTCTGACTGCCAAGCTGAATAAAACCACAGCATGTTGTGCTGAACCACTTGTTCCTGTGAAAAAGAGTGTTTTTGTTCCTGAGTACTCGTTCTTTCAATTTGTACTGTCATCTTTTTTGTAAAGAGAATATGATATGATAATTTAATGCGTATACCATATACATGTAATTTGCTAAGATCAATGTTGAAGTTACTAAAATCATAATTTAGGTTGTGTTGCTTTTGAATGCTGATACAGAGAATTTCTTTTGGAAATTTTTGGTTTCAGCTTAATTCTAACTAGAAGATTGAAACCATGTGTCAATTACTGGTGAATTTTCGACAACGACATCCGTGAAGCATTTTGTCTAGTAATCATGTAAAGTCGAATTAATGGGTGAAATAACTGATTTGATATTGAACACAGAATTGACCCCAAAAAATCAGCCAAAAAAAAAAAAACGATGCTAAACTTGTTTAGTTATTTCCAAATTAATTCCCAAATTAGTGTGACCCGCTATTTATGCTAGTATTCTCTATACTAAAATAAGTAATTCACAGATCAGAAATTAAGACAACCATTCTCTTTAATTAACTATTTGGTTTTTGTTTGTCTTTCTTCTCATCACAGATATAACTTTAGAAGAAAATAAGTTCCAAGTTTCAACCGTACCAAGCAATTATACACTTCCAAATGATGGATTTGTGGAGGGAAATTCTCTTGATCATACTCTTAATTGCTTCTATTCTCTTGTCTGTGTTGTCCGGAACATGCTTGGGGTCGGCGGTTCTGAACAGTCCCGTTTGTAATCCTAAGACCGGCGAATGCCAAGGACCACACCATGGTTAGCAGTATCGGTATAGCCACGATTGGCCAATCGCCGGTTGCTCTTCAATAAGGTGCTAATTTATAGTATTTTGTAGTCTTTGTACATTTTGTCTGAATGAGTAATTGCTTCTCATAATACCTTATTATCAGGGGCGGATTTAAATAGAGGCAAGCTCAGGTTAGTACTTCGAATTATTTTTTAAAAATAACTGTTAATGTAATAATTTTGCTTTTAGGCTTATAAAATTATAGTTTTAAATTTTAATTGTACTTAGATTAATTATATATTTAATTATTTGATGTGTTCAAACTTAGCATTTTAGATCCGCCAGCTCCTGCTTATTATTGTATGATTTGAACGATGTTGAATGATCTTTTGATTGGATTTTTGTTACTGTTATTAATGTTGGTTTTCGTTGTTGTTATCTTCACCATTCCACTTTGCTCTCTCAAGCAATAGGCAATAGGGGAGGGTCCACTCAAAAAAAAAAAAAAAATGCAATAGGAGAGGGAACTGGAAGGGCGAATAATTCTTCATTTTATTTTCAATATACTTTAAGCATATTAATGGTTTCAGCAAAAAAAAAAGAAAAGAAATAAGGACATCCAACACGAGGTTATATGTTAATAATTAAATATCAATTCTTTTATGTCAGTTATTAATTAAAATACACTCTCAAAATTTCAGAAAATTTGTGTTATACTTTCAAACAATCACAATGCAATCTTGGTGTTGTTTCATATATATTAAATTGCCCCCATTATAAAAATAGAGGAGGATTCCGATCCATGAATTAACACCAATCTGTCTGACCAAACAAATAATTCAAATCAACGATCTTCTTTTTTTTTTATTCCTTCACAAGAGATGCTTGAGATAAAACATTTTATGATTTGTAATTTATTTTAAGTAAGATTGGAGTTCCAAAGAATAACACTGTCTGAAATTCTAAATACTAATTAATTTAAAAGAAATATATGAGAACTTATGAAGCAAAAATATTATATAATTAAATCATGAAATACAACCGAATTAGTATACAGTAAGAACCCATAAAAATAAAACCAAATAATTCAAATTTAAATATTTTAAAAAAATTTCTATTCATATTCTGAGTCCTTGACATTTTACATGAAATATAATATCTTTGTCATTAAATCAAAAGTTGATTTTTAAGAACAAAATATTAATTAAAAACTGTCGTGAAAAACAATCGAGTATTCATAGGTTGAATTATAATTTATAACACGTCTGATACGTCTTTTTCAAATTTTATATGAATAAAAAAATTTCTGAAAAAACACATCGCTTTTTTATATAGGTTCGATCCGAATAATAATCAGGCAAATTGTATCAGAATTTATATTTTAACTCAAATTAACAGTTATAATTTATTAATAATTAAATATTTTAATCATAACATAACTATTCTTAATAATAAAACATAATTATTGTAGCATCACTGCATCACAACTCACAACTAGCTATAGTCTTCGGTCTGATTTCTGTAGAAGGCCAATGGGACAGAAACGTGGCACGAGAGGCCACTGTCATACATGTATATATCTTCGTGCATTCCGGATTCTCATTCAAACATGATCTGTTTCATTTTTCCACGCTTGGTGTTTAAGTCAAGTACTGGCACTCATCGGTCTTCACACGGCATCAGAAGATACACCATACATCCAGTGACCAATCGCCGCTATATAATAAATTTGTATACGAGCATCAATCTCACTTCACGAAGCATCTGTTAGTTAACATAGTAATGGGGAGCAGTACGCGAAGCTGTCTCAGCGTACTCACTATTGCCGTCCTCCTTGTCCTTCTAACGGCACCGCCGTGCTCGGCTGTAAGAGGACCCGTTCAGTGGATCTCCCCTCCCGAATACTGCCATTCAAAGGTCGAGGTTTGCTCGCCACCGGCGCCGCCTCAACTCAGTGGCACTCCTGATCTTGTTCATGCACCAGATCAGGCAACGGATCAGCCTTAATTAGTGAGTGTGAAGGTCTGAAGCATACATGCTCGGATTATAATTGTATTGTAGCAACTATATATGACAATACTACAACGTGATGATATCAAGTATTATTTATGTTGGTGGTTTTTAGTTTTTGTGGTAATATATAATTAGCACTGGTCAGGATTGTTAAAGATATTGTATATCATTACAATAAGGAATTTGAAGTATAATTTGCTAGAATCAAAATGATCTCTATGTGGGTGCATGTGACTATGTGAGCTTGAGTTTGTGTGTGTAGATAAAGTTGAATCGGAGAAAATTTGTGCAAGATAACCATCTACATCTAGTCACACTATGATTCAAGCCCAGTTAAGATCAATGTCAGGCCCATAGGCTCTGCGTAAGTTATTAGACAATGATATACTAGTTTGCATTATGAAATGTGTGTGTGTGTGTGTGTGTTTTATTTATGAATTATATATACTATAAAACATACAGAAACAAAAGGTTAAGACCGGAATCTCAATCTCCCCTTCATCTTCTACGTTAGCACTTTTTGACCAAAATAATCAATTACTTCCACTTTTTTTTATAGACAAACTGTTCAAAATACTGATTGAAATCCAAACTGCAACCACGTTGTGCAGAATAAAATGCAAAAGAAAATCAACATTTTTTCCCTCAGAAATAGGACTGTCAGTGAATTGGACCCAGATCAGAGTCTGTTATATTTTACATGCGAATTCATTAAAATTTTTTTATAAAAAATATATTAGATTTATATTTATATATATTAAATTAAAATGTGAGGATTCAAATATAGATCCATATTTATAATTATTATAACGAGTTTCGAATCGGATTCAGATTATTTTGAATGTATTAATTAAAGTACCTAAAATATATAACACAGAGTCGCTAAAATTATTATATTATAAATGTACAAATTAACAATAATGATTTAATTTTTTAAACACACGCGATACATATAGTTTTGAACAACTTAAAAAATATTTAATATATTAAATTAGTAACATTAGTATATAAAATCGTCGACTATTTTGATTCGAGACTATGCAAGATTCAAATGCGAATCTAAGAAAAAAAGTGAATTTCTTTGCAAAATCAATATGCACGTTCAATAATCTATCGAGTATAAATTTATATGCGAATTTATTTTTTCGGATTCAAAATCGAATTATTAAAGTATAAATATACATTACAGCTCTATACAGAAAGGCACTAATATAGGAAATAGCTGCAACCAAAGAAGAAGAGGAATATTCAGGGTTTTGGAGTAAAAAGATACAAAAGTTCTAGCCTGGTATGTACTTCTGTTATTAAAAGAACGAGTCTACATTTGTTGTTATAATTTTCTATGATAGTTCTAGTCTGATGAGATCATAATGATTCATATTTTGATTTTAGGGAGAGCTTTTTAATAATTGTTTTGTGATCTCATTTGTCATAGATTCAATAACACAAAATAAAACAATTTTTAAGCATAAATTTACATGTGACAAAATGAAAAATAAATAAATATTTTTCTTGAAAAATAATATTATGTATAATTAAAAAAATATGTAATTAGTTAAATAATTTTTTTTACATAGGAATATAAAAGAGTTGTATCATTTTAAGAAAATATATAACACCTTAGGCATAACAAATATATTTTTAAATGAAGAGAGAAAAAAAATTATGAACCACTTGATCAAAGATAAAGAGCAAATCTAATGGTTATTATTAGATATGAGGTGATATGACTAAAAAATCTTGAAACTTAATTATTTTTATGGGATATAGATTTTTATCTCGTCACTTGTTCATAGAACTATTTTTCTGAGATCCTATTTTTACTTGTCAGCTTTTATATAGATCGTTTGAGGCTATTTATTTTTGTTAGAAAAACTAAATTTTTTAATTTACAATGCTTTAATTTTTGTATTCAAAACTCATTTACGTTATTCAATTTCCATAAAAAATAATTAAGAACACAAAAGTATAAACCGGTAGCTCGGTATTTATGGCAGCATCTAATTAATACTAGGAAAAATCGGATATATATACCTCTTGAAAATTGTCTAATTGAATATCTACCCTTTAAACTTAAATTTTGGATATTTATCCATGAAAATATTGATATTTAGGATAATTGTCCAAAACCAGTGAAATCCTAAATAAATGAAATCTTAAAATTGATTAAAATTATTATATGATAACTATATCCTTCTTGTTATTTTGCCTCAACATTGTGTAAGAGAACCTTTTTTGCCTGATAATAAAAAATTGAATTAGGCAATCTTATAAGCATGTTCACTAAGCCAAAGACACAAAAAGAACTGACGCTAATGACTTAAAATTAGAACTAAAAGTTTTCTAATATCGTAAGAAGTATATATTCAAATTATAATAGACGATTAAAGAGTATTTTTATCATATTATAATTTTAAATAGTTTTTAATTTTAATTTAGTAAAGATATAACTTGTTATGGATGAATATCTAAGATTTTGATATTTTAATGGGTAAATAATCAAATTTTAAGTTTAGGAGGGTAAATATCTAATTTTTGAGGAGTATATATTTGATTTTCTCTTAATACTATGACACCTCTATTACTCATGAACTTGTTCAGTCAACATTTTGATTTCATCAGAAGGTCAAAATCACTGATATTAAGTTTGTGAAAATTTTCTTCTATCATTTAAGACAACCAATGATCTTGGTTGAATTTCTTATTATTTTTGTGGTGAAAATGGTTGCATGTTTTATTCCAATTTTCTCAATTACGTGACGTCAAAGATAAATCCTAAGTATTTTAAGACTATCCATATATCATAGAAAATAATTAAAACATAAGTATACAACCACCAGAGCTGAGGAACTACCGCACCAAAGAAAAGTTTTGACTTTCGTTTGGTAACTTGCATTCAAAGCAAAAATTAGTTCAAACTTTCAAACTCATTGATCCTTTCTCTTCAAAATAGTTAGGCAAACACACTACATTAATTAATTTCTTGACTTTGACCCCATTAATTAGTGTGAGACTCTTTGTCTTGCCTAGCTACCAAAACAAGCACTCCTGTTACACAAATTGCTTGAGCTTAGAGGAAAGAAACATGATTGATCCATCTCCTCATCATCAAACCACACTATTACTATAAACCATACATGCCAGTACTGTTAAATCTTGTTATGTCCTCGCTAAGAATTGACTGAGTTTTGTTGCTGATTAAGCTAAACGGGTAGGAATCTAAGCAAGAATTAAAGGAAATTCGGATGAAATTAATAGTAGGAAGAAGAACAGGAAAATTAAAGGAAATCAACGACTTCCTCCTTGCTCTCCTCTCCATTTCTTGAACTTCAAGTTCTCTTTTATTCCCTTTCAATCGCAGCGAGACTGGATCCTTCAGTAACGAATTTAACAGACTGGACCACGCTTGCCGGCGTCTCTACTCCTCAACTCCGTCATCCTTATTTCGGAAGCCCAAAGTCTTCGGCCCACTTCTCTTCTTCCCCTCTTCCGTGAAGGATTTAAATTTAAATCCTTGCTCTTCTACGGCTAGTTCTTCGAGCATTCATGTACCAAGCCATGCCAAATCGCTGATTGTGCAGTGTAAATTTGTGTTGAGTTTTGTCATGATAAGAGAGAAAATCAATATGCAGTGAATGTACCTTATTGAGCTAGTTAGCTTGGTTGTAGCATTAGTGAAAAATTAAAATTCTGAGTTTCTGATGATAATATATTTCTATATATATTAATTTTTCTCTTTTTGCTTCAGAAACTGTGAAAAGAGGGACAAGTTAAAAAAATATATGGCAATTAAGCGATTTAAGTTGACTCACTCAATTTGTGGAGAGTACATAAAATTCATCTTCATTGATAATTAATATCCAGGCCTCTCAGTCCAATTAATTTTTCCATGTTGAAATTTTGATACAAGGATTATATATTCAACTGCAGTATTCATTTCACTTTTTCTCAATGAAAGGTACTCAGTGAGTACAATATATCTTAATCAGCACATGCATCATCAACTCATTAAGTCTCTACCATTTGATGACAAAGATTTGAGTTAGCAAATTCAATAGTTTGAAAACTGAAACTTATCCACTTAATTTGAAGCTGAATTAATTAATGAGTTCCTTAATTAATAGCTTCTGACTATATAGAGATGTCAATAAGTCAGTTCGGATTCTGACAGAATGGTTAACTAATAATTATTTAACTAGAAAAGTTTTAGACAAATCTAGAATATATACCTGACCGCATCTGAACCTATTTTATTTATAATTAGGAGTTTTTGAGACAGTTTTAATTGGTCAGTTCCACCAGTTGGGTGGGATAATATATGATTTGGCACTCTTATACAAAAATTGCATTGCAACAACACTGCCTAATGGATCGGGTCTGTAAATGTTTAATCCAATACTCATTTGATATATACAATGAATAATTCAAGCATTTGCACAGTCGGGTCGGTTGTCGGTTGTCGGGTTGGTTCATGATTTATTTGGCACCCCATAACTTTTCTATATAGTATATATTTAAGCTTACTCCTAGTTGGTGAGTTTAATTCAAACTTTTTTTAACTGGTTAAAAATAACAAATTTAAATCGGTAAAGCCGATCTACTTCATGAGTTATATATTTATATTTCACATTTATAAATTTTAATTTAATTTTAGTATAAAGTCAAGCGGAAAAAAATTATAAGTTAATATTTTTATGCATTTATTTTTTTATCATTTTTTTATGCTTACACTTTACATTAAATAAAATTAAAAATTATCAAATTTAGCATATAAGTACATTACAAATGAAATATATTGATTGCAACGATTTAGATTAGTCGTTTGACATTCATCCAATGAATGTTTGATTTTAAACTCATCAATTATTTTAATAAACTTAAGTATATATGAGAAATTATTCTAGTATCTCAAGTTATGTATATTTTATCTATATGTAATGTTAAATATAAATATTTTTCAAAAATATATATTTTAAAATTTAAGTTAGAAATTATGTTAAACAGCTTACTTCAAATACTTGAGATGCGGAGAAGAAATGCAATTATTATTCCTCCTCAATATATATTAACTTCACTAAAAAAATAAAAAAATAAAATAATTGACGCTCATAACTGCTACTCGGAAGAAGTCATGGACTCTAAGCATTCTTGAGCGCCAAGTATAGTAGTATATAAATAAATACTATCCACATGGCCCTTTCTATAACTCAATTGGTTTAATATTGCACCAAAAATTTGACTATAAATAAATACTATCCACATGGCCCTACCTGTAGACTTGACAATTAAGCAAGGAAATTGTTGAAAAATGATTAAATGTAATATAAAACTTGCACTCCGGTCGTGTTATTGTCTAAAATTGACCCACTCAAAGAACGTGTAACAGACTCTATAAATAACCTGGAGATTCAAAAATTTCCAAAAACATTATCCTTATCCTCATAAAAATTAACTTTGCATCACATATACATATTTAGAGATATGCTAGCTGGTGTGATGAAGATTAACTGGTGTAACAGCATGTTGTTATTGTCTATTTTGGTTGCTTCTCTTCTCTTGCTTAAGGGATCAAGCATGGCGAGAACAATGGATCCACAAGTTTGCAATCGAGATGGTGTATGCATTAATCCACATCATAAATAGAGTACTTGGGGATGCCTGTTAGGAATATTATTAGATGGGAGAGATATTGTTATGTGTGTTGAAAATATAAATTTAAATAAAGTTTTTTTGAAGTTTGTTGTCTAGTCAACAGAATTTAAGGCTGATTCATGAGGAATTTTAACAGATTATCCGAACCTTAATTTAGGTATATGAGCTATGGATTTAAAGCTCTTTAAGTCTAGTTTTTAATGGTTCAAATTTTAAGTAGAATGGAGTTTTCTAAAGAAAGTTATGACTGTTTTAATAGAGATAAGTCAGATTTGACTGGGCTGCTTAGTTTTCTGTTTTTGTATTTATTACGAATTCTAGAGTTTTCTTTTGATGTTTTGTCTCTATAAAAGGAGTTGTAATCTGTTATTTTGGAAGACAATATAAGAGAGATAATATAATAGAGAATTATAAAGAATTTTTTGAAAATGACTTGTTTGTTTCCTCTATCTCTTCTCTCTACCTCTATATGAATTATATCCATTATTAAATCATACTCAACAATGTGTACATTGTGAAGATAGATAGAAATACAATGATGTTAGTTAGGAGATGTTAAACCTATAAATAGGATATTGGAGATGTTTAGAATATTAATGCTATAACCAAGCTTATAAATAAGCTATTTAATTATAATGACGAACAATAAGATATTATAAGATTGTTCATTATTATCTCTGGAATCTCCTCCTCTCTAAATCTATTAATATATATACTTGGTCATTCAAATGCAGTTCTGGAGTTTTCTCCGAATTTCATCAGGATAAGATAGAATTAATCATTGGAGAAATCAAATCGTCTGAAATGAATTTTCCATAATTCAAGGAGGCAGTGAGCTAATTTTAGACAGTGGTAGTTCTTCGTGTTAATTATACGCTTATTCATAGTCGTTAAAATTAAATTAAATACTCTTTGTACTTTTCTTCCCCCCCCCCCCCCCCCCCCCCCCACCCCCTTCAAACATGACTATGTGATTTTTTTTTGACTCCTAAGAAGTGGACCGTAAAATCTCTTAATTACAAAATGTCTAGCAATGTATATTTTTTTTTTCTTTTAAAATATAATTCCATTAGTTTTGATATTTATTACTTTTCAAATATCATTGCGGAACTTGAACCAGCTAACAATATATTTATGTTATGAAGAATTGTACGTCTTTTAAAAAGATGGCGAGCTTTTTTTTTTCTCTCTTTTTGTTTTTACTTCATTTTGTTTTTAGTTATTAATGGGTATATCTGTTTAATTAATTAACAGCAGGTATATATGCATCTGTCTACCTCTTCTTCCAAATTATAATTCTTTTTTTTTCTTACCAAAAAAGGAATTCTGATGGTCATATTAATTCCCTTTGTGTTTTAATTTGCTTTTTCTTGCTCGACACCATGCTGCACATGCTGGACTGTAACATGCTTTTCCCCATGTACAGTCCTTGAGAGACTTCAAATCGTCGACATAGTGGAACATATTGACTGGTACGCAGCTATGGCTGGTTTGAGAGAACAATATTGAAGCATATATATGAACTTCAAAAATGCATCTCATCTCCTTGGCAGTTGGTGTTGCCACTGCACTTGACTGGTTCTTTACGAGACGGTACCGGTAGGGTATAGAGAGGGTTCCCGGTGCTTTGATTTTCTATTGAACCCTACTTTGTTCTTTTTTTCTTGAGAAGAAAAGCTCTAGTTCAGCTAGAAAATCCCAACTAAGCACAAACCAAACAAACCAGTGAACAAGTACATAACTAGCAAGGAAACAACATCTGAAGCAAAAGATCCTTCTTTAATTGTACGTAGTATTGTTTCCTCCAGAGCTTCACGCTTGATGAATGTTGCTGGTGGGAAATAACGGAGTCTAACAACAGAATCATTCAAGTACTGTCTTGAGTAATCTACCTTTAATCCGTCGATCAAATGGTAAGCACTTCATGAATGATATCTCTTCAAGGGTGAACTCAAAAGTGTTTGGCCATTGAATTTGAAGCAATCCTCATCGTTGTCCCAGAGTAGAAGGATTTGCTGCAACAGGGCATATTAACTCGTTAGTGTGCCATGAGGGAAGCCGAAGAGGTGGAAGAATGGTGTTACCAAGAGCAATGTGCGGTGCTCGTCCTTTAGGATCGAGATGCAGCACTTTGGTGTGGAAGAACTCCATTGCTGTAGTCCTCTCTCTCTTGCTGTGTTGTGCAGTTGGAAATAAGCTAAGGCATTATTTAGTTTCTACGTTCAATAAAAAAATCAGTTGGACACTTATTTAATGAACGACGCTTCTTATTTATGTACAATTGATTCGTTTGATGATAATGCCCAACATACTTAAAAAGAAAAAAGGATGATGCTTGACTAAAATAACTATGCACATACGAATGAGCCATTTTCTGTATGTTCAAGGGCGAAGTTTCTGTCAAGAAGCTATTAATAGTTGTTATTTTTTTATTTATGTCTCAACTATTTAATTTTATTAATAGCTTATGTGCTATCCGTTGGTTTTTTTTAAAATGATTTGGATCTAACATACATGCACATCTAAAATGAAGACAGATTTTGACTAATTCTTGATAACATGCATGCACATTAAAAAATTATGCATAATGAAATGATTAATTGCATTCAAAGCAAAACTGGATGGACCAACAAAAGTTTGACTCTTGGTCAGTAAACTTGCATTCAAAACAAAATCAATTCAAACTTTCAAACTCACAAACCCTAGCTGCCTTAAAATAATCAGGCAAAATATACAAACTACTTTTCTTGACTCCCTGACCAAAAATGATATCCAACTCTGACTATGCCTAATAGAGCTAGTTAGATTAATTAGGTGGAAAATATATACTAGGTAAAAATGAGAACTTTGAATGTCTCTATTGATGGATATTTCTTTCTATTTTAGTTAGTTATTTTTTTTATATTAATGAAGTTATATTTTCTTAAGAATTTATCTGATATAATTTAAAGTCGAAAGACCTACTTGATTTTTTCTGAAAATTTTCTAAGATTAATTTGGTGTAAATGAAACTTAAGACCAATTTGATTTTTGTAAGAAAGTTCTAGCATGAATTTCATTTTAATTTTGTTTCTAAAAATATTTCGATAATTTATAGTGCAATCAGCTATTGTTTTAGGAAGTTTCCAAAATGATTTCTTCTGATAACGACTAGTCAATTTTGTTGAGTATCAGTAACAACAAATCGACGTTGTCTTGTAAAATTAATGTTTAATTTAGAGGAAAATATGGAGTAATTAGTTTCTCTAACCGGACTATGATTGATTTAAAGCTGCCAACAGTAAATTAAATAGTTATTCTATGATTTAAAAAACCGTGATACGCCTGCTACTAAATTGTCAATAAATTGGCATAATTGATAATCTGATATGATTTCATGAGAATATAATTTATTAATTAGAAAAACTTACACGTGAAAAAAATACAAAGAGTTGTTCAAATACCTCCACTAATGGTGCCTCCATCATGCCTCTACTTTTTAATTTTCTAATAAATCAAATTTTAAAATCAAAATGTCAAAATACAATAATTAGATGTGATCTATATCACTTTCTCTATATAAAGTTAAAAATTATGAAATTTCAATATTATTTTATTTGACATCAAGAATTTACAAAAAATGTACTAATATGAATAATTTTTAGATGTTGATATTTGAACCCTCCTCATTATCCTTTGTATATAGATATATTTTTAAACATCTAAATAGACTACCTAATAAATTCGATCCAATTTAAATTTCCTTACTATTGAATTTTAGAAACAGAGAAAGAAAGAGGAGAAACACATGATGAATAGTAAAATTGATTATTATTCTACTGATTTACAAAGTGTACATTTCGGATTATATAGCCTTGTCTCTAACGGCTATCTATTATTCCTAATGGTACATTATTTGTACATAACTGTTACCTATATAGAAAAAAGAAAAAGATAGAAGTTGTCTTTTTTCTAAATTAGTAACTCTCTTTTTCTTAGTTAGCCGATGAAGATATTAACCCCAAAACGGGACTGAGGTTAATCTCCCATTTTATCCCTATTTTTATTTTACTTTTCAACACTTACGAAGACATAAGAAATGTGAAATTCAGACTAGATAAAAGTTAGAACATTACTCGAAGAGCAATATTAGAAGTTTTAGCACAAGATCTTAATTATGAAATTTGAAAGTCAAAGAGTCCAGTCCATGGTTTTTACTTTTAGATCAACTTGGGGCATACTATCATATGAAATGTAGCAATTTTTCAAATTATTTATTTGCATTATAGATTAATCCAAGTACTGCAACTGATTTGAAAAAAAAAAAGTCAATTAAGCCATGCATGCACTGACCCTGGCTGCTAATAACTAATAAGCAAGGCAATAGTGAAAACTACCTTGATAGACTTTTTGAGTCTCTTTACTGCCAGCATGCTCAATCAAAGCCTATATATATATAATTAAACAACCAGTGCCATAAGTACTTAACGTGAAAGAATCATCACTTCTTAATTAATTTCTTCCCATCAGATCACACCGCAAGCGACATGAATTAATTCGTCAAACATATACAGAGATCGATAATGCTCGAAGGTTCTGTTAGTCATGGCTCTTGTTGCCTCTGTTCTCTTGCTCATGATCTCAACCGTGGTAGCACGGCCTCCTCCTAGCGGGCAAGTTTGCCAACCAGGTGATGGTGATTGCCATGATCCACACCATGATTAATACGTAGTATATACGTACTATAGTATAGCAATACCATATATAATGCTCGAACTAGTTTCTAAGCATTAAATATATTCAAGGACAAGAGAGAGCTAGCTACTAGCTAGTGTATTCTTTTTTTTAAAAAAAAATAAGGGTATAATTTTGGTTAGTTCCATCATTTATTATTTTTTAAATATTTTTTATAAGACCTGAACAAACTAGGAGTGTATTTAATAATGTTCTGAAGAATTGTATTAATTCTAATGAAAAGATGGTGAGCTTTTTTTTTCTTTTGTTTTTTTTTTACTTCTTTTTGTTTTTAGCTATAATGGGATCTGTGTTTTAATTTGTTTGTTCTTGGATGCAGAAATTGCAAATTATTTTTGAGTAAGCGACTTTGAACATTTCAACTTGACTATTGTAATTAAGACAAAACAAAATTATGTTTTGGTTCCCTCAATTTAATTTCCTTCGAAATGGACCTAATTTCCTGAGTATAAATAAAGTTCCGACATTTTCTAAGCGTTGTTTAATTTATATTGTTTCCAGGATGACATCAATTGAATGCGATTTTTAAAGTGAAGATTTAGTCTTATAGAATGAACTAAAAGTTAATATGATTGGTACAAGCTAGATCGCTCACAATTGTTAATAACACAATGCATGAAATATTGCTCTCAGCTAGACATACGATACCATTTAAATAAAAGGATATTATGTAATTATTAATAACTAATATAGCCAATATAAATAACGCTATTCATTACTATTAATAGTTCTCATATGTGATGTTAGTGAGTATGAATAAACTAATTGATTAATTTAATACAAATACTGTATCTATCTAGTATAAGTAGCTATTTCGTGGGATAATAATTATACAAGATATTAATAACTAATTTATTTGATATATAAATAGTACAAATTTTTAGTATAAATAACTATCTGACATGCTAGTTGATTTAGTCGGTAGACCTAACACTAGAGCCCTATTTTGATTTCGAAAAGTCAACAATTAATTAGGGATCTTGTAGGAGGACAAATGTTCACTTATTTTTTAATATGAAAAGTGTATATCAGGTACCTCTTTTTGTTTTTTTTATGTTTAGGCTTGGATTGGCCGAATGAGTAGAGGCCTATGAATTAATAGTAGGTAGTTAGAAGAAAAAAGGTTGAAAATCATAATGAATGTTTTTGAGAAATAGAAAGTCATAAATAATGTATGTAAATTATTTTTTTAGTTTGTAAATATTATTTGCGAATTTTTCTGTGATTATCATATGTAGTGAGTTTTTAAGTTATAAAATAAGTTTTTGAATAATATATGTGAATCATAACTGATTCGCACACAATAAATACGAATTTATTAGTTTTATATTATTTGAGAAAAAGTGACAAATGTTTGACTAGAATTATCAGCTCTTTTTTAGTACTATTTATAAAATAATTAGTGTGAGTTTAACAACACTTTTCTGTGAGATTAACGTGGAAGGCTAAGAGGCCTAGAGCCGTGTGATTCTTATGTAGTGTGAGTGTATAGATCCGTGATTCACTGATTCCTACAAAAGTGTGAAAGAGACTAAGAGAATATGAGATTGAGAGACCATCTGTTTGACGAAACCAACAAAGAAAAAGAAGAAAACAATAAAGACGAAAGAGGAGTCGGGTCGTCTGGAGAAATTGTGAACTCATCTCCAACGACATGGGCCTGTTTCATTTGACCCTTTCTTAACTACTACATACGCATATCGGATTGAAATATTGATCCATATATATGATATTATATATTTTTTTCATTTATTCTATCGTATGTCTCATATACATTTTTTCAACAATTTAATATACATATATAGATGATATATATTTAATTAAGATGAAGATTTATTAATAATAAATTAGTTTGACAAGTACACAAAACGCTGCTAACTTACAATTACTAGTGAAACAATTTATTCCTTCATATTTATTGGTTTACAATTTACAGTTTCCTTCCTAACCCATTTTAAAAACTGGTGATGTCCATTTGACATGTTTGTAGCAGAGA
Source organism: x Bolboschoenoplectus mariqueter (assembly GCA_037678475.1). Taxonomy (NCBI): domain Eukaryota; kingdom Viridiplantae; phylum Streptophyta; class Magnoliopsida; order Poales; family Cyperaceae; genus x Bolboschoenoplectus; species x Bolboschoenoplectus mariqueter. The sequence goes on along the minus strand of CM075239.1, from coordinate 1,430,854 downwards.
CAATTGGAACTTTCGCTTTCTCCAAGACTATATATCACCTCTTGAATAATTTATTAGTCTTCCTGCTGACTAAAGTAACCGAAGCAATTTAATTAACAGCATATATACCTTCTCCTCTTTTGCTCTCTTTAGGAAGCTGCTGGGACATTTGAATTTTGTACTTAAAACCTTCAAATCTTTGTCACATTATATATTTAGGTTCCTTTCAATCACAAGTCACCTGGTAGCAAGAGTCAAAAGAAGGTTAACTCAAGTTACTTATGATCAACTCAAGTTTTGAAATGTAAAAAGTTAACAAATTCAGGTGGACTAAGGACTACCTCGCAAGCTTCTTTCATCGAATATCCATCACAGAGCACATATGTAACTGGATGTCTCCAGTTTTCCTGTATGAGAGACAATTCATACTTCAGGTCTTTAGCAACAACTCTCATGATAAATTGATCTCCCAGGACACAAGTTAATACCAACTCATTTTTACTTGTTCTTCCTCCTGGAAAAAGAAAAGAAAAAATTGAAGGAGAACTTTGTAGGAGATCTCTTGGCAGAACAAGAAGAGGGAATAAAAGAAGCAAACAAAGATGTATTGGAGGATGAAGATGGTTTATCTGGTTTTGATATTAGTTATTTGTTTTCTCTTTGTGGTGCCTGCTCATGCAAACACAATTTGTAATCCCATCACCAAACAGTGCAGTGGAACTAATTCTGGTCATCGCTAGCCATTTTTAGAGAACAAAAATGTGCGAAAACTCGTTATGGATTTGATTTCGCTAGTTCTTTTTCTTTATTAATTTTCTTATCCTGTGTGTATTTTGAGAGAAAAAACAGAGGCTGCTGTTCTGCACTTTACCGGTGTTGTCTTTTCTAATAAAGCACAAATATGATATTCCTTTTTTATGTTTGATATAAAGAGAGTATTTTTAGTAGTCAGGAATTGCAATGGTTATTCCTAAGCACAATGTCACATATGCATTATAACTCATTTTATTTTATAAGAAACTTTAGACTACTTTATGGCCGGCAATATATAAGTTGTTACATATTTAAAATGTGTTTTATTATAAACAAATAATATTTCATTAAAGATCTAATATATGTGTTTTATCCGACTATGTTTAAATTTATCAAATGATCTGAATAATTATATATAGAATGTGCAATGAATTTTGTTTTGTTAATTTAGAACCGACAATTTTGAAAGAAAATAAATAAAAATTGTGTTAAAAACTTCATATATTTCTGTGTGCCGAAATAATTTGAGGTTGTGATCACTAAGTAACATTCAAAATGCAGGGAAAAGAGTGGTGTATATATGATCATTCGACAATTAATAATTTTAACAATCTTAAAAAAAGAAAATCTAAATTTGAAATTTCACATCTTACGTATGATCTATATTATTCAAATATTATCTTGATAAAATATGATGAGATTTATCATACGTTTACCATATCCTCAAACATCCACCTGGCCTTTGAGATGAAGCCGAGTTCCCCGTAGCATGCATATGTAAGTCTCCTATAGTATTGAAGGACTTACTTCCATTCTGATTCGCACACATACATATCAAACTGGTTTAAGCTTTCCGTAAAACCAAAATTCCATAGTTAAGATAAGATGCTTCATGTCAGATATTCATTTTCAACAGCAATTATGTTCTGCTGTAAACCATAAAAAGAGAGGAGATAACGTGGTTGGATACTTCAAACGCTGAACAGAAAATGAGTTGTATCCTTCGATCCATCCAACATCTAGTGAAAGCAAATATGGACAGACACAATCAACTCCAATTAAAGTATTCTGGCCCAAGAATTACAAAAGGCGCAATTCCAATACACGCGTCACTGCTCGCTACTCACTGAACCTTGAGTGGGGTACACGCGTCAGGTACGCCTGCTCAATTTATACCCGACACATACCTGTCTCCTGTTCATTCCCGACACTTCCCAATTTTCCGATCTCACCAAACGCTGGCAAGCGTCTAGCCTTCCTTCCCTCCACTAATGAAAAGTGCCCGAGCTGAGCGAGCGAGGCTTGACAGGGGAGCCGGGAGCTTTCCTTTCTGTCGTGAGATCGGATTAAGAGGAGGAGAAAAGAGGACAAACCCTAAAGCCTAATCCCCTGATCTGTTGCTTTGAAGCTGGCTGGATGAGTGAACCTGAGGCAGAGCGGTGGAAGCCGGATCATCCCTGGCGATGTGGTCTCAGCGTTTGTACGGTAGCAAAATCCGAGACTATGGCCCTTTCCTTTAGAGATATGATCTGATTAATTAATCCACTGATCTGTTTCTAAATACCTTAGTTATTTTCTTTTTTGTTCTAAGTTTGTATTTCATGTTTTTATGGGTTTCCTATTTGTGCAGGTGTCGGTATTCCCATCAGCTTCGTCCGGTATGTTCCTACCTTTTCTTGTTTAATTTATAGCTCTTTTTATCTATTATTTTTCTGCTTCTTTTAATATCTCTAGTTTTCTAGATTTGCAATATGAATGCACCTATGCCGCCACCTAACGCAGCAACGAGATGAAAAAGGAAGAGGGCAAAAGAGTAATTGCAGCAGGGAAACAGGAGAGACCGAGAAAAAAAATAAATTTCGTCAATAGTTAGAAAACTGTAAATTGTATACCAATTAGCTGAAATGTAAAGGTAAAACGGACAAGAAGATTTTATGTTCGGAAATTTAGAAATGTCAAATATCTGAATAGTCGAAGCACAGTAAAAATAAATAAATCAAAACTTGAAATCCTGCAATCCTCAAATGCGTCCTTGATGCAATAGGCGTTACATACTTTTGTTGTAGTTTCCCAACCAAACATTACGTGTTTAACTAACTAGTTATTTTATTCCTCCTTTTTCATACAGTAAAAGAAGCCGTTTTCTTCAGACATGGCGATGGCTCAACAACATCTGGTGGACTTACAGTCTGTAAGTCAACAATTCTAAGCTCGCAATCAGAAAAATCTTTTTGTTTGTCAATTTCATAATTCATAGACATCTGCTACCACATCTTTTTTACAATATGTAGACCTTTGTGCTGCAATGACATAATTCTAGCAAACAGCTACCAAATAGCACTGATCACAGTTGGATTTCATCTAAGCCACATGGTTTCCTCTTCCACTCGATTTGCTTATCAACGAGGCAATTCAGATGTTAGCTATACTAAGTCCTTATTACATTTTCTAAATCCAAACATCTGGTGTTTTGTTCTCCACAATGGGTCAGCCTCCAACTTTTGAAACCCTAGCATTGGATGTGAATTTGAGTTTTTCTTCTTGAACAATTGCTTATTTATTTCTGAAAAGTTACAGTACATTTTTATATGTTTTGCTTGCAGCATAAAATTTGGTGCGGTTTTACTCAATCAATTAATTTGGATTATGAAAATTTAGGTCTAATCCTCTTCTTTTTTTCTGATTTCTTGGGTAGTATGTATGCTTATCAACAGAGTAGCGCTAGTATTGTCTTTTCTAATATTAATCATACGTCTCTATTATTATACGGGACATATTAGTTCATCGAGGATGAAATGATTGCCGACCTTGTGCCCTCTTCCAACAATATGCCCCGTTGGACAATCTTCTATTGTACAACCTGGAGAAAAGAATATTACCCTGGCACCCTTGTTGCAAAGATGGCCAACAGAGACAAGATTGCACTTCAATTCCAGCATCAAAAACAGCATCCAATATCCCCAATGCGAGTCTCTCTGAGCCGGGAACCATTCGCAGCATGAAATGTTGGTGGACAAAAAATTTGGATATTAAACCTTGAAAAAGAGCAGAATTCCATGTTATGTGGTTGCTGCAACCAGAGTCAATTAACAACACTACAGGATTTGACATTGTACAGAAAGGAGACGAGCACTGTGGCAGCAGTTTTCGCTGCACTAAGAATGGAAAGTGGAGTTGAATCTGGCCGCTTGGTGAGGAAAAAACCCGAGCTGCCTGTTCTGAAGGTACCAGTATGGCTATTAATCATCACCTTAAGCAGGGAATTTTGCCGAGCAGCTAAAAGATTGATCAGAGACCAATCATGAACTGCAGCGTGCTGCGGTTGCAAGGCTCTGCCTTTTGTATGGTTTGCTGGGTGGGTAAGCGTAGTAGTAGTTAGATGGATATTTATCTGCAATTGATTTTATTGTACTTAATGTAAAGAAACATTCTATTCATTTTACAAAGCATTATTACTTGTTGCAGCATTTTAAATGGTATAAATCAAGTGGCAATTTTACATTTTATCCTTTTTTGAAAAGTTTGAAACATATTTTCATTCTCTTGAAAATGTTCAATAAAATGTTCTTGTGGACCCTCTCTTCCCCTTCAATTATGTTAACTTCCTTCCTCTCACTTTATTTTTTCACTAATTAAAGAAAAATTAAAGAAAAAAATCGATCTTTTCAATTTTATATGTAAAATGTTTATTTTGATATATATGTGTGGTCATGATATTCTCTAATTGCAATTTTGTTATTAATTTTTCAGATTTTTAATTTTTCCAAAAAGATTAATGCTATAAATACATTTATAAGCAAAAATGGTAGTTGTTTAAGAGTATATTGATACTAATTTTGTTTGTTATCCAATAGATTCAATATATTAAGGATTATTTTAGAAAAAATATCATTAAATAATATAAACACACAAAAATTAGAACAAAAAATAGTTTAATTATCAAATGCTCAAGTAGAGGAAATATTGATTAATTTTTTTTAGGGGTGACATTTTCAGTCCAAAAAATAATATTTCACCAGTAATATTTTTTAACATAATTGATATAACTAGCATGTACCCCGTGGCATGCACGGGATAATATAAGGTATATTGATTGATTTGTTTGGTTAATATAGGGTGTAATAATACTTTGTCAGATAGCTTCTTTTGTTATCAGTTTACTGTTTCTAGCTTTCTATTTTTTGTGTTGTATTTCTGGGAGATGGAAGTGGTTCTATCTGTGTTTACTTTGATTGCATCCTGTGATGGATAGTTTTTGACTATGTAATCCTTTTATGGTTTCATTTGGTAAATGGAATTGGTGACTCTTTGAAGTCACCATTTTCAAAAATGGCAATTGAGCATGCCAACACTGAACATCATTTCTTTTAAGTTCTTACTATAGAGACATTTAATCCCTGTTTAAGTTCTTTCAAGCATAATACAACAATGAGCATGTTAACAAATAACAATGCTAACATAGACATTGATGTCAATGTACTTGATATTAAAAGAATATTGGCAACCTTCAGTAAATAAGTAAAATTATGATAAGCGGATAAGCAAGGAAAACAAATATAGGTAGCTTTTTCTTTTTCAATTTGCTTGAATAAGAACTTATAGAAGGAAATTCAAGCTCCAATATAAAAATTACTTCAACTTACAAAAAATTACTAAAATATATTTTACAAAAGTGTCCAATTCTGAGCAGATGTAATGCTGAATTATAGTAGAGAATTGAAGACTTGCGAAACAAAAATGAGTTAACCATGGTCTCAACGATAGAATTGCTTCCTTGACCGCTCTTGCTACAAGTTCTATGTCAGGGAATTCAATATGCAAGTATCAAAATGATTTATAGCAAACGTTAGAAATATTGTAGTTTGTAAAATTAGCATAAATTGAACATATTTTGAACTTGGAATAGCATTGTTGTAAGGTTTCCTCATACTAATGACTATTTAAATCTTCAAAAAAAAAATTAATCAAGGTTACAATATTTAATAACAACTTACATGATTTTTCTAAGAAATCTATAAAATATCAGTTCCTTTCACCTAATATTTTGGAGGTTAAAGATCAATGGCTTTGTTTTGCTTGCTGATAAATGAAAAATTCATGTAAAACAACAATGCAAATTAAAACTATAAAAAAATTTCTCAAAAAATCTAATTTTGAAAAAAAAAAACATAAAAATAACTTTACCTCATTTCCTGCATCATTGCTTCAAGAAATGTTAAACCCACTTGATTCTATTTTGCAATAGAGATAACAGTCAATATAGAGACACGCTGAAATCTCTATTTAAACGATCCCTAAGGACAGACTTAATTACGGAAACATATTTCTATATATTTTTATTGATAAATATAACAAGAAAAAAAAACAGAAAAATAACTTTACCTCATTTCCTGCATCATTGCTTCAAGAAATGTTAAACCCACTTGACTCTATTATGCAATAGAGATAACAGTCAATATAGAGACACGCTGAAATCTCTATTTAAACGATCCCTAAGGACAGACTCAATTACGGAAACATATTTCTATATATTTTTAATGATAAATATAGCAATTTGATGCATGGAGACAAATAAATAATAGCACGCGTCATGATTTTGAGGTATATATATTTGTAAGTTCCAAACTAATTTATGTTTTAGATTTGAATTAAGCCACCAATATAGACATAACTTTTTTTTTTCAAAAAATCTCTAGCATGACATAAATGGACACCTCAATATTTAGAATTAAATCAATCACAATGGAAAATGATCCATTTTTAAGAAAATACTCTATATAGCAAAATTATGTTGGAAAGGAAAATATGTCATAATAAGTAGCTAAAATCACTATCAACGGGACATGAAACCAAAGAAGTGGCAGCAAGAATTGCTTGAGGTAAGCAACATTGATTCTATATAGAGAATATTATTAATAAATATTTTATATCAAAATATATGGAAGATCCCACTGATTTGTTTAGTAGTCAGATAATTAACAACACAATTTTTCCTTAAATTAAAGGAAATTAATAGCAGATTACTGAAGAGATTGTACCATTATATATCAAGCCACGTATTTTCACTTGACCAATAGTCTACATGATAGGGTATAAAAGACAATTTGGTAGGGCATATTGTGGAACAACAAAACGGGACAAATCTAATTCACCTAAGCTTTAAATTGATCAAAATTGTTGATTATTTTAATAAAAAAAAATATTCTAGAACTTGTGAGTCTTAGCTAATCATTCCATAATCACCGTAAATATGTGGAAATTAAAAGTAGTACAATAATTCATCTTTCTTCAAAAAGAAATAATATGAAAAAGGCAGGACAATATAAATCTGTCATTTGCTATGAAATGACATATATATAAGTCTTTGCTTTGTAAAATCAGAACATAATAGCGAGAGAATACTCAAATAAGAGCTGTCAAGAAAAAATATAGAGAGATTCACTAACCTTACATAATCATTACTATGTCATCTAGCTTCCCAGGTGCAGTGAAAACTCACATTATACCTTGACAGCATTATGACAGTACACTTAATCAATAGTTTGTAATTAAAAAATCAGACTCAGAAATTTCATCAAACATATACCAAGCAATATGAAATCCGCCTTGTCAAATTTCCTACTTTTTTGGAAAAATTATCCATTAGGACCATTACTAATATTGTGCTTTTCCAAAATTTTCAAAGTTCACATTCAAGTCTCATAACTAACAGAAAACATCCTACCTATACTGGTTGACAATAGAGTATTATAACTAAATATTGACTACTACAGATGATAAAGAATGCTCATAATAATAATGCAAACCGTGAATTAAAAATCTAAAATTCTCTAGTGAAAACTCACATTATACATTCAGGTCTCTTATTTGATATTGTTGTCTATAATTATTGTTCAAGGAAATCATCATATTAAACTGCTCAAATCCATTTAAGAAATCATTGCCATTTGTTCTCTCGAGTAACTACTCATATTTCTTTTTTTTTTTTGAAGGTAGAAATTAAAATAGTTTGGGTTGAAAATAGATCCAACTGATACCACATAGTGCCAGTTCAAATGACATCTATAATTTTTGGTTCTTGTCCATAATAATTGAACCTTTCAAGGATTATGTTGTGAAGTAAGTTCTTTTGGACCAGTATAAACTTAATTTTGTATTTTATATTACACTACTTCAAATTACACAATAAATTAGAGTGTCTTTGAGATTTATGTGATGTGGATTTAGAGCCCACCTGTATGACACCTGACTAAATGGCACACTAATGATTATCTATACTTAATTTAAGGCAATATCTTATATTAACATTAGGATTAACCCTATAACAGACATTAAATTGAAAATTTGTAATGAAATCAATTTTCTCCTTTTTAGAAAAAGACAATAAGTTTCATTTAAATTACTTAATTTGAGCAAAAAGAATAATAAAGTTGCAACGAAATAGTTACAATGAAGTACCTTATCCAATATCTTGAGATTAACATGCATGCCCCAGATTTGATGAAACAAAAGATTTATCGACGCCACTCAATTAGATCAATCTAATCAGCAACATGAAATTGAAATTAGTAAATATGTTTTTCCTTAAAATTAACATACTACTTTAATATCTTTAGATTCAATTGACCAAGCACCAAACCAAATAGAAGAGCAATAATAAATCAATGCTCCAAACATAACCCAAATCAAATAGATTTTTTAGAGATAAATATCAAATCACCTAGAGACATGTGGGTTGTCATCCGATCAGAAAGCCCTTAGAAACTCGCACCCGATCAAACCTCTTCACCGGATCGACAAATGACAGAGGCTCAGAGAGGCGTAGAAATAAGAGAGATGTAATCAAAATGAAAAACTGGGGAGGCGTGAGTGGAAGAACTTGAGAGAGGCAGTGTTTTGAGAGCGCAAAAATTTATTTTTTCCTCTTAATGGAGAGTTTGCATCAAGAGAAGAGTGTTTGAGTGTGAGATGGAGAGGCACCTTTTGTTGTTTTCTTTTTTTTTTTTTGCTAGAGTCTGGGAAGGAGACCTTTTGGTTTTCTCGCTGCACGGCTGGCTATCTGCCGATCTAATCTCCGCCATCTAAACTTCTACATCAGACGGTTATATTAAAGGGCGACGTGGCTGCACAAAATTACAGATTTTGTCAACCATTTTTATATACTACTATTGATTAGATAGATTGTCGAATTTATAAAATTTGTACTTGATAGAAAAAAAAAATAAGAAGTAAGAAAAATGACTTGAAAGTTACATATTATTGGACTAAAAATAACAAGCATTATAAATATTCAAAAATATAATTTGATTAAAATTTTCTTATATTAGAAAAATATATCATATTCATTAGTATGTATTAAGAAGCAAAATTAAAAAAAAACACTTTTAATTGGCGATTTATTTTTTCTTCTATTCTTTCTTAGCATAAAAAAAGACTGTATAAATCGAGAAAAGAGAATAAATACATCACAAAATTATTTTGTTGAATATTTTAGAGGGAAGAGAAAAAAAAGGTAATATAGGTGAAGGGGAAGAGAGGGAAAGAGAGGATTCACAAGGATATTTTATTGAATATTTTTAAGGGAAGGATAATATGTTTCAAAATTTTCAATAGAAGAGCAAAAATAACTTCTGTATGTACATAAATGAATAAAAGTGCTTTTTTTAATATTTTTTTGCTCCGCAGTACTTTTGTCTTCATGGAAATATTGAAGGCAGTTCCTAAATTGTCCGTGATGAAGCCATCCTTTAATTGCACAAGAATTAGCTATTCTACTCGACGATTACTTTCTTTTGATCAGAAAATTTACTTGACAATCACTTCGGTGCTGCATCAGCTCCTTTTTTTTTTTTTTGGCTCCATTAAAAAGTTGTTATTATAATTTTGGAAATTGTAAACAAACATCTGATTCGTATATATTCTATTTCAGACTCACCGAGTTGTCCAAAACAGCAACAACTATGTTCATCAAAGAATGTTGCAGTCCGAAGACAAAATAAATAAAAGAACACCGACAATTTTACTCTTTTTCTATGCAATATAGCGAGGTTATACTATTCTATGTATTAAGGTTTACAATCTGAAGATTACATGGAAAACATATGCGTTCCTGGATGATGCAATTAATTAAGTCTACTTAACAAATGTTCCTGCATATCATTCATAGAACTGTAATGGAGGAACACTTTAATAAGATATATTGTAACAAAAGCTAAGTTCTATAATAAGTAGGGTTGTGAACGGATTAGATATTATCCGATTTTATCCAGATATTTGATGGATACGAATATAGATTCGGATAATTGTCGAATACAGATATAGATTCAGATATTATTTTAATGGATACGGATGCGGATACAGTTTTCAAATTAGAATAGGATACGGATTCGGATAATTATCTGGATCCAGATTTTTTTAAAATTCAGATATCCGTTTTCAAAGGCTTATTATATGTCTTTCGATTGGACTTTGATGTAGATTATAAATTCAATTAATTTTAGACCAAATTTGTGCTTATGTTTCACTTTTTTATAATTTCTTAGTACATTTGAACTAATAATATAATGATAATTAGTGATTAATTTTTCTAATTAATATTTAATTTTTCTAACTAGTGATAGTATCATGAAACTATTATATGATTATTTTTTTAATGATATGTATGGTATTATAATTTAATATCAAAAATATATCTGAATCCGTATCTGTATTCGTTTAATATCCGATCTGTATCTGTATTCGTTTAATATCCTATTTGTATCCATATCTGAGACTATCTGTATCCAAATCCGTATCTGAAAATTAGAAAATGAAAATGATACGATTTGACTATTGTCTGTAGCTATCCGATCCGTTTACACTCCTAATAATAAGTGGAGTAATCACTTGACGATTGGTTATTTTGACAATGAATTTCAAATAAATTTTAGAAAAATCTTAAAAATAGAAAAATAAATTTAAATATATTTGATACTTCATGTGATACTTAAATTGCATAAAATTTGAAAGATTAAAATCTATGAGCTTAAGCATATGCCTACAATTTTTGTATTTAAATTTTTTTGGAAATCTATTTTAAAGATTACGAAAATAACCTTTGTCAAATAGTTCCTCCTCTTATAATAATAACCATACGATAAACAGCAGAAGCTATGTCCAGAATCTACTCTCTAAAGGGTGCTTTCTGATGTTAAAAAATGCTAGGCCAGTGGATAAGGAAGTACAGTGAGATTTGTGTCTTCATTGGTTCCTTCGTTGAAACTTGAAACCAACATAGTTCATATACAGCACAGAAGAGACCAGAGAAAGTGCTCTCTCTTAATGGCTAATTAAGACATTGGTTTGTAGTTTGACCATTTCAATATAAATGGTCGGGTGTAGCATTCTACTTAATGTGTTACGTACAGCAGTTTTCATTATCCCAATTGGAAATGTCCAAGGGAAAAAAGTTGAAGGATTCTTTCACTACCACATGATTTTTGGTGCCACATAAATTGATCATGGATCCACATCTGCTGTTATTAAAATTTATAGCACATTATCATAGACTCAAAATTAAAAATTATATGCCACATCCTGGTTACAGAAAAAAATATTGCTCTTCTTTTTTATGGTCTTCACCTTAGACAAAATGCGCCTTCATTTTGTCCACTGGAATTTTTTTTTTTGAAGTAAAAATAGAGCTCAGGGGGTTTGAACCCATGAAACCTTTGACAAAATGCACCTTTTTTGTGTGCTCATAGGGGTTTGAACTCATGACTTCTTTGAAGTTATTCTAATTAGCTATCGCTTAAATTACTAGACCATTTACGTCCACTAAAAAAATATTGGAAATTACTAAATTAGTACTCCACATATATTGAACCAGCAGTACTAAATAAAGGATAAGGACCCAAACCAAACATTGATTTTTCTTAGGAGAAAATTAATGAAACACGGAATTAACAGACTATCTTTATGTACAAAATTTCTTAGGTAGTAGAGCTGTATCTAGACTTAATTGAAACTAATCTATTATAGAATATTAACTACCATAAAAAATAATTTGAGAATTTTATATTTCAACTTATGCTAAAAAATGAGAGCCGAGTATATATAGCCCAGTTACTCATCATTTCCTCCGGGCTCTGGTATATGTATTTAAGTTCACCACTCAATTGGCGTGGGATACACCAATACAGCTTTTACCCTCTTTCTCCTCTACTCACGCCAGCCAAAATATAACAAGAAACATCGATCGATCCATCCATGAATAGTCCATTCATTAGGTTTATTTTATAAGCAACTGCAAGGCAATAGTGAAAACTACCTCGATAGACTTTTGAGTCTCTTTACAGCTGCCAGCATGCTCAATCGAAGCCTACATATATAATTAAAAACCAGTGCCATATACAAGGTAACGTGAAGGAATAATCACTTCTTAATTAATTTCTTCCCATCAGACGCTGCAACTGCAAGTGATACGAATTAATTCGGTCGTCAAACATAGAGATTGATCATGGAGCGGCGGTGCTCGAAGGTTCTGTTAGTCATGGCTCTTGTTGCCTCTGTTCTCTTGCTCATGGTCTCAACCATCATAGCATCTCCTCCTAGCGGGCAAGTTTGCGAATCGGATGGCGATTGCAATGAACAACACCATGGTTAGTACGTAGTATGCATGTACTATAGTAGTAGCAATAACATATATAATGCTCGAACTAGTTTCTAAGCATTAAAATAATATATTCAAGACAAGAGAAAGCTAGCTAGCAAGTGTATTTTTTTTTATAAGAGTTTTCGTTAGTTTTAATATTTATTATTTTTTAAATATTTTTTATGAGATTTACACAAGCTAGCAGTGTATTTATGTTATGAAGAATTGTATTAATTCTAATGAAAAGATGGTGAGCTTTTTTCTTTTGTTTTTTTTACTTTTTTTTTTGTTTTTAGCTATTAATGGGATGTGTGTTTTAATTTGTTTGATATAAATAGCACAAGTTTCTAATATAAATTGTTGTTTTATCTATAACTGGTCGATGTAAGATATATATAACTAATTTGTTTGATATAATTATTTGCACAAAATTTTAGAATAAATAGTTATCCGACATGATGAATTAATCACTAAACCTAACACTAGAGCACTATTTTGAGGATCTTATATGAGGACAAATGCATGATGACAATTATCAGCTCTTTCTTTTAGTACTATTTATAAAATATCAAATTTAAAATAATTAGTGTGATTTTAATAACACTTTTCGTGTGAGGTTAACGTGGAAGGCTAAGAGGTCTAGAGTTGTGTCTCTCTCTTTTGATAAGTGATGTAAATGTAATTTAAGTATTTTAAAACAGTTTAATATGTCAAACAAAAAATAGTTTAAAGCAGAGTAAAATAAAAATATGTATGAAAATAGAATACAGTTAAATCATCAAAATTTTTAATTTTTAATATTTTTTTTTATTTTCAGTATTTTATCTACTCGTTTATATTAAATATTAGTATTTAAATGTGATTTAACAATCACTTTATTTTTAATTTTATTTTACTTGTTATATGGAGGGTGATTCTTATGAAGTGTTGAGCGTAGCGTAGAATATCCGTGATTCCTATAAAGTGTGAAAGAGAGCATGAGATGGATAAACCATCTGTTTGACGAGGCCAACAAAGAAAGAGGAAAAAAACAATAAAGGCGAAAGAGGAGTCCGGTCTTCTGGTGAAATTGTGAATTCATCTCCAACGACATGGACCAGGTTCATGTGTCCCTTTCTTAGCTACGTACGCAAATATATCGGCTTGAAATATTGATCCATCTGATACTAAATATTTTATTCATCTATTTGATTTTTCTAGTTATTTGAACATGTGTGACGTGGTGTATTTAATTCATATATATCGCACGTCTTATGTACGAACTTTTTTTTTTGTTCACAATTTAATATATATATCTAGAAAATACATATTTAATTAAGATGAAGATTTATTAATAATAATTAGTTTGACAAGTATACAAAAAGCTGCTAACTTACATTTACTAGTAAAACAATTTATGCCTTCACATTTGTTGGTTTACAATTTACAGTTTCCGTAGCTACCCGTTTTAAAAACTGGGTGATGTCCATTTGACATGTTTGTAGCAGAGACAATTGGAACTTTCGCCTTCTCCAATATTATATATTACCTCTTGAATAGTTTATTAGTCTTCCTGCTGACTAAAGTAACCGAAGCAATTTAATTAACAGCATATATGCCTTCTCCTCTTCTCCTGATCTTTTGCTCTCTTTAGGAAGCTGCTGGGACGTTTGAATTTTGTACTTAAAACCTTTCCGATCTTTGTCACATTATATATTTAGGTTCCTTTCAATCATAAGTCACCTGGTAGCAAGAGTCAAAAGAAGGTTGAGCACGTTACTCATGATCATCTCAAGTTTTGAAATGCAAAAAGTTAACAAAATTAGGTGGACTAAGGACTACCTCACAAGCTTCTTTCATCAAATATCCATTACATGGGACATATGTAACTGGATGTTTCCAGTTTGATTGTATGAGAGAGCATTTATACTTCAGGTCTTTAGCAGCAACACTCATGATAAATTGATCTCACTGGACACAAGTTAATTAACACCAACTCATTTTAACTTGGTCTTCCTCTTGGAAAAAGGAAAAAAATTAAATGAGAACTTTGTAGGAGATCTCTTGGCAGAGCAAGAAGAGGGAAGAAAGGAAGCAAACAAAGATGTATTGGAGGATGAAGATGGTCTATCTGGTTTTGATATTAGTTATTTGTTTTCTCTTTGTTGTGCCTGCTCATGCAAATGGTAGCATCATTTGTAATCCCATCACCAAAAAGTGCAGTGGAACTCCTCATCGCTAGCCATTTTTAGAACAAAAAGGTGCGAAAACTCGTTATGGATTTGATTTCGCTAGATTTTTCTTTCTATTAATTTTCTTGTCCTGTGTGTATTTTGAGAGAAAAACCAGAGGTTGGTGTTCTGCACTTTACCGGTGTTGTCTTTTCTAATAAAGCACAAATATTGATGTTCCTTTTTTATATTTGATATAAAGAGAGTATTCTTAGTAGTCGGAACTTGCATTAGTTATATATATTCCTAAGCATATTGTCATATATTCATTATAATTCATTTTATTTTATAAGAAACTTTAGATTACTTTATGGCGATATATAAGTTGTTAGATCTGTAAAATATGTTTTATTAATAAACAAATAATATTTTATTAAAGATCTAATATATGTATTTTATCCGAATATGTTTATATTTATCAAATGAAATGAATAATTTTATATAGAATGTACAATGAATTTTGTTTTGTTAATTTAGAACCGACAATTTTGAAAGAAAATAAATAAAAATTGTGTTAAAAACTTCATATATTTCTGTCAGCCGACTACAACCGAAATAATTTGGTGTTGTAATCACTAGCTAACATACAAAACACAGGGAAAAAAGTGGTGTATATATAAAGAAGGTGATCATTCGACAATTAATTATTTTAACAATCTTGAAAAATAAAATCTAAATTTGAAATCCCACATCTTAGATATAATCTATATTATTCAAATATTATCTCGATAAAATATGATGCGGTTTATCATACGTTTACCATATATCAGCAATCTCAAACATCCACCTGGCCTGCGAGATGAAGCCGAGTTTCCTGTAGCATGTACTTGTTGAGTCTCCTGTAGTATTGAAGGACTTCTTCTATTCTGATTAGCGCACATACATATCAAACTGATTTAAGCATTCCCTAAAACCAAAATTCCATAGTTAAGATAAGATGCTTCATGTCAGATATTCATTTTTAACTGCAATTATGTTCTGTTGTAAACCATAAAAAGAGAGGAGAGAACATAGTCGGATACTTCAAACACTGAACAGAATCGAGTTGTATCCCTCAATCCATCCAGCGCCTAGTGAAAGCAAATATGGACACGATCCAACTCCAATTAAACTGTTCCGGCCCAAGAATTAGAAAAGGCCCAATTCTAACACTAACTGACCTAAAATGACATTGATTTAAATTCAAATCAACTCAAGACACTTCACCTGGAGCAGCAACAGTACAGTATCTTACGTCGTACATAAAGGAAATGAGCTCTGTGTCAGCAGCTTTCGCTGCACTAAGAATCTGGTCGCTTGGTTCTGAAGGTGTACCAATATGGCTACTAATCATCCACCTTGAGTAGGGAATTTTGCGAGCGGCTAAAAAATTCAACAGAGACCAATCTTGATAAGGATAGAAGTAGTTAGATGGATATTAATCTGTACTTGATTTCATTGTACTTAATGTAAAGCTACAATCTTTTCATTTACAAAGCATTATATCTTGTTGCAGCTTTTTAAATGGTATAAGATTAAGTCAAAAACGAAGAAATTTTGGTGATCTGTGGTGTCAGTTGTATAATGAGAATTTTGTGTTATACGCAAAAATACTTTCTGTATGTACATTTATACATAAATAAAAGTGATTTTTTTAATATTATTTTGCTTCCCAGAACTTTTGTCTTCATGGAAAGGTTGAAGGCAGTTCCTAAAGTTTATCCTTGATGAGTCCATTCTTTAATTGCACGATAATTGGTTATTGGCTTGGTTATTTTACTCGGCAATTATTTTCTTTTGATTAGAAAATTTACTTAATAATCACTAGGGTGTTACACTCTGCTCTTCTCTTTTTTGCTGCACTAAAAAGTTGTTTTAATTTTAGAAACTGTAAACAATCATCTGATTCATAATCGTATATATTCCAAAAACTGCAACAACTATGTTCATCAGAGAATGTTGCAGTACGAGGATAAAATATATAAAAGAACACTGCAAATTTTATTCTTTTTCTATGCAATACAACGAGGTTATAGTATTATATGTATTAAGTTTCACAATTTGAAGACTACCCGGAAAACATATGTGTTTCCTGGATGATGCAATTAAGCCTACCTAACAAATGTTACTGCATACAATTGATATAGATCTGTAACCGGAGGAACACTTTAATACGACATATTTTCACAAAAGCTAAGTTGTATAATAAGGGGAGGAATTGCTTTGACCATGGTTATTTTGACAGTAAGAGAAAATCTTAAAAATAAAAAATATTTATATTTAATATTTTATCAAAAAATATTAAAATTATATAATATTTACGACAATCTATATTTAATGATTTTTAATGAAGTATAAAATAATACTTAAATTGCATGAAATTTAAAACAAAACAAATCTAAAAGCTCAATGATATGCCTAAACCTTAAAAAAAAATTCAAATTTATTTGAAAATTTATTTTAAAGATTATCAAAATAATCTTTGTCAAATCGCTCCTTTTATAATAATATCATACGACAGAAATCAGAAGCTATGTCCAGATTCTACTCTATTTAATTTAAAGGGGCGCTTTCTGATGTTTAAGGAAGTACAGTGAGATTTGTGTCTTCATTGGTTCCTTCGTTGAAACTTGAAACCAACACAGTTGATTTACAGAACAGAAGAGACATTAGAAAGTGATCTCTCTTAATGGCTAATTAAGACAATGGTTTCTAGTTTGACCATTGCAATATAGGGAGAGGATCCATTGATAACTATTATCTTAACAATTTTGATAAGTAATTTTTAAATAATTTTGAAATAAGTTTTGGAAATTCTTAAAAATAGAAAAAAAGAAAAAAATTGACAAACATATTTTGAAATTTATAGATTGATTATGTTTTTTAAATTTTATGTAATTTAAAGATTGTTTGATATTTCATCAAAGATCATTAAATATGGACCGTTGTAAATATTATATAATTTTGATGATTTTTGATGGAATATGAAATAATATTTAAATTGTATAAAGTTTAAAATACAATCGATTTATAAGTTCAAGAATATATTTATTAATTTTTTTTCTATATTTAAGATATTTTTCAAAATTATTTCAAAATCCATTATCAATGTCATAAAAATAATGATCATCAAAAAATCCCACCCTTCAATATAAATGATCCGGGTTTAGCATTTTACTTTTAATGTGTTACAACACTTTTCATTATCCTATTGGAAATATCCAAGGAAAAAAAATGTTGAAGGATTCCATTCTTCCACTACCACAATTTTTGGTGCCACGTAAGTTGGCCACAACTTTTTTCATGTATTAATATTTCAACGTTCAAAATTGACACTATCGACTAAACAACTTTTCATCAGAACCATGCATCAACATAAATTTTGGGAAGTCAGTAATCCATTAATTGATTTGACAAGACTCCGAAAATTAACTAAATTTCTATTATATGACCATGTCCACATTCTAGGCTAGATGACTCAGTCCTATATTTATTAATTGTGACCTAAGCAGTAACTGTTAGAATGGAGATGGTCAATGTAATCCGCCTATTAATAGCCAATCCATTGAACACAATCTTCATTAGAAATCATTAACTAGCTAGCTATAGAGATATATAATTCTACCTTCCACAACAATGGCTACAATTCAGGTAACGACGATGCTTGTTATAAGTTATTTTATTTGGTTCTTTTTGTTGCTAAATGATGTTCAAGCACAACAAGGTGGTTGTCCCTTTGGAACGCGGTGTCAAGTCATATGTGATCCACATACCGGTGTGTGCTCGAATCCGAATCATTCATGATCCAAATCCTAGTTTGCTTGTTGTATGATCCATCCGTGATTGTATTATTTCCATGTTAGTTTGCTTTTCTATAGTGCAAAATGTTTTGTTATGGATTTTCGGTTTTTATGGTGCTTAAAGCATATCTAAAAAAAAGGTGTTTAAATGGATAAATTTTCTTATTTGTTGTATATGTACGTCTTTAATTTTCATGAAATATGTATTAATATTATTATATAGTGTTTGATACAATGCCTGATACTTTACCTTGTCATTTCACTAACCATAATGAAACCCACTAATCACAAAGCAACTAGCATTAGATAAACTGTCATATACCAAGGAAGCCTAAAAGGACCCTAATTATTTGTACTTCCGTTTTCTGTATGCAATAGAGTAATTCTTTTGTTGGATGCAATATACATACCGCGGGTTCCTGGATGATGATGCAATTTAATTAGCCTACTTAACAAATGTTGCTGCATATACTTCATAGAGCTGTAATTGGAGGAACATCTTAATTAATGCGTAGCAAGTTCTAAGCTTTTATTTTATCATCCATGCATGCAATACATGCTGGATTAGTACCAGAAATGGTAAAGAGAAGAAGCCATGTTTTATTAGATTTAATTTACTTTGTTAATTAGGGGTGCTTTCTGAAGGAAAGTAAACTTAAAAAAAAAAGGAAAAGAAAAGAAGTTGTAGCAATGGAGAAAGAAAGCAATCCTTGTTGCTTTAGTGCTTTTACAGGCATATTTTGGGTCTCAGTCAGTTCCTTTGTTATAGCAAAGAAGAGAGAGAAAAATTAATGCTGACCCACTCTGAGGGACTTGAATTGATGTGTACTGGTACGTCTTAATTAACCACCCCATTAATTGCTCAGTACTATTCCAACCAATTCGATCAGATTACTGGGTCCAAATTGCAAGTCACCAATGTACTGGTTCTATTGACACATATAGACACCGGACATAGTCACTTTCCAATGCATCTCTTTATATCTTCCTGTTTAGCATACAATATGACCATTTCTATATGAAAAAAGACAGTACGAGTTTTATCAAAGGGAGCGAGGACTTTTATCAAAGGGGGTTGAGAGATGGGTCTGCATTCTGGGAGTGAGGGAGGTTTGACGTCCATCAAACTAAATTTTTTTTGATGAACATTCTTTATCATTAAATCTTCAAATTTAATATTTTATATGATTATTAAAATAGCTGAGTTAAAATTCTAAGCGAATTTTGATATTATCAATCAAATGATTATTCTGCTCAATAAATCTCATGCATTGTCAATGGACAATGTTGTATTGTATGACCTCTAAAATTCTTCTTGCGTGGCAACTGTTGAATATTAAAAAAATTTGATTGCACGAATCTCAAAGACACAAACTTCTTATCATTACGGCTTTATAAAAACCATCAGATGATAATAAAAAAATATTCTTGATAATTTAAATTCTTTGTATATACGATAGTGATTTTATTCATAATAATGTGATTACTACGAATAAAAATCCTTAATAAAGATTATTTAAAAGTAGGAATGATATATAACTGCATTTTTATTTACACTCCAAGTTTATTTGGTTGGAGAATAAGTGAAAAATAAACTCTCTATTTTTCACTTAGACTGTGCTTCAAAACATTCACTAAGAGAGGAGGAGAGAATTTAAATGAAATTTTTTACTTCAGAGTTCAGAGATAAGGGAAAGGGAAATGTATCCTCTTATCTATACTTTAAGTTGGGGGTTGTGTTGGGATATTTCAGCTATAACTAATAATATTCTAAATTTATCTAATTCGGTTGCAAGCGTACAATCTTGTTAAGCAGTAATTGGTGGGTCGAATCCACAGAGACAAACTCGTAAAGTACCGGTTCTTACTAATTCACTAATCTAGACGAATTAATCTTTGTTGGTTTTCTAAACTAAATCGGATGAAGACAAAACAAATAATAAAATCCTGGGATTTAATTCAATAACAAGAATTCTAGGGGCTTTGGCTTACTTTCCACTAGACTTTAATTTATTTGGTTTGCGTATTTATATTTTCTAAACATGTGCGGGTTAATATATAGATTTTGGTTCTATTAATTAGTTGTAATTCACCGTTAGGTACCTCTCACAAGCAATTCAACATAACCAAAAATACCCGTCTAGACCTTTGGATTCACCGTTAGGTACCTCACCTCTACCCTAGTTTTGTTCTCTTGATTCGGGTTCAAGCAAGTGATTAATTAGTCATTTACTCAAAATCCTAAGCACACGTATTGCTAAAGTTGGTTAAACAAGCAATTCATGCATTTAACAATTCGCAAAAGAACAAATCACAATAATCAGTTAAAAACACAAACCGAGTAAAATTAAAGCACTAGTTTCGAGTTTTACATGCCATCGCCCCTAGAGAGGGAATTAGCCTCTCATAGGGGCACACATCATCTCAAAAGAGTATCTAGAACGAGAGATAAGAATTTAAAGGAGAGAGAATAGAGAGATAAAACAAAACAAGAGTAGTCTTCTTCTTCTTCTTCTCCAAGTCACGCGCTAGATCTCTTCAAGTAACCCAAAAATCCTTCAAATCTTGGTCCAAAATCAGGTCCTAGGTGTGGAGAGTCGTGGAGAGAGGTGAGGAGAGGTTTAGGGGCGACTAGGGTTTCTTGGGAGTCGAGCCCGGGCCCTTTTATATCCCTTCCAAATGAACAGGCCTGTTCTGGGTTTTTCAGATCTGAAACAGGGTCGATTTTGCGACCCGCAAATTCGGGGCGAAAAGGCGCCACAGAATTTGTTGGAAAAATTGTTTCTTAGCCATGAGAGATTTCGACCCGCAATATTTACTGTGACCCGCAATAATTGTGCAAAACTCCACCAGCAAGTTTCCAGTGCTGTATTTGTGCTCTGCCTTGCTTTCAACATTTCTCTCTTGCTCTCGAATGCTCCAAACTCCTGAAATCAAACCAGAACATAGCAGTATCTCGAACTTGGTGCAAAATTTGACTAAATGATCTAAAAATTATGTAAAATGGTATCGTTTTAGAGATAAAATCCTTTTAAAAAGTGTATGCAATTAAGACTTATCAGGTTGCAATTTTGGACTCTCAAAGGAGAGAAGTTATTCTCTCTACCTTTCTTTCCTATTCCATTTTTTTCCGAGCAAGGAACAATCTTTTTTTCCCTCCCTTCCCCTCCCCTCTCCTCTACTTCATTATCCCCATCTGAAGCACAACTTTAAGAGGCCAAACATTAATAATTAATGGAGGCATAAAGAGGAAGAAGAGGGAATTATAACTTCATAACTTAACGAGCTTAGAGAGACCTAGAGAGGCTCCTTAAATTTTTTCTTAATAGGGCTCATAATTATTATCAAACCTGCTCCCAGTCAAGAGATAGATAAATAGACACATCCCCTTACACTAATTGAGGGAGAACTCGTAGTGCCTTAGGGGGTCGAGGACCAAGAAGTAAGTTTTTGATACCAAGCGTTCTTCTTATGGCTAGATCCAATCCCTGGTCCCCGCGGAAAGGAGGATTAGGGAAATCCTCTTATTTTTGTTATTATTATTATTATTATTATTATTATTATTATTATTATTGTTGTTGTTGTTGTTGTTGTTGTTGTTATTATTCTTATAATCAACTTATTATTGTTATTACAATTTTTATTAATATTATAATGTTTACTAAAATTATTTTTAATAACATCATGATTATTTTTATTTTTCATTATTATCATAATTATTGTGGTTATTGATGATATTATCATATATTTCATTACTTTTATATTATTGTTTAATTATAAATATTGATATTCTTAATTAAGCAATATAATAATTTATTATTTTATATAATTATTAGTAATCATGATTATTTTTATGTTTTATTACCCTCATAATTTTTGCGGTAATCAATGATATTATCATAATTTATTATTTTTGTATAATTATTTAATTAAAAATATTGGCATTGTTATAATTAATTATTATTGTATAATATTTTTAAAATCATTTCATAAT
Source organism: x Bolboschoenoplectus mariqueter (assembly GCA_037678475.1). NCBI lineage: Eukaryota > Viridiplantae > Streptophyta > Magnoliopsida > Poales > Cyperaceae > x Bolboschoenoplectus > x Bolboschoenoplectus mariqueter. Next base: position 1,408,507 of record CM075239.1, on the reverse strand, counting down.
CATTGTTAATCTATTTTTTATTGATATTAATTATTTAACTGATGTTATCATGCTAGTAACTATTATAGTTTTTGTTAATAATAATGATGATGATGATGATAACAACAACCACAACAATAATAGTAATAATTGTTGTTATTGTCATCATCTTCATTTTTATTATTTTCATTATGATAATTATTATAGTTAACATTATTAATAATATTTATATTTTTTAATGTTATGACATAAATATATACTTTTCTTATTCTTTCATTTGTTCAACCAAACAAGAATATTTTATGATATTATAACTTTATGTAAGAAGTTATGCCTCAATTTTATGCTCAAACCAAACATAGCCTATGTATTTAAAGTTAAGGAATGTAAAATTTGGGATACAAAATTTAAATTTTGAAATATGTATTTTTGAAAAATATTTATATTTGATATTGGATACAGATAAAGGGTGAAAATTTTGGGGTGTAAAAATAATTTCTTTACTTGAAAACACAGCCTATGTAAATCTGAAATAGGATAATTAATTAATAATTAAAAAACTCAAAAATTTATCCATCATGTTTATCAATTATGTTCAAACTTCAACAAATTTAAATGGATTTATACTAAATTGTTACTGAATAGCTGTGAATTTGCGAAAGAAACAAATATTAATTTTAAGTGGGCAAAGGAAATATTCAAGCTAATTAAGAAAATTTATCTCTTAGAAAGCAAACAAAGAAAAGAAGACGTTTTGTTGATCGGCTAATTAAGAAAAACGAGCTGATATATGAATATTAAAATCAATATCGATTTTGATATCTTTCAAACATTTTTCTTAAGAAAATTCATGGCAGCATCTTGGCCAGTTGCATGGAATGATCGAAGACCTGAGTTTTATTCTAATGTCCTTTTAAATATTTTATGGACAAACAATATTTTGTACAGGTTCAAAATTTTTTTATAGTTATTATATTTAGTTAAATCATGATTTTTAATTACAATATCATCTTTTCATATATAATATAATATAAATTTTGATTCATAATAAAATTAGTTAAAATGAAATATAGAAACGTATTATCATTTTTCAGAAATCCGTTCTTTTCTCCGCTCCAATAAAAAGAAAGCTTGGAAGCAACATTTCCCAACCAAACACATTTATATCCTTGTCCTCGCAAAATAAATGAAAACCAGAAAACGCCAATGATATTATTATGCATCAACATAATTAAATTTTGGAAAATTGATACTCCAGTATTTGAGTTGACAATGACACGCAATATCTTAAATTTTGAAATGGAAATTGGAAATTATGCTCATTAAATCTCAGCAATGGTCCCTATGCCAGGCTAGATGCATGACTCATCACTACTAGAATTTTTAATATTAGCGTGGCTATACAATATTAATTGTGTGGGTAGTTCAATACACACGCAAATAATCTTAATTTTAAACTATATTTACGTATGTATACCTATATAAACAGACATTAGCGTGAAAAATATTTGTGTACATAATTACACACGTAAATACTTTTCACACTATTGTTTAGTATACGCATGTAAATATAGTTCAAAATTAAGGTTATTTGCGTGTGTATTGAACTACCCACACTATTAATATTGTATACCCACGCGAATAATAAAAATTCTAGTAGTGCATTGACTGGGTCTATGACTATGACTCTTCCTGTCAACAATTATTCTCCAGTATGTACAAACGAGGTAGATTTCCATTTGTGCAGTGTCACAATACTTGATTCCATAATTAACCTGTTGACCGAATGAAATTCGAACTTATCATTCAAACACGCGCCAAACACCGCATTCAGCTCGGGTGCAAAATCAATCTATATTTTGAATCCTAAGCACCGTATTTCCATTCTTCAAATAGCTGTTGCTCCGATCTTCATGGTATATATTATATAAGTAACAACCAATACTAGCCAAAACTCCTAATAACCGACCACACCCTGATCCCATGCAGCTAGCCAATGTTTGATCTGTGATGAAACTATCCATGAAGTGGCTTAATGTGGTCTTCCTTTTTATTTCTCTCCTCCTGCTTCCGATCAGTTCTCCGCTGTCAGTAGCAAGGATGGTCCTGTCGCCCTCAGAACATAAACCTGGAATTTGAATGGAGATGCATGGAACCTGCAGTATTCCAAAACATGAATCTGATCCCCCTCCCTCTCCTAAAATTCATTATTTCATCTGTTAAATATTTTGAAAAAAAATATTTAACAGATGAAATAATGAATTTTAAAATAAGATAGTTCTAGAAAATTTTCTGCATGTAGCAATTTTGGAAATACAAATATATTTTTTTTCAAAATGTTAGAACTCTGTATAATAAAAAACAATACAATTAGCTACATGAGAATTTTTGTAGAATAATCACAAAAAATGTGCATCGTGTTAACAATTTTATTGCACCATAGACACAACAAATATACTTATTAATGAAAAGAAAAAAATAAAAATACATGAACCATCCAATTAAGATAAATAAGAAGAGAGAAATATATCGAATGATTGATAATAAGGTTAATATGTTATCAATTCAATTAGCACTAGATAAACTCTCATATACCAAAGAAACCTAACAACAACCCTACTTTAACTGTTATCAATCCAATATAAACTTTGATAAAATGTTAAAAGACAAACTGCATGCACATGTTTTAACATAATAAAGAGAATATAAACAGTGATACTACAAACAGCCCAGGAATGAGCTTGATCCCTCCTCCCATCTAAAACCAAATCGCTCTCCGGTATAAACAAACAACATGGATACAATCTACTGTACCAAACTATTACGGCCAAAAAATAAAAGAAATAATAGGTCGAATTCTGACACTAATAGGCCTAACGATTTAAACCGAACCAAAGATGGATAACTCGGTCAATTCGTACACGCGTCACTCATTTCCACTAGACCTTGAGTGAACCGTTCACGTCGTCATTTCATTCCCGGCACATCGCCCTCTCTCCTCTTCATTCCTGGCATTTCCCAATTTTGTGATCTCACGAAAACCTAACAAGCGTCTAGCCTTCTCTCCGCCACAAACGAAAAGCGATCCGATCAGAGCAAGAGAGGCTTGTCAGGTGATCGTTCCTCTCTGTCGTGACTCGTGAGATCGGGTTAAGAGGAAGAGAAAAGAGGAGAAACCCTAAACCCTAATCGCCTGATCTGTTGCTTTGGAGCTGGCGGGATGAGTGAAATTGAGGCAGAGGTGGAATCCGGATCCTCCCTGGCGATGTGGTGTCAGCGTTTGTATGGTACCAGAATCCGAGACTATGGCCCTTTCCTTTAGAGGTATGAGCTAGTTAATCCCCTGATCTGTTTTGATAGCTTGTTTCCTTTTCTTTTTGTTGTAAGTTTAGATTTCTTTTATTTTTTTTGTTTCCTATTTGTGCAGGCGTCAGCATTCCAATCTTTTCTTGTTCTATTTATAGCTCTTTTTGTCTTTCTTTTTTCTGTATCTTTATATCTCTAGTTTTATAAAATTATAATCAAAATGTGCCTACACCACCTCTTCATACAGCAATGAAAAAATAAGAATGAGGAAGGCAAAAGAGTAATTGCAGCAGGGAAGCAGTCTCAGGAAACGAGTGCAGAAAAGTTCTTGATCGTGGCTCAAGATGAAGCTTCATATCACAGGAAATTGGAAAAAAAAATGACTAATAAATGATAAAAGAAAAAGAAAAATTTGATCATGGAACAAATTAGCTAAGAACTAAGGATAAATAGGGGATAACTTTTTTGTGTGTGAAAATTAAAAATTGCCAAATGTTCAAATAGTTTAAGAATAATTAAAAAAAAATCGAAACTCAAAATCTCGCAATCTTTGAATGCGGCCTTGTCATGGAGGTCCAACAAGGACCACTCTTTTACAGGGAGGACTTGATTTGGCCATCACCGTGAACAATTAAATGAATCAAAATCGATTCATTAGTGAGCAGTGAAATTTGGAAACATACATCCATTTGTGTCAACAAATCCCCTTTTATTCGTAATTTTATCCTTAATTATTGTTAAAAGTTTAACTGCTAATCTTCCTAAATTTCAGGTTAACATTAAAACCAAACAATGGCTGCACAAGTGCACCAGTGTACTAACAATACACTGAGAACTTGTTTTGATTCAAGAATGATTGATTTGACACCTTTTTTTGTGCAACCAAACGCCTGTAAGTGAAGCTGTCTTCTTCAGATATGGCGATGAATCAACGGCAGCTAAATAACTTACAGTCGGTAAGTTTATAATTCTAAGCTCTCTGTCAATTTCATAGATATCTAATACCATATTGACTTATTTATTTGTTCCAAGTTATTGTTCTTACAATGTGTAGACTCTTGTACTCTAATAACATAATTACTGCAAAAATGATAAATTAGCAACTGCACAATTAGAAACAGGATAATTTGCACTGAAAACAGTGGGATTGGATCTCATTCACTTGTCTTCTTCTTCCAATTGCTTTTCTTATTGACTAGACAATTCGGATGTTTAGCTATACTAAGCCCTTATATCATTGACTATTTCCAAGCATCTGTGGTTTTGTTCTCCAGAAATTGCTTTGGGTCAGGCCTCAATTTTTTTAAAGCCCAACATTGCTTGTAATGTTGAGTTTTTATATTACTGCTTATTTATTTATTTTTTGTTTATTAATTTGAGAAAAAATATATTTTTTTTCAATTGCTGCATAAACTTTGATACAGTTTTTGTCAATCAAAAAATTTAAATTATGAAAAATTTAGGTCTACTCTGTTTTCTTCTAATTTCTTGGATAGTATGTATAAATGTTAATACTGTAGGGCAAAAATTGTCTGTATTGCTATTAATCTTAGTGATATATATAACACGTCTCTATATTATACAGGACATGTTTGGTTCATCCAAGATTAAATGACTGTCGACCTTGCGTCCTCTTCCAACCACATGCCTTGATGAACAATCTTCTATTATACAACCCGAAGAAGAGATTGTTACCCTGGCGTCCTGGTTGCAAAGATGGCCATCAGAGGCAAGATTGCATTTCTATTCCGGCACCTAAAAGGGTATCCCGAACAAACAATTTATCTGAGACGGATCTAAAGTCCCCAATTTGAGTCGCTCTGAAATGTAGAACCATTTCCAGCATGATAAGTTGGTGAAAAAAGAAGTGGTGTTAAACATTGAAAAAGAGCCGGATTCTTTTAGCCGCAGATTGGACGAGTCACCTGTTCTGAAGGTGCTATGGTGGATATTCATCAGCCACTTCCGCAGGGAATTTTTCCGAGCAGCTAAAGGAATGATCAAAGACAAATATAGTGCCGGAGAACAGGAGAAGGGTATTACCGGAAATTTTGCTGGGTGGTGTAGTTGCAAGGCTCTGCCTTCTGTAAGGTGAGGGGAGAAGGGTAGTTGGATGGAGATTTATCTTTTAATGACTATTAATGAGCTGAGGTTAATGTTATTAATTTCATTGTACTAAATGTAAAGTTATGATCTGGAACCCCAATCTCTCTTTCAAACATACTTGTGACTTGTGAGTCCATACGCATGCTAAGTGCATTGCACGGTCTAAGAAACGACGTCTTTTAAAAGCAAAAAAAAATAATGTAGAACGAACAGAAAAAAAAAGTCCAGATATTTTAGTGAAAATAAATCAAGGTGTAGATGTAAACAGGTCACTCTGCAAAAGACGCACAAGGCATTCATAACTTGAAGAATTGAAGAAAGGAAAAGTATCTCGAATAATAATTAATTACTAGTCAAAATAGAAGGTTCGACCTGTCTTAAATTGCCGGCCTTAATTAATTTGTATTGTTCTTCTTTTTCATGGTCTTCACCTTTGACAAAATGCGCCTTCATTTTGTCCACATGTGCTGGAAGAACGTTGGAAATTACTAAATTGGTACTCCACATATTGAACCAGTGGAAACTAAATAATGGATGCCGACCCAAACCAAACATTGATTTTTCTTAGGGGAAAGATAATGAAATGTGGAATTAACAGACTGTCTGTATGTACAAAATTTCCTAGCGTACATTGTATCTAGATTGAATTGAGACTAATCTATTATAGAATTTTAACTACCATAAAAATAATTTGAGAATTTTAAATTTCTTATTATGCTAAGAAATAAGAGCCGAGTTAGTCCAGTTTTACTCATCATTTCCTCTGGGCTCTGATATATATATATATTTAAGTGCACCACTCACTTGGCGTACGTAGGATACACCAATACACCTTTTACCCTTTTCCTCCTCTACTCACGCCAGCCAAAATATAACAAGAAACATCGGTTATATATTATATAAACATCAATCCATCCATGAATAGCCCACTCATTAGGTGTATTTTACTCTCTGCTCTACTACTTCCGGCTTCTCAGACGGCATCAGCACCTAGTGGTTGTACGATAAATCCAAGCACGGGTGCTGCTACCTGCAGCTCACCGCATCAAGACCCTAAGCCGCCTTCTACTCCACGAAGACATCTCCTGGCAGACGGTTCGATTCAAGATCGCTTCCGACACTCCAGACAAGAGATCACTTTTAGAATTTAATCTTTTTTATGCATCATATGTGTGTGTTTGGTTTGCCAATGTATACTATGCAATTTGATATTTAGTTCCAATGAAATAAATTTAATATCGAAGAAATAGAATTTTCTGTTTTTGGTGATTTGCTGGGGGGCTTGAAGAAATAGAATTAAGTGAATGATATAGCTTTATTTATAAAGGCTTTCCTAATAAAAATAAGAATAAAGTTAGTCATGTATTACCTTATATGTAGGGACAAAGTCAGAATTTTATCATTACGGGGGCTGAAAAAAGTTAGTAATACAATTTTTTCAATTGAACAAATAGTTGAAAAAATATCATTATATTTGACAACCAATTATACACATGTCATAATTAAATCTGATTTGTACATGATATCATATTAACATAAAACTTAATGTTCAATAACAATTCAAAAAAAAATATGTATCTAACGAAAGAAAATATAAATATTGGAGTCGAAATATTCATTTAAAAAATATTTTAATGTATTCTTTATTAATTGCATCAAATCTAACAATCTAATAAAAAAACATATTTATTTAAAATTTATTTTTTATTATAAAATATTCATTTAAAAAAGAAAAAATAAAATACAAGGCAGTGTTCTTGAAGAATTCGGTATAATACATCTTCTATGAATCATGCTATTAGGAGATTGAGAGATGATCATAAGTCTCAAAGGGTCCTTGAGAGTGGATTGTGATGAGAAAACCCTATATAAAAGGGTCCCCAACTCATTTTATTTATTTGATTAATTTTAATAAATATTTTTTTCTACCATATTTATTCAAGCTCAATCAAACGAATAAGATTATTTTAGGCATTGAATTCTAGAATAATGCATTTGAAACACATTTCAATGATTATATTCATATTTTAATTAATTTATATCTCATTTATAATCCTGGTTTATATCATTAATACTCACAAAAATGTTTCAAATTATATGTTTTATAAATTTATTTGAACTCTAATAAAACATGTATTACACATAAAATTTTACTAAAATGCATTTTAAAACCCATTTAATCATTCTATTCATATTTTTAATTAATGTATGTCTCATTTTATGGCTCCGTCAAATTACATTTTAAGTCCTCTATCTCAGAGAAGTTAGCGTCTATGAAATTATTAAAAACGGCAAGACCTGCTAACGGACAAGTCTGCCTAAGAAGAACGGATACGCAACCCAACCCAACTTGGTTTCAGTCGGTCCCCTGACGAGTTCAAACTTCAAAATGGTTGGCTGAGTACGGTGGTAAGTGCAGGCCTACGGAGACTCACGGGTCTCGACTCTCAAAATCAACAGTTCCAGATTGACCTCGTTACCAGGAGTCAATTTGAATTTGAATTTCTGAAAAGTTTAAATATCTATGAAATATTTTTTTTATAATAAAATATTTCAACTTGTTTCGTTATTTATATTCACACAGCAGGTAGTCAGTGCAAATACATTCATTAAAATTTATGACAGCAAATACGTTATAGTTTTTAAACAATCCAATTTAATTATAGAGATATTTTTTATTTATATTTATAATAAATCTCACATGTTATAGACTCAAAAAAATTATAATATACTTATATTATAGAATAAAATATAACAGCAGATGTGAATCCCATACACCACCAGCGCACATATTATCCTCTTCATTCTATTAATTATTCCCCCAGCAAAAGAAGAACAACAGTGACAGTGGCAATGTGGTATTATCCTAATATTTGATGTTATCTGCAGAATAAAAATACCTGTTCTTCCTCCCATTTTTTTTTGTGTATTAAAAAGAGAAATGGAGATTTTAAAGTTCATTCTCTACGGAAACATTACTAATGTATAATATATACTTTACAATTTATTTTATCTTAGAAACTTAATTACTTGACATTGCCTGCTGCACTTTGTATCTAAAATTTATTCCCACTAAGAAATCGTGTAGACAATAAATTGTACTTATATTCAAATATTATGAAATTATCAGTTATGCATTACTATAAAGCTGCAAAGGATTAAAACAAGAATTGGAACTAGTGAAATAATTATTTGATGCCGTAGAAAAATAAAAATTGGGATTGGCCCAATCAGTAAAAATATTTAAAGGATAGATCACAAGTATTAAAGAAAAAGACATGATAACCATTAATTAATGCATTGTAAGGATTATGAGATCGACAGTTTTATACATTTCATCATTGAACCAATATAATAGAATGCAAAATATATTATGCTGATGGTAGCAATATTATTATAAGTTATAGCTGCCATAATGTTACGTTTATCTGTTAAATTGTCCATTATAATTTTGCTCCTGATCATCAATCATTTTTATAAACGTAGAATATGTTTGATAATTGTGTCAACAATGCCCGTCCATGGACGGGTATCACGCTAGTTAATTTCTTCAAATCAACAATAGAATATTGGGATGGAGTGGTGCTAGAAGGTACAGTTAGTCTTGTGTTGTATTTATCTCTGTTGAAATAATTTTGTTAACTAAAAATTCAGATAATTTGAAAAATAAAGTAAAAAATAATGAAAAATTTGTTATCGGAATCGTGAAATAACTTTTTTAAGCACATTCCATCTTAATGTAAGATTTTTGGAATCATCATCAAGATAATAAAGAAATTATTAATTCTTGAGGTATGCCTATTGACTGATAATAGAAACTGGAATTTTTAGAAGTATTTTCGTTTGGAAAAATTATTCTTGCTCCCCACATTTTACATCATTTATCTACACATTAAGAATATTTATACTAACTAGATAATTTATTTATATTTAAATTTATAAATATTTATAGCTAATAAAAAAATGTTTATTACTTTTTCTTTCTTGATGATTATAGAAAAATTGAATTTAAAAATTTTGTTGCATAAGTATAAATCTAACTTCTATAATTTTTAATCCTAAAAAAATATAAATATATCTAGAATATAAATAAGAGATCTAATTATTACTCTTTTGTCAAGGAAAAAACTAAAATCATTGTATTGTATTGTATGTGTCTGTCCTTTGCTGAACAACTTGGGCCAATATATATAGACAAATATATCAACGGGTAGATTTATTGTGCTAAGCCATAACGACAACAAATTCATAATTTAGTGACTCCAACGGAAAAAAGCTTAACGGGCATGGAAAAAGTAACTGATGCAAACTAAGCAACGAAGATACGTTATACGTACGTGTATTTATATACAAAAGTTTATTGGGGACTATTAACTGTCGAAACAAAACATATGCATATATAATCGGGAAAAAGATTTTGGACTACAGGTCAATGAGTTAAATGTTCTGATATCAAATCAAATGGGCTATATATATACACATCAAAGAATAATAATTTAATTTATTCGGTTATATCTGTTGTGCTATATATAGGAAAATGTAACATTAACAACTCTGAACCCAAAAGGAATATAGAGAAAGGACTACAAATATTTACATGCATTTACAGAAGCAAAATGAATTATATATATATGTATATCCTCAAGTTAAATGAAATGAACATATTAGAAAATTTGATGAAAGGAGTTTTGAGTTTTCCAAATGTATATTCAATTATTTCTATTCTCTTGCTTATAAGTTCAACCTTAGAATCCACTGGTGGCTGTATAGTCAGGGGAGGATGCATGTGTATTGAATGGGGGTCATTTGACCCTCATTCTTTGTCAAAATTTTATTAAACTTATACTCTATTTTATACTATTTAGATAAAATTGCTATATTTATACTAAAATTGATCTCTATTGTATTGTATAAAATTTCTATGATTGATCCCCATACCTTTTTTTTGAAGACAAAAAATCAATGTAATAAATATTTATGTATATATTGACTCTCATAAGTAAAATTTCTGTCTTCGCTCTTGCCTATACTGGTTCAACCTGCAAGCAAATTAAATTTAGCTGGTGCTGGAGATTGCAGAGATGCAAACCCTGGCTGGTACTAAGAAGGTAGCAAGATCATAATTACTCGAAGCAGGTTGAAGTTTTTAACAGAGATTAATTGTTCATTTTGCTTTCCGCTGCTTTACCCTCCTTGCGTGCAGGCAGTTCATTAACAATAGCTATTAAAAGTTTTCTTTTTTGGATTGAACCGAAAATAACAACTGTTGTTTACTAACAATAATTGCCAAAATTTTTTTTAACCTTCAACATCTATTGTTTACTAGTTTTTCTAGAAGCGTCTGAGTTGATCGTTCAGTTTTTTATCCTTCAGCAACGGTTATTCATAAATAATCGATATAGAAGGTCACACATTCAGCATCAATTATTAATAAATAACCAGTGCCGGAAGTATCTGCTTTGATTTTTCCATTTTGATATTTTAATTGTAAAGTAGCAACGGTTGTTTGTAAAAAATCGTTTCTAAATGATACATATTCAGCAGTAATTTTTTGTATGAACCGGTGCTAAAAGTCGTTCCTTTTTTTTTTGATAGCCATTTGGCAACGGTTGTTTCCTAACAACAATTTCTAAATATTTCATAAAAATTTATAAATTGCCAACAGATACTTCCTATATCGATTTTCTTAAATAACCGTTTCTAAGAAAGCGTTTGCAGAAGTTATTTTTATAGTAATGTTTATTTGTCAATGCAGTAAAATTTGTTACATTAAATTGGAATGAGATAAAATTTTCTTGAAAAAATAAATTTAAATGAACGACTTAACTTAATGTTGAACACTGTAATAATCAATAAGAGAAGTAAATTATATTTTGTTTTTTTTAGTTTATTTTCATGTATTGATCAGTATCGGACAGATTTTCTCTATGATCAATTATTTTGTCAAGTCTTAATATGTATTGTTCTTCTTTCCCATGGTCTTCACCTTTGACAAAAAGCGCCTTTATTAATTCTGTCCACATGCGTAGGAAGAACGTTGGAAATTACCAAAATTAGTACTCCATGCACATATTTAGAGTTCTAAATTTTACACTTCAAACGCCCTGTAAAGATACGGTACTGTCGTCGAAGTCACGGCACGGCACGTATGGTTAAGAGAGTCGACACAGCACAGAAGCATGCTAAGAAATGTATAGACACGTGTAGGTACATTAGGTACGGATAGACACGGATGGACAATAGTAGACACAGTTAATACGAATAGACACGGCACGCGCGCACGGATTGTAGACCGTTGAATGTTGATCAGACAGTTGATTTTGAAATAAATTAATGAGATTTTGCAATAGAGTTCAAAATTTCGGCCAGATATGTAAATTTTTTCCAACTTTTTAGTAGCAAATAAGTTTAGAATATTTGTAAAAAAAAATTCATTTTTTTAAGATTTTTCCTATTTTTTTACAATTTTTTATGATTTTTTCAAATTTTTTCCTCACTAAATATATTTAGCACAGTTATGACACGTCACGTTTAACGCAGCGTGTCGAATCGACACGACACTTACAGCATACCGTACCTTAATTATACTGTACCATCCTCCCCCAATTTTTGATATGGCACAATGCGCACACAAAAAAGAAAAGTATACTGTATCAGATCATATCATAGCACACCGTGTTTTAATACAACAGCACACTCTGCACAAAGAACTCTACACATATTGAATCGCCATACTAAATAAATAAAGTATACTGATTCAAACCAAACATTGATTTTTCTTAGCGGAAACATAATGATACGTGTAATTAACAAATTCTTTGTATGTGTACAAAATGTCCCAGCTAGTACTCTTATATCTAGATTTTTTCTAAGACTAAGATAAATAAAAGCAACTTAATTTTAAATATTTATAAATAATTTCTCATTTAAGTTTTGAATTTGTATCTGGACTTAAGTAGAACTAATCTATTATAAAATTTTAACTACCGTATAACATATTAAGAGTTGCAAATTTCATATCATGCTAAGAAATGGGATCCAGTCAACATTGGTCGTAAAAGAGCTCAAAAAGTATATTTCATTTTATATAAGATGACAAAATCATTTAATAAAATTAAAATAAGTATATATATAAAATTGATATGCCAGTGGCACAATAAGTACAAAATTGATTCAACAATGCATGTGCCATGGAAATTTCCTAGTCAAGAAAGACGAACAATCGATCTACCATATTTTTTCCTTCTGATACCGAGTAAATCCCAATTACTCATTATTTCTTCTGGTATATATTTATGTATTACAGTTTCTCGTCATTTTGAGTCTTTAATAACCATTCTTTAATTTAATGATAAAAGACAATATTTTTCATATAAAAAAATTATAAGTTTGAAATGAAAAAAAAAATTTATGAATATTTAAAAGTTGAATGACTTAGACTTTTATCTTTAATCAAAAAGATAAATAAATATCTACTCATCATTTTAAACGGATGCTGGTATAATGCCCTTAATTTATCCCGTAATCTCACTCATTGTATATAATGATAGGTCTTCATATAAAAATAGATTCTAACCATTAAGTGGTAGGTGAAATGAGGGAGCAGTCAACGAATACATTTTTTTTTTCATTTTAAATAGGCCATCCACTATGCTTGAAATACTATTTTAATTTTATAACTCAGCAATGGTGCTATGCTTGACTAGATAAATCATTGACTTGGTCCATGCATGTGATAATTAATCAGCTAACTAATTTCTGTTAACATCTATTCTCCAGTCTCTACAAACAAGGTGGATCTCCATTTCGATGCTTGATGCCTTGTACAAATGATTTGATTTAAAGTGTTTGTGTTCAAATGAAGGTGACCCTGATTGGTAAATGAAGGTGGATGAAGAGAGAAGATAAAATAATAAAGCAAAAAGTAGCTGAGAATTACAGCTAAGGTAAATGATTCATAAATTGCTGACTTAAAGTTATAGCATCTATTTTGGTGCTTTATATATTCTAGTAAAGTAAATTTTTGTATAACTTTTATCTTATTTCATTTTACTTTATTACTGTTTAGGAGGAGTAATGTGATTTAAGAGTTAAATAATTTTTACTACAATTACCAATCAGAGTCACTTGTAAGCAGATCCTGTATCTCATACAATTTAGGCCCTGTATCTCATACAAGTTATGTCTACAAAATTGTTAGTAAAGAGAACTGATATCCCAATCTTTACAAGAACCAACCCAACCCAAGCAGGCGGCTCCTTGGGGAGTCAAAAATGGTTGGCTGAGTACAGTGAGGACCTACGGTGACCAACTGCTTTCAACTCTTTTTAAGTCGATGAGAAATTACTTTTTACATCTTATATTATATTTATACTATACTAAACAATTAACTTATTTATATTAAAATTTATAAATATTTATAATTAGTATAAATTATTATTTATTCTTTTTTTAATGATTATTGGAAAATTCAATTTAAAATTTTTATTTTATAAAAAAAATAGAGCTTACAAAATTTATAATATCAATAATATAAAGTATAAATATTTTTATTATTAAATATTAATATTTAAAAAATATATATAAATATATTTAAAATATAAATAAAAGAAACGATTAAGAAATGTAATTATTACTAAATTAATAGATCTGGTGAAGACGGGTCGAAACGCTTTTTTAATGTGACCAACCATACATGCATATGAAAATTAATTCGTACCCCACTTGGAATTGTCCTGAAATCCCAGTCAAGATCCAGCTCGTTCATTTCCTTTGCGGAATTTTGTATATTGATTTTTAGTAATCTAGCAAATAAAATTTATACATCCATAATTTAATAATACGAAAGCTTAATATTGAAGTACTTCATTGATATTTAAATATGAAATCCACATCTAAACCTAGTCTTGAAACAAAACATATTAGAGGAATCTAATGTCAAAACTTTTGAAATGGTGCAAATGAAATTTTAATCCATATAACTGTTTTTTAAATTTATATAGAATAAAATTAATTAATTCGATATTTTATTTATGGTACATGCGCGAAAAGAAAATTTTATCATTTGAACTGATTTTCAATATATATGACGAGCTAAAAATATGAATGGTCCATAATATAGTGTCTTAACTTTTTGTTTGATGGTCATGGAAAGGAGATCAAATTTCTATAATTTTTTATATGTAGATAATTTAGATGATAGAAAGCATGTTAAACAATATAACTTTGTTACTTTAAGCACAATAAAAAAAGTTGACACCGATGATAACAATTGGTGTACAATCCCTTCTCATAGTTATTATTATAGAAGTTTAGTACCAATAACTAAATTTAATTGTCAAGGCCGTTTTTAAGTCTGGATGCATGTTTTATCTTTTTCCTTTCGGTTTTTCTTTTTCCCCCCTAAAAGTCGTCAGGAAAAAAGGGCTGGTGGAACTGTCACTTCCATGTTTTTAACAAACTAATTATTTATAATTGTAGTTCCTAAAAAGTTAAATATCAAAAAAAGATTCTTATAATAAAAATTTTGGACGTCCTTCGCTATTTACATTCACCCTCTAGGTGGTCCAGTGGAGATACACCAACACATATATATTACCCTCTTTATTCTATATTTCTATGCCATCTTCAAAACAAGACAGAAGTGATATATATTTGCTATTAGTAACACCAATGAACGCTCTGTTCATTAAGTTTATTTTCCTGTCTGTTCTTTTGCTGTTGTCTTCTCAGCCATTGGTAGCAGTCGATGCAGAAACAGGAAGTGCTTGCTTTCGTAGCCCGAATGGAACCACTGCCACCTGCAACACCTCACACCATGACATTTCTGTGCCTGGACAGGGAAGAGGTCTGAGTGAAGAAGGGATGAAGTCTCACGGTAGAGGATTCATAGACAGAACACGCCGAACTCTACGGTAGAGGATTCATAAACAGAACACGCGGAACTCTGAATTGAGGATCATAATTGTTGCAATGGTTGTGTCTCAACTTAAGTTATTTTCCTGTCGGTTGTGTTTGAAAGTGAATAAAATTCGAACCGTTGTGATTGTAGCTGATAATGTACGTAGCATAGTTATTTGAATATTGTTTTAGGAAGGAAAATAAGGCAACAATTCTGATTTTCAATGTTTAATAGGCGATTATGTGAGCCAATTTTATTATACTTACATGTAGCAAGTATATGCCTTCAGCTTTCAGAGATTTTTTCCAAGTTCTTCTTTTGAGGAAAGATTTTTCCCAAGTTCTTCACTGCATATATTTGTCTTGCTATGGCCAGACTCCAATTTGCTATTTATCTCCCGTACACATAGCAGGAAATTGATTTCATAGGACATTCTTTTCTTTGCTTAACCTAATCAAGATGATTTTTGACAATATACAGAGAGAATAACTTAAAAAAAAATGACCATATACAGTGAGAAAACAAAAGTTTAGACGAACATAATTGTGATGAAATTTGACACTTTATGATGAAATTGGTCATCGCAAAATTAAAACCCTTTTTTCTTGTAGCGTCTCTTACAGGATTTTGGTAATATATATATTAATTGTGGACATTAATGATCGATTAGTAGTACATGTTTACTCCGTCAAAACGGAGTTGCTTTAGGAAATGCATTCCTAATAGAAATAATAATTAAGTGCAAGCTCGGGTCACTATAAAAATATATATGAGGTATTTACATTTTACTAAGTGATCCTCCGCACACTGCAATTAATATAATACTGGGTGAACTGATCATTCAACAGGCTCCACACACCACATTTAGTGCTAGTTAATCGGATAAAAAATTGAATCTATATTTTGAATCTGAAGCCCTGTATTTCCATTCTACAAATAGTAGTTGCTCCGATCTCCACGGTATATATTATACAAGTAATTAACAACCAATACTAGAACTCCTAACCAACCTCACCCCGCTCCCTGCAGCAGGTAGCCAATTTAAGATCGACGACGTAATTATCCATGAAGTGATCCTCAAGGTGGTGCTCCTTTTTATTTCTGTCCTTCTGCTTCTCTGTTGTCCACTGTCAGTAGCAAGGATGGTCCTGTCTCCCTCAGAATCTAAACCTAAAATTTGCATGGATGGAACCTGCAGCATTCTGAAACATGACCCTGAATAAGAGTTTATTAACCGCACCCTGCTGATCTGATCTGTGTGTATATATATATATATATATATACTATGTCATGACTACTGCGTACATAATACTGCATGTGTAGTGCAGAATACGATCCGTTTGTTTGCTTTAAGGTTTGTACAACAAATCTTCAAAACCCCTCTTATAAATCCCCATTTATTTGTGCACTACATGTCATGCGTGCTATGCAGCAGAAGATTAGAACCCACATGTTTATTTGATGCTAGTCTAAAATGATTGGCTGGATACAGTGGGGACCATTGGTGTGTACCGACTGGTATGAAGCCAACAGGTCCAGACCTCGTGGGCGAGAGTCAAATTGATCTTTAATTTAACCGAACGTAAGAAAATTCCTCGGATTAGAATTTCCACAGGTTGTATCAAGGTTTTGATAGGTTTGACCAGGAAGGAGAGTGGAAATTGCTCAAACAGTGGAGTGATGTGGAAAGAACTAGGTGTCGGTCACGAAAACCTTAATAAGAAGTGAGGACCAGATTTCCACATAAATAGTGACTGATCGTAATCTTCCGAATTAATCCCTATCAAGACCACCTTGGCAATTTCCTTCGCTATATATATTCGCCCTCCTGGTGTTCGAGTGGAGATTCACCAACACAAAAATATTGTACCCTCTTCATTCTATATTTCTGTGCCCCACCTGCAAAAAAGAAAAAAAGAAAAGGAACAAGTGATATTTGCTATTAGTAATGTTGAAAATGTGATGCAAAATTAGATTTCTATATTTAGAATTCTGTTGTTATTTTTAAGCATGTATTGGAGCTAGTGGGGTAAGTCGTTTTCATAATTAATCGGGTAGTGACTAGTGGTTGTAGTAGGATTAGTGGGTTCTAAATTTAGGTATTGTAAGGCTTTAAATTCTGAACATCTATATTCAAGTTTGTAATCAATTAAGTTGTTGTTTGTAGAAAATAGAATTGTGTCTTTGCAACTGTTTATTTTCCATCAATCCTACAAATTGGTATCAGAGCAGAGGTGATCTAATTGGGAGAAGAGATGGCTGAAACCGGCAGCAGCACGGTGAACGTTACACAACCAGAAATACCGCTGTTCAAAAGAGAAAACTATGCCTTTTGGAGCATCAAGATGATGACCTTGTTCAAGTCTCACGGCCTATGGGATTTGGTTGAAAAAGGCATACCAAAATCCAGATCCTAATCAGTAGGAAACTCAGAAAAAAGATGCAAGGGCGTTATGTTTCATTTAACAAGCAGCACATGACACCGTCTTCTCAAAGATTTCAGCAGCCACCAGCGTAATGGAGGCATGGACAACCCTGAAAAGAGCATTTCATGGGAGCACTCGTGTCACAACAATCAAACTTCAAGACCTACGTAGGGACTTTGAAACATTGCAGATGAAGAAGGAAGAATCTATGCAGATTTTCCGGTCACGAGTACAAGAGGTGGTTAATCAAATCAGAGCATTTGGAGACACCATGGAAGAGAAGACAATAGTGGCAAAAGTGCTGAGAAGTCTAACCCCTAAATTTGATCACGTGGTGGCAGCAATTGAGGAATCAAATGACCTCGCAACCTACACCTTTGATGAATTGATGGGGTCGCTGCAGACCCATTAAGCTAGGCTGTTCAGATCAGAGGATAAAGGTGACGACAAGGCGTTTCACATGCACGGTGGTCATCAAGAGGGAGATCTAATGGCAACCCAAGAGGCCGAGGTAAGGGAAGAAACAGTTTCAGCCGGGGTGGATACAATTTTAGCAGAGGAAGGGCTAATACCAACAGAGGAAGTAGAGGCCGAGGCAGAAACAATCAAGCAGATTCAAATAACAATTTCAGGAGGGATGTTCAATGCTATTATTCCAACAAGTACGGGCACTACCAAACAGATTGCTATAAGAAACAAAGAGAAGAAAGTCAAGCAAATTATTCGGAAGAGAAAGATGCGCAACCAACTCTTTTCATAGCCAGTAGTGCAGTTGATGAAGTCGATGCAAGAACCATATGGTTTCTCGATAGCGGGTGCTCAAATCACATGTCGAGATTCAAAGAATTATTTGTAGATTTGGATGAAAAATACAAGCTGAAAGTTAAACTTGGTGATGACAAGCTAATTCAAGTAGAAGGCAAGGGCACGGTCTCAGTGCACACCAAGGAAAACGGTATGAAATTTACATAACGTGTATTACATCCCGAATCTGTCTCAAAATATGCTGAGCATAGGACAATTGATGGCTTGCGGTTACACAATTATTTTTCAAGGGAAAACTTGTGTAATAAAATCTGAAAATCAAATACTGGTAGAGGTGAACATGGCAGCCAATAAATTGTTTCCTTTAGACGTTTCAAGTGTAAAAGAAAGGGTAATGGTTGCAAAAGAGTTGAACTAATCTGAGATATGACGCTATAGATATGGTCATTTGAACATCAATGTTTTGAAATTGTTGAACCGAAAAGAAATGGTTTATGGCCTACCGGAAATCAATGAAATCGGTATTTGTGAAGGGTGTATATTTGGTAAACAAGTCAAGTTTCCATTCCCTAAAAGCCAAGCTAAGAGAGCAGCGCAGGTGTTTGAGATAGTTCATGCTGATTTGTGCGGTCCAATGCAAACCGAATCTCTTGGAGATAACAAATACTTTCTTCTTTTCACGGATGATTATAGTAGAATGAGTTAGGTGTATTTCTTACAAAGCAAAGGAGATGCATTTGGTAGCTTCAAGGTTTTTAAAGCTTTTGTGGAGAAACAAACTGAGAAGAAGATTAAGGTGTTAAGAACAGACCGAGACGGTGAGTTTCTTTCAAAAGATTTCATTAATTTCTGTGAAGAAGAAGGGATACACCGTGAGTTAACAACACCTTACACATCCGAGCAAAACGGGGTGGCAGAGAGGAAAAATAGAACAGTGGTTGAGATGGGCAGAAGCATGCTCAAATGCAAGAACTTACCGAATAAATTCTGGGTTGAAGCAGTTGCAACTGCGGTGTATGTTTTGAACATTTCATCAACAAAAGCCGTGATGAATAAGACTCCATTCGAGGCATGGTTCAACAGAAAACCAGGTGTAAGTTATTTAAGAGTATTTGGTTGTATAGCCTATACTTTTATTAATCCACAAAAGAGAACCAAACTTGATGCAAAATCTGAAAAGTGTATTTTTATCGGGTATTGTACTCAATCCAAGGGATGCCGGTTGTACAATCCAGAAAGTGGTAAGGTTTTGGTGAGTAGAAATGTGTTGTTTGATGAAGAAGCAAGATGGCAGTGGGAAGATGTTTTATATCAACCATAGCTTGAAGAAATAATAGAAGAAGTTGAAGAGGTATCTGCTGCACATGAGCAACTAGCAACTAACAGTTCCGTTGGTGCAAGTATAGAAAATACACCCGACAGTCCAGCACGAAAATTCAGATCCATACAAGAGCTGTACGAAACCACACAAATTCTTCTTGTTGCAGATCCGACAAGCTATGAAGAGGCAGTAGAAAAAGAGGAGTGGTGTAAGGCGATATAAGAAGAGATACAAACAATTGAGAAGAACAAAACGTGACAGCTAGTGAAGCTTCCTGAAGGTAAAAATGTAATTGGTTTAAAATTTATTTTCAAAACAAAATTTGGTCCAGATGGAAGCATTCAGAAATTAAAAGTTAGATTTGTAGCAAAGGGTTATGCACAAGAATATGGCATAGATTATGAAAAAACATTTTCACCGGTTGCACGGTTTGAAACAATGAGGTTGTTGTTAGCATTGGCAGCTCAATTGAAAATAGTACTATACCAGTTTGATGTGAAATCTGTATTTCTTAATGGTGATTTGCTAGAGGAGGTCTATGTTGAGCAGCCAAGAGGTTTTGAAGTAAAAGGGAAGGAGAGCTATGTGTACAAATTGGCAAAGGCCCTGTATGGTTTGAAACAAGCGCCACGTGCTTGGTACAGCAAAATTGATTCTTATCTCACAAATTCTGATTTTGAAAGAAGCAAGAGTGAGCCCAATCTGTATGTTAAAAGGGGTGAAAAAGAAGAGTTGTTGATTGTGTGTTTGTATGTAGATGATATGATCTATATGGGAACAAGTGAAAGATTGTTGAATGAATTTCGGGTTAGCATGAAAAGGAAATTTGAAATGACAGATTTTGGATTGTTACACTACTTTCTCGGTTTAGAAGTGGAGCAAGAGGATGGTAGTATTTTTGTTTCCCAAAGAAAGTATGCAAGAGACTTACTACAGAAATTCGGTATGCATAGTTGCAAGGCAGCAACTACACCCATGAATAACAATGAGAAGTTGACTAAAAATGATGGTACTGGATTCTGTGATGAAATAAAGTTCAGAAGCTTAGTTGGAGGGTTGATTTATTTAACCCACACAAGACCAGACATAACATACGCAGTTGGAGTGATATCTAGGTACATGCACAACCCGACAAAGCATCATTTTGGAGCAGCAAAAAGGGTACTGAAGTACATTTCAGGTACAGCAGATTTCGGACTATGGTATGGTAACACAGGAGCTTTTGAGTTAATTGGTTTCAGTGACAGTGATTGGGCTGGATGTGTAGAAGATAGGAGAAGTACTTCGGGCTATGTCTTCTCACTAGGATCAAGTGAAATAAGTTGGAGCTCGAAGAAACAAGCAACAGTGGCGTTGTCATCCTCAGAAGCTGAATACAGTGCAATCAATTCAGCAGCATGTCAAGCGGTATGGCTTAGACGAATTCTAGAAGATGTTGGACACGTGCAGCAGCAGCCAACGGTGATTTATTGTGACAATCAATCAGCCATAGCTATGTCGAAGAATCATGTATTTCACGGAAGAACAAAGCACATCGACATTCGCCTACATTTCATCAGAGATCTAGTTGCAGAGAAGATCGTCGAACTGAAATTTATTAGTTCAGAAAATCAGAAAGCCGATGTACTGACGAAGGCATTATCGCTGGGCAAGTTTGAGAATATGAGGAAGAAGTTTGGTGTAGTCAATTTTGCATCAAAGGGGAGTGTTGAAAATGTGATGCAAAATTAGATTTCTATATTTAGAATTCTGTTGTTATTTTTAAGCATGTATTGGAGCTAGTGGGGTAAGTTATTTTCATAATTAGTCGGGTAGTGACTAGTGGTTGTAGTAGGATTAGTGGGTTCCAAATTTAGGTATTGTAAGGCTTTAAATTCTGAACATTTATATTCAAATTTGTAATCAATTAAGTTGTTGTTTGCAGAAAATAAAATTGAGTCTTTGCAACTGTTTGTTCTTCCATCAATCCTACAAGTAATACCAATGAATACTCTATTCATTAAGTTCATTTTCCTGTCTCTTCTTTTACTGTCTTCTCAGCTATCGGTAATTGCTTATCGATCCCCAAAAAGAGCATGCAATCCTACCAAAAAGGGTGTCACCTGCAGTACCTCGCATCGCGACCCTTCTGCCCCGGGTCGACGTCTGAGTGCAGGAGGGATCAAGTCTCAACGTACAGGATTCAAATAGAGGATATGCCGTATTTGAATTACGGATCATAAATGCTTATTCTTCAATGTATACTAGTGTGTGTATCTCTCTACAGACGTAGCTATATTGTATAATGCTCGATCTAGTCTCAAACTCTCTCAACCGATTGATTTTCCTTCCAGGAGATTTGTAGGTGAATAAAATTCAAAACAGATAGATGTAGTTGTAGGCGATAATGTAGCATAGTGAATGGTCGGAAAGATAGTTAATTAACATTAGAATACCTTTTTCAATAAGGGGAAAAGGCAACAATTATGAATGTTTAATTAGACGCACTCGTATGTGAGCCAATTATTATTCTTTGATGGCCGCAAGTATATGTATATATATATGCAGCTTTCTGAGATTTTGCAGAAGTTCTTGATGTTGAAATATTTTCCGATAACTTCATTAGTGAGTATTTAATAATTAACCACAATTTCATTAAATATCTTTTTATGAATTAATTGAATAATTCGAGTAATAGAATAAGTCCAAGACAAGCCTACTTTCATGGGAGGAAATTAATTCCATATGACATCCTTTTATTTGTTTAAGATAATAAATATAAATATTCTCTTGTTGGACTTTGGTATATATTAATTGTGGTTCTTAATGATATATTAATTAATAGTAAATATCATGGGATTCCAAATGGGGATGGTTATGGAATAATAATTAATTGAGAACTTGATTATTATAGTGGCCTAACATTTGTCAAACTTTTTAGTGA
Source organism: x Bolboschoenoplectus mariqueter (assembly GCA_037678475.1). Lineage (NCBI taxonomy): Eukaryota > Viridiplantae > Streptophyta > Magnoliopsida > Poales > Cyperaceae > x Bolboschoenoplectus > x Bolboschoenoplectus mariqueter. The sequence continues at coordinate 1,385,780 of CM075239.1, read as the reverse complement.
AATGTTAGAGAAATATCATTATTGATATTAGTATTAATATTTATTTTATTATTTGTGTTAAATGAATTATTATTTATGATAATAATTTTATTATACAATTTATTTTATATATTATTTAATAAAATCAAATATGAATAATGCTATCAATAATAATATTTATATATAAACTCCCAACTTTTTTTGTCTCGTAAGAACAGGCCAATAAGGTAGCTATTTGTCGTCCGTATCAATATATTGACAAGCACTGTCCAATCAAGTCAATTAATGCCTCTTTTATGGAAATTTGTTTTTGTTTACTTCTATTTTGTCCAGTGTAGTTTCTGCAACCATATAAAAGGAATATTAAATATGTAGTATTTGCATTTTTGTTAATTAGTGATCCTACTCTCACCACAATTTACGCTAGGTACAAAATTCAGACTGATATTTTGAATCCGAAGCCGTCTTCTGAGACTGAGGGGAGAGAAAATTTTATAATGGTCCTTAGCTTATTGGTTAATATTGCACTTTTTGTTTTAGCAGCTTAATCATTATTAGATTGCATATTTAGATATATTGGATATATCTACAATACAGGGATAAGAGATGCACCCTCTGCACATCTTATTTGCTTTAGCATCTAGATCTTAAGGAAATCTTTACAAAGTATATATGGATCTTCACTTTTTCTATAATTACTGAGAGAGAGAGAGAAAAAAAAAACCAAAGTATATATTGATCTTAACTTTTTCTATAATTACTGAGAGAGAGGAAAGAAAAACAAAGCATATGTTGATCTTAACTTTTTCTATAATTACTGAGAGAAACAAGTACAGCCGTTTGTGTATTAAGTATAAAATCTTATGAACTCAGATATGAGGAATTTGAACACATTAAGTATAAATACATTCGAATGCATAAAGAAGTGCATTTAATTCTCAAATTATATATATTGAGAAATTATGAGAAAGTAGGTGTTTTACTAAAAAAAAGTATTGCAAATACATGTGAATCATGATTAAATAAAAAAGGTAGAAGAAAACATTGTATGCAACATACAAACGGAAAAAAGTGATTTAAAAGCTACCGAGCAAAAACATCTTTTGTCAGAAGAAATAGATCGCCTTTAATTTTGTATTAAGAAGTTCATATAATATAGTCTTGAGCATATATGCTAATCAATGTAAAAAAAGAAAAAAAGAAAGTGTGTCGGACAAAACATTTGCTGAACGGATTAAAATTCAAACCGAGAAAAACGTTAATCGATTTTCTAAAGAGCCTATTTATGGGGCATGAATTGTTCTACAGAAAACCTGATTCTGTTCAATTGTCAATTAAATGACCTCCCACAATTAATATCCAGTGGCTATACATCTATAGTAGTATATAAAAATGCTTGACAAAAAAAACGATTCTATGTAGCCACGTCATTCTTTATTAGGAACCGTCTGTTGCAAATTTGGAAGGGTTATGATATGTGTAGTATATTTCACTAGAGCCGAACCAAACTATGCCACATATTTTTCTCTTCGTGTCTCTCCATTTGCTTTCTTTAACAGATAGTCGCACTTCTCCAAGAGAGAGTCATTAAATCATTCATAAATGGTTGAGATCTGTTCAGTCGAAGAGAGATCTCTTTGTAGTGCTTAATTAAAAGAAAAAGAAGTTTAAAATAAGCGATTGAAAAAAAAGCGCCTCAATCTAGAGTCACTAACGCCCCTTGCTTCCTCCCTCTAGCTCTATCTTCAATGCACCTCTTCACTCTTCTGTCTTCCCATCTCTCTTTGTTGGAGATCTGATCTCTGATCTCTGCTCTAATAATACTTTTGAACACTGATTTTTCATTTGTTGAAACATAATTATATTTTATAATTCAGTATTGCTTCTACTGATCATATTCGCCGTATCGCTACTTCTCCGCCTCTCATAAATTGTGGTACTCTTACGATTTCTGAAACTATTTCGGAATTTGTTTGCCATGCGATTTTTTGACGACGCTTCACTTTCCATTTTGTCAGATCTTCGCATTTCTTCTACACCGTCTCGCCTCTCTAATTTTTCACAAGACTGAAGCTTTCGCCATTATCCATTTCGTCTACAGCCTCGCGCCGTATCGCTACTTCTCCGCCTGTCATTAATTTGAGGTATTTTAACAATTTCTAAAACTATTTCGAAGTTTTGTTTGCCATGCAATTTAAATTTAAAAATTAGTGTATTTTCCTTTTTTTTCTTTTTTGATCCGAATTTAATAAAAATGCTTAGTTATTTTGATTAATTTGTTTACCCTTTCGATTGGACATTAAAAAATCCTTTCAATTTAAGGAACCCTTCACGTAGATGAATTGGATATAATAAATTTGCTTAGTTATTTTGATTATTTTTGTTAATTTTGTTTTAAATTAGTGGGTTTTTTTTTTTTTGCATTGGATTGGAAGCCTCAAGTGCTATATACCAATGTTGAAACACAAATAAATATAGATTAACTTGATTTTCTTTTCAACTGCAAATAACTATAGAAGATAACACTGAGGTTTGATTTGTTGAATTTGGCATCATTTGTTGTTGCATCGAAAGCCATTAATTTCAAACCATTGAAACACTCAGATAACTTAATGAATGGTAATATCTGCTCAAACTAAACTAAATCTTATCATTATAATTTTATAGATATGATATGTACACTGTATCATTAATTTCAAATTATAGTCATTCAACTTTATTTCGAAGATTCTCGTTTCACCTTGTAAGGGTAATATTTCTACCGATATATCATTGATCTGCATTTTTGTTGAAATTAACAAATATCTATGTTCATATTTGTCAAACAAAAATTTTGTTTATGTTGCAAAGAAATTAACATACTTGCTATAAAAAAATAAAAATATAATAAAGGAAATAATTTACATATTTTATTATAAAGATTTCAATACACAGTTTATGTTAGAAAGAATTAAGCAAGTGTATGTTTAATGATATTTTTTTGGTAGTCATAGCTTGCATGATGTTTTAATTATTTGTACTATAGTATTTCAAATACAATGTCATTTGTTGTACTGGAAGGTTTTGGTACATACCTGTTCTTGTTGTTCAAGGAGTTGATTAGCTGGTTTGCCAGTAATTTTTGATATTTCAGAGTCGAAGGCAACAAATGTAGTGCTCTCAGTATGATCAGATACCAGCATATTAACTTTGTACCTAATGACAATAAAACAAAAATAATTTTTATACAAAGTTGTATAAAAAGTTGTATATATCCAGTGGCTATACATTTATACAAAGTTGTAGAACATTTCTTGAACGTCATATGCTGCTGAGAAACCACTTTGGAGAGAGCCTGATCTGGACCTTTGATCTTGATCTTGAACTTCTAATTAAGCAGATCCCATACAAACCGTAGTCCAAGAGGACCAAACTTTCCAATGGTTCAACCAAACTGGTGAATGCATGATGTATCTTTTAATATTTTTCCCTAGCAAATTGTAAGTATGAAAAATTCAAACTGCACAAGACCAAGCAACTCCAGTCCAATTTACTATTTAGGCCCTCTAGTTCATGAAGTTGTCTCTACAAAATTGTTAAAATTTAGAAACGACGAGACCTACTAACGGATAGCTTTAATTGGTGGTATATAAGAAGACGAACAGTTCCATATATTCGTCGTACCCACGAGTCAAATTGATTTTCAATGTAACCATATATACATGTGTGTGAGAATTAGTGCGCCATTTCACATTTCAAACTCTTTTGAACTAGCTCCATATAAGTAAATGTAGCATGAGCTTAAACTCACTAATATTTTTAATGAATTTAACTCAAAAATTTATCAAAACAGCTCTAAATAATAAATTCAATTTATTCAATAAATTAATTATTTATATCAAAATCTTATAGGATATCGAAATTTTTCATTTTTAAAGTTTTCTAACGGTTAATTTTATAAATTGCCCTTCCTTCCAAAATTTTGAAATAAATTGCCCTCCTCTCTAATTTTTTCAAGAAATTATTCTTGTGAGCCCCTTTCTCCCCTCCCCTCTCCTTCATCTCATCTTACCTTCTCTAGCTAAAATTAGTTGTGGAATAAAATCTTATTACATAATTTATTTTCTTTAAACAATACAACAAAACATTGGAATAGCTCGTGCTAATTAATTTAATTTATAATTAACGAAGAAGATACTTTTAATTTCACATTAAAAAAAGTCTTTACATTTTTTCATTTCATATGAGATGTGTTTTTTTTGTTCATTTCTCAAAAAAAATGAAAAACAAAAAACAAAAATAAGATCATTAAAAATTTTCTTCATCAATATTGTATCAAAAAGCTTAACTACTTCTACCTCTCCTATAGTTAAGAGCATCAACAATTGTTGGTATAAAATTGATTAAAAAAGTAATGCATGTATAATAGAAGTAATGTTATATTACTATATTAAAATAATAGAATAAACCACGTTCAATATTTCATGGAGGAAGTGAGCCACTTGATTGACCCCTATAAATTTTACAATTTATATTTCATGGAGGAAGATTTGAATAATCTTATTTTTCATTTCTATTTTTTATTTTTACTTTTTTGAGAAATGAATAAAAAAGACACTCCTCATATGAAATAAATGAATGTTAAAGTTCTTTTATGTAAGATTAAAAATATTTTCTTTGTTAATTATAAATTAAATTAATTATCATAAATTATTCTAATATTTTGTTGAATTATTTAAAATCATGTAATAATATTTTCTTTCACAATTAATTTTAGCTAGAGACAGTAAAATGATATGAAGGAGAGGGGTGGAGAGAGGAGGGGAGAAAGTGGCCCACAAGAGCAATTTGTTGAAAAAATTAGAAAGGAGAGGAATTTATTTCAAAATGTTGGAAGAAAAGGCAATTTGTAAAATTGCCCGTTTTCTAACTATTTTTTACAATATTTTAAGTTGGTTCTAAAATAATATTAAAATAATAAATATTTATATAGTAGACTAAATCATTTTGAAAAAAATCTGAAACAAACACTTAAAAAACTCTAAAAAATGAAAAAATTTTGTATCCTACGATATTTTGATATAATGAATTTATTCACTAAATTGGATTTATCATTTAAAATCGATTTCATAAAAAAATTTATTGAATAAATTTATTGATTGGGCACCTTTCATCATGATTGCTCAATTGTCATATAATAAATCAGAGCATCTCAAGGTGCGAAAGGAACTTCTCATCAGGTAACTCATTGGCGGTGAAAATATGGCCTATAAGTTTGTTCTAAGCATGCACAAGGAAACCATAAAAGAGAATCGTCATCCTAAGCCCTGGACCTTGTTAGAGAGTCGAAGGAACCCATTAGAGAGCATCCACCGTTAATTAGACTAAATTAAGCCACAGTTAGAAAAATAACTAAATAAGTTAATCAAAATGTGAACTTAATTACATGAAAGAAATTGTCATACTATTTTTTTCCTGGTAGGAGGCTTTCAGTTTTTGGAAACTTACCATCGTTATTAAGTTTACCTGAAGATCCAATCTCTCTAATCTATTGCTCTGATCCTCCTTGTCATCTTTACGCCTTCCGTTGGAATAAGTGGCTTCTAAGATTTTGATCTCTTTTTGATAACATTGGAAAAAATATACGATCCCCGCACCTTGGTTATTCTTGTCCCCTTTTTTCTCTTCCTTCTAGTGGCACCACTTTGCCTTTTCCCCATTTTTGGGATTCTATTCTAGCGAATTGGTTAATCCGAGTAAGAGAATTTAGGGATAGAAGAATAAAGTGATTTTTGTTCACACATGGGCTCGCTCACGGCCACTGGGTGAAGATGTCAATTTCTTTTTTCATTTTTTCTTTTCTTTTGTTTCTTTTTGCGCTAAGAAGAGAGGCATCTCGTGAGGGTTTAGAGTGTGAAAAAAGAGAAGTGCCTTTCATTTTCTCACTGCACGATCTTTTTTTTTTTAAGTTTTTTCTATTGGAAATACTGCAAGTGATCCAATTTCGATCATTAAAGCTTGTAAATCGAACAACTGTTATTTATACTGATGATGTGGCTGCATGAGAATGCAGTTTTTGTCAAATATTTTTGTATATTACTGTTGATTGTTTATCATGTAAGTACTGACATAGAGAATTATCATTCGATATTGAATTTGAGTGAACTTTTGTTTGACCTAATTTTGAATTAATTATAGAATGTTGCTACAAGGTATCAAAAAATAGTTTCATTCTTCAGTTTTTCATTTGAGGCGGAAAGAAGAAAATTGTGGATTATACTCGGACCATTCAACATCTGAAAGAAATACTTTGATGTAAGAGCATGCTTGCAAGGTCAATTTCTAACCCCTCGATATTTCATTTTACAACTCATACACAGTGCAACTTCACCTATTGGTTTTTTCGTCCACTTCTGGGATTTCTTATTGTTTATATTATTATGTTTACAACTATGAAGACATTTTTATGAATTGATAAATTTCATGGTAAACATCCAGGGCAAAATTTTCACATTGAGTTATAAATTTCAGGTTTGTTTCTTAAGCGGGTTCCACAATATTATGCTCGCAAATCCAGGGTTCAAAAATTGCAAGGAACATTGTGAGGATACATCTTTTACGGATGTATATGTTTTTTTATTTTATTTTTGTACATTACAATAGATATCATAATACAAATACAAATGTAATGAATTTAAGTTTGTGGAATTTCACTCTGTATGTAGTTATAATTTATTTCAAAGTCTCAAGCCTCCAAGAAAGGTACTACCACAGTTCATGTATACAGTTATATGATTTAAAATAGACATACGTTTCTCATCAATTTAAACAAACATAACACAACATGCAGCAAATTATTAAGAGTTTATACATTAAACATAACATCCCAAAATCAACAATAAAGAAGTGCTATAATACTTTTTATACAGAATTATCTAAATTATGTTGCCCTCTACATGTCACGGGTTACATGCTAGTGAATTAACAATATAATTATCGCTAATAGCGTGCCAGTTAAGAAAGCATAAAGATAAAATCCGTCCAGCATCAAATTATTGAGGTATTTAAGCACTTTAAACAAAGCTCGAATTTGTCTTGCCCGGGAAGGTGGTTTTTTTTATAAGATGCTCCAAAGTCATTATCTATGTTTTATTCGGGCATTTTAGACAATTTGGCTAATTTAATTTCAAAATCAAGACAGGATACAGCTGCTAGTATTTTAGTCTTCTAAGTTTAAACACAAAACTGACAAGTGGGAATAATAAATTTGAATTAATTTCTGATCAAGAATGACTTATCATCAAATTTTGAGACTTTTCAGAATTTTTTAATTTCCGATCAGGAATGACACAAAACACAGGATACAGCTGTAACTCGTGTGTCATCTTTTAATATGTGAGCATTTTTTTCATAATAAGCGGCATAAAACATCAAAATCGTGGCATTTATTATGCAATTTACAACATTTCTTTAAACTATTGAGACATTTTTTTAATATGTTTGATGACATCTATAGTAGTATACAGAAACCCTTGACAAAAGTTGCCATTCTAGAGAGGTACATCATCCTTTTTATATTAACCGTTGGATGAAACGATCGAGAGGCTTTTATTTCATCTAAACATTTGATGGTCTAGATCGCTAGAAACAACCAAACCAGTGATTGTAGAATAGAGAAACGAAGACCCTTGCAGTGAAAAAATAAAAAGTCGCTTCCCTTTCTTCTTCAGAGGTGTTATTTCTACTCTGCATTTTTGCCTCTTCCCACTATCTGTCAAAGCCTCTGCCGTGATCTGTTTTGTCTCTGGCCTCGCCCTATCTTGCTATCCTTTGTCAGATACTCCGACTTGATCTCCTCCATCTCCGCCTCTCAAACAGAGTGATGCCTCCATCTCCACCCCGCTCTCATGGGAACAAGCACTTCTTGTTTTCTATAATTACGTGATACTTATTTGTGTGATTTCCTATATATATATACAATGAAATGGCTCCATTTTTCTCAGATGGGTAGCATTAGTAAATGCCATCAAAAGAGTAAAAAAATGACACCATATATCATTAAAGACATAGAATTCTCATAATTTCACAAATTCCGCCAAATATCAAGAGCGGCATTTTTTATACATTAAAAATATTTATTTTAAATAATTAATTAATTTATATTTAAATTTATAAGTATTTGTAATTAGTATAAAAATTATTTATTATTTTTTTAATGGTTATTAAAAAATTCAACTTAAAATTTTTATTTTATAACATAGTATAGCTTATAAAATTTATAATATCAATAAAATAAAATGTAAATATTTTTACTTTTAAATATTAATATTTAAAAAAATATAAATACATTTAAAATATAATTAAAATATAAATAAAAGAGACGATTAAGAAATACAACTAACACTAAATTAATAGATCTGGTGAAGACAGGTCGAAACGCTTTTTTAATGTGACCAACCGTACATGCATGTGAAAATTAATTCGTACCCCACTTGGAATTGTCCTGAAATCCAGTCAAGATCCAGCTCGTTCATTTCCTTTGGGAATTTTGTATATTGATTTTTAGTAATCCAGCAAATAAAATTTATACATCTAGAATTTAATAATACGAAAGCTTAATATTGAAGTACTTAATTGATATTTAAAATCCATATCTAAACCTAGTCTTGAAACAAAACATATTAGAGGAATCTAATGTCAAAACTTTTGAAGCAGTGCAAATGAAATTTTAATCCATATAACTGTTTTTTAAATTTATATATAATAAAATTAATTAATTAAATATTTTATATATAGTACATACCTGAAAAGAAAATTTTATCATTTGAACTGATTTTCAATATACATGAGGAGCTAAAATTATCAATGGTCCAAAATAGTGTCTTAACTTTTTGTTTGATGGCCATGGGAAGGAGAACAAATTTCTATAATTTTTTATATGTAGATAATAGATAATTTAGATAATAGAAAACATATTAAGCAATATAACTTTGTTACTTTAAGCACAATAAAAAAAGTTGATACCGACGATAACAATTGACGTAAAATCCCTTCTCGTAGTTATTATTAGAGAATTTTAATACCAATAATTAAATTGAATTATTTAATTGTCAGGGCCGTTTTTAACTCTGGATGCATGTTTTATCTTTTTCCTTTTGATTTTTTTTTTTTTGCTAAAAGTCGTCAGGAAAAAAGGGCTGGTGGAACTGTCAATTCCATGTTTTTAACAAACTAATTATTTATAATTGTAGTTCCTAAAAAATTAAATATCAAAAAAAGATTCTTATAATAAAAATTTTGGACGTCCTTTGCCATTTACATTCACCCTCTAGGTGGTCCAGCGGAGATACACCAACACATATATATTACCCTCTTTATTCTATATTTCTATGCCATCTGCAAAACAAGACAGAAGTGATATATATTTGCTGTTAATAACACCAATGAACGCTCTATTCATTAAGTTTATTTTCCTGTCTGTTCTTTTGCTGTTGTCTTCTCAGCCATCGGTAGCGGTCGATGGAGAACCAAGAAGTGCTTGCTTTCGTAGCCTGAATGGAGCCACTGCCACCTGCAACACCTCACACCATGACATTTCTGTGCCGGGACAGGGAAGAGGTCTGAGTGAAGAAGGGATGAAGTCTCACAGTAGAGGATTCATAGACAGAACACGCCGAACTTTATGATTTAGTGATGGTCTAAATTATATAAAGTTTAGGAATAATACAATTATGTTATTGGTCCCTGAAGAATACAACTAATAGGCAGTTTTCTGATTTTGAAAGTAAATGCGTTAAGAGAGAAATTGGATCTCGTATGGATCCGCTAAGGCATAATCAGTGGTTTGTCAACCTTTCGCTTATTAACACCCATTATAAAGGGATGAAGAACCGTCCTCTTTCCGTAACCGTCATAAGATAGAAACCAACATAAATCTTCTCTCTGAAATTCGGGTTTTCTGAAAAGAGAAGAAAACTGCCGGGCCGATTCTCTTCATCTCTCCATCGGAAAAGAGAAAGATCACCGCGAAGGTTTAAGGAATCCGGCGATCAATGGAGTTGTGTCTCTCCAGAAGACCGATAACATGGATTAAGGTAATTTTATTTAAATTAAGAGTTAGTAGAGGATCACGGGTAATGTTCCAACACGACATTTCTACTGTACAGGACATTCCTGTACAAAATATAATAGAACAATATTTTTAATTTTTGTTTTATTGGATAAATCAAATTTGTTTTAATTTAGACCAATCTTAGATCTTAAAGATGCTAACTTTGTATGAGACCAAAGCTAGATCAATATATACATCTACATTCTGAACTACATCATGAGTTTGATCTATATAACACAACATCAATCTTTACATCCTTCTTATCTCCTTAAGATTCAAATATTCCCGAGTCACATTACAATTTTTTCTTTTTAGTTTCAGAATTCAATCCCTCTTTACTGATATCACCTTTGTTCTTTTTATCCCTTTTTAGAGATACGATGAAGTGGATGCTCCACCTAGAAAGCTCTTTCGTGGTTTTTTTTATCAATACATCTAGCAGCTGCTTTTACATTTCCCTCTTCAAAATGTTCCTTTCATATTGTGCATTTACATTTCCCATAGATAGGTAAATATATACAAATTGTTGCGTCTTTGCAATATTTTGGCCAAGCCGTGTGTATATATAACCAGTCCGGCTGCACTAGCAATCATCCCACTAAAACAAGGCAAATCCACTTGCAATCCCACAAAAAAAACAGAGAGGAAAAAGAAACACCTTGCCCGATCAAAAAAAGATGGCGGAGGATATTGTGAGCTCTGCGTTGCAGAAGCTTGCTCACGTCACATTCAACAAAAGTCTAGAACTTTATCAAATGAGCAATCAGATTGTGAGCATGCAGGATGAACTTAACCGAATCAAAGCCTTCCTAAAAGATGCAGATTTCAAACGCAAGACAGATGACTTGGTAAAACAGTGGGTAAACGAGGTCAGAGATGTAGCCTACAGAATTGAAGATGCTATGGATACCTTCCTAGTAGAGGTTGAACGTCCCAAAAAATTTGGTTGTTGGAACAAACTTGCAACGGTTGTTATGAATCCTGTCAAACTCTGCAAGCTCACTACCGAGCTCAAACAAATTGTACAGACTCTCAATTTGATTTACCAACGTAGAACTACTCTGGATATTAAAGATCTTGGTGCTAGTAGTGAAGAGCAAACTTGCGTACCTTTTAGGCCATCTAAATTTTTCGACATTGATGATTCAGAAGTTGTTGGCTTTGATTCTGACAAGCAACAAATTATCAACCACCTACTTGATAAAAGAATTTCAAGGCGCATCGTTCTCTCCATTGTGGGCATCGGTGGTCTTGGGAAGACTACACTGGCCAAAAAGGTCTATAAAAGGTATATCCGCTATTGTTACTATTTATTGTTAGCATTAGTATTGTCTGTTATTAATGTTGGGTAATAATTCTAGTATGAGGTCCAATTCTTATGTTATGTAATATTTATGAATACTAATCAAATTACAAATGATAATTATAATATGTTCTCAGTAATTTAGATATTGTGTGTATCCAATTTGAATCGATTTTAAAAATATTTGACCTTCTATCGAATAATTTAAAATTATTAACACTGAAATTTTAATGATTTTATGATGAATGACCAATTAAATTTCAAGTTTACTCAACTTTGGAGAACCTTTGTCTAGATTATTGAGAATACATGTATAATATTATTATTTTTAATTTGAATAATATTCTTTCAAAATATGTAATTATATACCATAAGAGTTCAATGTTCTATAAAAATTAAAAATACTCTATAATTGTCATTATTTTTAACACTATTAGTGGCATTGTAATTTATTTTCAATTCTCCATCTAACATATTGCTTATGTATACTTGTAGTGCTGAGTTGGATAGGCAATTTGATTGTCGTGCGTGGTTGTCCATCTCGCAAAAGTTCAATCTACCAAAACTCCTCAGAGAAATTCTTTACTCGATCGAACCTCAAACGGAAAATAGAAATCCGCCAGTGAAAGACGAGGATTTAGTAGGAGAGATTCAGAAATTCTTAGATAGAAAGAATTACTTAATAGTCCTAGATGATGTATGGACAGTTGATCTGTGGGAGAGACTGAGACTTGTGCTACCCGATAAGGAAAATGGAAGTCGTGTACTCATAACCAGCAGATGTCTTGATGTTGCAAAAGCGGCAGATTGTAGAACAAAACCCTATGAACTTCGCTACCTTGAGGAGGAAAAGAGCCTAGCTCTCCTCTTCCGAAAAGCTTTTCAAAAACATATACAACCTGAGAATTACCCTTCTGGTCTCATTGAAGTAGCAAAACAACTAACAAAAAAATGTGGCAGACTACCATTGGCATTGGTTGCTTTAGGTGGTATCCTTTCAAAAAGAGAGCCCTCATTTGCTGCTTGGCAGAGGGTGGAACAGACTATGAATTGGCACAATGATGAAGGCGAGAAATGCATGCAGATCCTAGCCATGAGTTATGACGACTTGTCTTGTCATCTCAAACCATGTTTCCTCTATTTTGCTTCTTTTCCTGAAGATTACAAGATCTCAGCAAAGCACATTACAGGAATGTGGATAGCCGAGGGATTCATACCAAATGATGAAGAGGGAACATTGGAAAATCAAGCTGAGGATCTTCTAGATGATCTAGTACGCAGGTAAATCCCTTTTTATTTTTTATTTTTAAGGTACTTATCATCTGTGTATAGTGTATACTAAATTGCTGAACTCCTTATGTATTAATTTGGTATATGATTAGTACTAATTTTGACTTTGGATCTCTTTGTAAAATAAAATTATACATTATTTTTTTACCAATTAATTACATTGTGGTCCTAAAATAACATAACTAACATTCCATAGTTACAGTATAGTTACTGTTATTATATATTTTTTAATCAGTACATTTTTTTTTGAATTAGTAGACAAATAGCCTACTATATTTCATTAAGCAAAAGAAATGTACGTACATGTGGGCGGACATTTACAAGATTCAGTAAGAAAAACAAATAACGAAAATTTTAATCATAATGTCTAGCTTAGGATTTTTTTGTTTGTAAAACTGTTATATGCATAGGACTTGACAAAATAAATTCTAACAGGGTATGTAGCATGCATTAGTTAGTGCAAGTAAACTACAAATCATGCAGATAAGACTACACAACTTTTTTTTTTGATAAAAAGATAGGGTGAAGCTCTTAAATTTTCTATATGGATGAAAAAATGTATAAACATTGAGCCACAACAGAGTGACTCTTAAAGATTAAGAAGGTTTAGAGAAAAAGAAAGAGAGCATAAAGACTAAGCTATACACATTTTGCAAAAATAAGAGGAGAGAGGAAAGGGGGATGTTGAAATTTTGGGCAACTTGTTAAATATATATGAGTTTTGTTGTGTTTGTCACGATTAGAGGAGCCTTTTTGGCACAAACGAAGTTCACTCGTATTTCGTAATTGGTTGTGAATATATAATCATTAATTATTAAACATGTTTAAAAGAATAGGATGAATAGTGCTGAAAACTAGGCCACGTTTAATATAGTTAAGCTAAGAAAAGGAATTAAAAATTGGTAACAGTTAGGGGAGAAGGGTGAGTACACCCAAAGGTGCATCTTTTGATTGTCCACTTAGTTTATTAACCATATGATATAACACATCATTTGTGAGGCCCTTTTAAGTGGTCTCTTCTCTCTCCTCTGCGTTAAATACAGTAAAGCATGGTTACAAATTCTTTTATTCTCTTATTAAATCAAGTTGGAATTGTGATTCTATGTGGCAAACAATTCCATTAATAGAGACCAAACTTCATTTTTTTTGACGGAGGTTATGCCTATAGTTTAACTTTACAAATATCAAAATTATAAAGTATAATATTTGATAAAATAGAAGAAAACATGAGATCTTACAAATTAATGTTATCATCAAATTAAAAAAGATTTTTTTATAAACTCAGAACTTTTAAAATAGACATAAACCAGATTGAAAAAATGAAACAAAAAATGGAGATACAAAACTATACAGTATATGTTTCGAAATTATATATGATACTTCCATAAATGCGTAACCATACAAAATTAAAAACATTTGTAGTAGAAAATGAAGAATAAATCAGAAAAAAATGCCAATATCTAGCATAATAATATTAAGTAGATAAAATATTTTTATGATAATTTATTGGAAACAAATGTGAATAGTACAATAAAATGTTACTATCAGAACAAGAAATTATTCTTTTCATACATATATAAAGGCCACAAGTATTGAAAGCTTCAGGAGAGAGAAGTTGCAATTACTGCTGCTGAGAGAAAATAAGAAGTCAAAAAATAGAGTATTAATGACGCTTTAATCGAATAGTTAGTTTTGTGAGTGGACAATCAAAATGTCCACTAATGGATGTATACACCCGGCCCCCACAGTTAGAAGTTGAAAAAGTTTTCAATGGATACTTGACATCGTTTGGTCCTACATGAATGAAATCCATGTTTCCTTGAGGAAATCAATGTTTTTTTTTTTTTTTTAAAGAATGCAGGGCAAACCACTAAATATGAAAGTAATTAAGCAATGCCACAATTCTGGTGCAATTGATGCACATTTTACCTCGGACACAGCCCAAAATATATTCCCAATAAAACGCAACTTTTCCTTAATTTGAATTTGGTGACATCGCATTCTAATTCTAGACTTCAAAACAGAAGCTCTCCACCATATCCACGAGAACCAACTAGAAAATCAATCCTTCTTCTTGCTACCGAATGCTAAATTGGTCGCACCATAATTCTTGATCCAACCAACTGAACTTTCCAATATTTGGAGGCTTTCTCAACACATGAGAAGGTGGTGGAAAGCCGCAACAACCGAACTACAGAGCCCTTTTTTTTAGGGCAGTTGAGAACTCCCAAAATACTTAGAAGTCGTAAGTGGGTTTCCTACGTTTTTGAAGTGTCACCTTACATTTTCTGAACAGCCGAATCTGATCGGTCAAATTTAGCAACTTCAAATTTAACCAAATTCAGAAAATGATCAAACCTTTTTGCAGCGCACAAAATCATTTTTGCAACCCCAAAAAACCCATCCAAGCTCCAATTTTTCAGACTTTACTAAAAAAATTTGTTCAGTCCAAAAATCATAATTATACCATATAATAATATATCTCATGCTTAAATTTTAGATAATTATTTATGTGATATGCCATACATATCAAATAAATGCAGAATTAAGATTGTCATAAGATGACAGTCACTCCGACATCACATGATTGAATGAGTGCTATCTAATTAGATTATTTTCTGTGTAACCAAGTGAAATCTATGTTATATGTTAACAAAATTAGGAGCTCCTTTCTAAGTCTATATAATATAAGCGACATCTAACAAAATGTATATTATATTTATCCAAATAACATATATAATATGTTCCATATATTTTCACGATCCTCTAATAACATTCATCTTATATAATTCCCTATCACATGTATAATATCTTGGACAAATCCAAAGTAGGATCATGTCATTCTTTTGATTTATTCTTTTTTTTTATTTTGAAATAATTCAGTAAATAATGATGAACTACTTAATCATAATTGCATGCATGCTATATTATTTCATCAAGGGATCTAGAAATATCATTAAATATGAATGACATTAGTATTCTTAAAAAGTTCTTCCCTTTGCACAAGAGATATGTATTTAGGTATTATCTGTATGACTATCTATTATAGTCAACATTGGATTATACCTATAAATAAATATTCCTCATATAAGAAAATATTCATTTTATATTTTAGAATTTAATGCACAAATGAATCATTTATGACACTAAATACAATTTAAATAATATCTTATTATGGAATAAGTCCAATATCATTTTCCTCAATATTTATTTATATGATCAAGCTGATAACCCCTTATCTGATAGTTTGTGAAATATAACCATCACTTGAACAACACATTAATCTTATTTGGTCAATTAATATTCCTATGCTAATTGCCAAGATTAGGTATATATATTTTAGAGTAATCATTATGTTTTATGATAGAAGTTCATATTTTAAATCATCAACACAAAATATTCATAAATAATGAAAACTCAAGAAACAAACTGAAATATATCGTATATAAGAGTAAAGCTAGAGTGTTTTTAGGAGCATCGGACTCTCCGGTACTCTTAATATAAAATTTATCGAATCAGTTTTAAATGATAAATCCAAATTGCTCAATTATTTTTTTATATCAAAATCTTGTAGGATATCAAAATTTTCTATTTTTAGAGTTTTCTAACTATTTTTTCAGAATTTTTGAAATGATCATAAATGATAATAAAATAATGAATGTTAGCATATCAGAATATGCTATTTTGAAAAATCTGAAAATAATAGTTAGAATACTCTAAAAATAAAAAATTTGATATCCTATAAGATTTTGATATAAATAATTTATTGAGTAACTTGGATTTATTGTTTGAGGTCGATTCAATAGTTTTTTTATTTAAGAGTACTCCAACTTTACTCCCATTTCCTACACATTTTTCAGATTGCTTTATATTAATTACTAGATGCGATGCCTCGCAATGCTTCGGCATATTTTTTTTTCGTATTGTAATTATATGCTGGAATTTGTATACATTTTAATTTAATTACTAATTGTATTGTGGTTATATGTTTTGGAGTTAAAACTTTTGGATTTTGTAGTTTTTTATTAATTATTTTGGAGTTAAAATTTTTAGTGGGCCCACACTTCATTGCAACTGCAGTGCCTTGTTTATAGGAACAATTTTCAAATTAGAGAAGAAATAACATATGTAGGAACTTACACGGTCCATCAGTAGATGGTGTTGCTCTCTTTTAAAAACCAAAAATAAAAAACGGAATGGTAGGTACTTGTTAAATAAGTAGCAAGGTTCATCAATTTGACACTGATTTGTGGACCTTTGATTATTTATCTGAATTACATATGTCAATATAGAAACAAAAAAATATTTTTGCAATTGTAGACAAAGACTTATACTATATAAAATATCTGTCAGAGATAGGTTCATGTAAATGACAATGACCAGTGCCATTATGCAATAAAAACGTGTTATGCAAACAAAATAGTAAACACATTATCTTACAAAAGATTTTACGCAAATATACCATTGGGGCCCGTGCTAACAAAGACAGAAGATAATTTACAGAAAAGCAAGTACCCTCCATTAAAGCTACGGAGGTAAAATTAATTCAATTAGTGACATCACCAACAGCCCATATACTTGGTACAATGGTAACTGATAAGAGAGTGCTCATCAACCTAAATTCAACACAAAAAAAATACTTGCCTTCATTCACAGACAGAAGCCAACTACATTCAGTAAGTCCTGGTTGTTTTTTTACTCTCTGAATATGGTTAGTATCTTAATTGGTTGGTATTGTAATGTACTCCTTTTTTAATACTATAAAATTAGCAGCCACTGTCATTTTTTCTAGAGAGAGGGAGAGGTCTTTGGCCGGTCCATAGAGCTCCCCAAGTAGTTAGCCAACTCCAAATGAGGCAGATGAATAAGCAGCAGCAAGTTCTACTGCCTTGAGTTGAGAAAGAACTTCCTTTTCCTAATTAAAATAAAAAAAAAGTCACTATCAAGTAGTGACTTTCTTATATTTATAAAATGATCAATATTTTTAGTCATTACAAACTAAAAGGGATAGTCAAATTTAAGAAGATCAGCTTACACCAATAATAAGTGGGCACCTCTATCATGTGAATTCTGCCAGCTATTTTGCACAATAGACTGTAGAAATTTAGTGCATGCTGATGAGGGATCTAACTCTGACCTAAACAGAGGAAAAATAAGTAAAAATGAGAGATGATACAGTAAGAACTTATGCCCCAGTTTCGAATGAGTACACATTAAGGTTTCACAAAAAGATTAATAGTTGTTTAACCAAAAATAGCCTAATGGTATGCATAGTAGTTTAATACTACCAATGAATTGAGATATACATACACTGTGGCTAAGGACAACATTCACGAGCTGCAAACCCTCTGATCAAGTATTCCTCGGCCCCACTTGCACAACAACCAACAGGAAATGTAACTCCAAATAGATCAGGTTTGCATGGTGCCCAGCACCTGCATCAATACATGGCTGCCAACCCAATTCGTCCATTGATCTATCAAGGTTAGAGAATATATTAAAACTGTTGTTAAACTTAAAGAAATAAAAAGGTTACCTAAAAAATTCTTCAATTTTCCTCTCCACAATGTGTGGGTTCATTATCTATATTAAGTTACCACTATGATTGATATACCTGCAGTTGAATAGATGATTTGGCACACTCGTGCTTTGGTAAGAGCATTCAAATTATTGCTAGACAATAAGATTTATTGGTCAATGTCAAAATGAAATCAGCATTGAAGGTTACTTCGAGTAATCCTAAATAGCATATTCAGAGCTTTTGAATCTGAAGCCCTGTATTTCCATTCTACAAATAGTAGTTGCTCCGATCTCCACGGTATATATTATACAGGTAATTAACAACCAATACTAGAACTCCTAACCAACCTCACCCCGCTCCCTGCAGCAGGTAGCCAATTTAAGATCGACGATGAAATTATCCATGAAGTGATCCTCAAGGTGGTGCTCCTTTTTATTTCCGTCCTTCTGCTTCTCTGTTGTCCACTGTCAGTAGCAAGGATGGTCCTGTCTCCCTCAGAATCTAAACCTAAAATTTGCATGGATGGAACCTGCAGCATTCTGAAACATGACCCTGAATAAGAGTTTATTAACCGCACCCTGCTGATCTGATCTGTGTGTATCTTTATATATATATATATACTATGTCATGCCTACTGCATGCGTAATACTGCATGTGTAGTGCAGAATACGATCCGTTCGTTGCTTTAAGGTTTGTAGAACAAATCTTCAAAACCCCTCCTATAAGTCCCCATTTATTTGTGCACTACATGCACAACATGCGTGCTACGTAGCAGAAGATCAGAACCCACATGGTTACTTGGTACTAGTCTAAAATGATTGGCTGGATACAGTGGGGACCATTGGTGTGTACTGACTGGTATGAAGCCAACAGGTCCAGACCTCGTGGGCGAGAGTCAAATTGATCTTTAATTTAACCGAACATATGAAAATTGCTCAAACAGTGTATCAAGGTTGTATCAAGGTTTTGATTGGTTTGATCAGGAAGGAGAGTGGAAATTGCTCAAACATTGTATCAAGGTTGTATCAAGGTTTTGATTGGTTTGACCAGGAAGGAGAGTGGAAATTGCTCAAACAGTGGAGTGATGTGGAAAGAACTAGGTGTCGGTCACGAAAACCTTAATAAGAAGTGAGGACCAGATTTCCACATAAATAGTGACTGATCGTAATCTTCCGAATTAATCCCTATCAAGACCACCTTGGCAATTTCCTTCGCTATATATATTCGCCCTCCTGGTGTTCCAGTGGAGATTCACCAACACAAAAATATTATACCCTCTTCATTCTATATTTCAGTACCCCACCTGCAAAAAAGAAAAGAAACAAGTGATATTTGCTATTAGTAATACCAATGAATACTCTATTCATTAAGTTCATTTCCCTATCTCTTCTTTTACTGTTGTCTTCTCAGCTGGCGGTAGTAGTTTATGGATCCCCAAGAAGTGCGTGCTATCATACCAAAAAGGGTGTCACCTGCAGTACCTCGCATCACAACCCTTCTGCCCCGGGTCGACGTCTGAGTGCAGAAGGGATCAAGTCTCAACGTACAGGATTCAAATAGAGGATATGCCGTATTTGAATTACGGATCATAAATGCTTATTCTTCAATGTTTACTAGTGTGTGTATGGTCTCTCTACTGAGGTAGCTATATTGTATAATGCTCGATCTAGTCTCAAACTCTCTCAACCGATAGATTTTCCTTCCAGGAGATTTGTAGGTGAATAAAATTCAAAACAGATAGATGTAGTTGTAGGCGATAATGTAGCATAGTGAATGGTCGGAACAATAGTTAATTAATATTAGAATACCTTTTTCAATAAGGGGAAAAAGCAACAATTATGAATGTTTAATTAGACGCACTCGTATGTGAGCCAATTATTATTCTTTGATGGCCTTAAGTATATGTATATATATGTGCAGCTTTCTGAGATTTTGCAGAAGTTCTTGATGTTGAAATATTTTCCAGATAATTTCATTAGTGAGTATTTAATAATTAACCACAATTTCATTAAATATCTTTTTATGAATTAATTGAATAATTCGAGTAATAGAATAAGTCCACGACATGTTAGAACTAAAAGCAAATGGAAATACTGGTACACAGAAAACCAGTATTTTGATCAACAAACAATTTCTCTAACCAGCTCTTTTATTAATCTCTCTATTAAAATCTCAATTACAGCAAAGACTCTTCGTTACAACTCTCTCTTTTCTGTATCTCTCTCATACACACCACACCCAAAACCAGAAAATAAAAGACCTATTTATACTACTCAGACAACCTGCAGATAACCACCCATAATTACTCTAAACTTAGACTCCAAGTAACCTAAACTTAGCCTAAACATTACCACACGTTTTCTGACATAACTGCTGTCTAAAATTAACCTTTGTTGTCTTAATTAACCTCTGTTAACTAAAATACCCCTGCTGATGCACATCTGAAAAGAACTGCTGACACGCCCAGCTTTTGAAAACTTCTACTAACAATGCAACATCTTCAACAAGACAAGTCTACTTAAGATAATTTCATGGGAGGAAATTAATTCCATATGACATCCTTTTGTTTTTTTAAGATAATAAATATAAATATTCTCTTGTTGGAGTTTGGTATATATTAATTGTGGTAATGATATATTAATTAATAGTAAATATCATGGGATCCAAATGAGGATGGTTAAAGAATAATAATTAATTGAGAACTTGATTATTATAGTGGCCTAACATTTGTCAAACTTTGTTAGAGAAATATCATTATTCATATATTATTAATATTTATTTTATTATTTATGTTAAATAAATTATTATTTATGATAATAATTTTATTATACAATTTATTTTATATATTATTTAATAAAATCAAATATGAATAATGCTATCAATAATAATATTTATATATAAGCTCCCAACTTTTTTTGTCTCGTAAGAACAGGCCAATAAGGTAGCTATTTGTCGTCCGTATCAATATATTGACAAGCACTGTCAAATCAAGTCAATTAATGCCTCTTTTATGGAAATTTGTTTTTGTTTACTTCTATTTTGTCCAGTGTAGTTTCTGCAACCATATAAAAGGAATATTAAATATGTAGTATTTGCATTTTTGTTAATTAGTGATCCTACTCTCACCACAATTTACGCTAGGTACAAAATTCAGACTGATATTTTGAATCCGAAGCCGTCTTCTGAGACTGAGGGGAGAGAAAATTTTATAATGGTCCTTAGCTTATTGGTTAATATTGCACTTTTTGTTTTAGCAGCTTAATCATTATTAGATTGCATATTTAGATATATTGGATATATCTACAATACAGGGATAAGAGATGCACCCTCTGCACATCTTATTTGCTTTAGCATCTAGATCTTAAGGAAATCTTTACAAAGTATATATGGATCTTCACTTTTTCTATAATTACTGAGAGAGAGAGAGAGAAAAAAACCAAAGTATATATTGATCTTAACTTTTTCTATAATTACTGAGAGAGAGGAAAGAAAAACAAAGCATATGTTGATCTTAACTTTTTCTATAATTACTGAGAGAAACAAGTACAGCCGTTTGTGTATTAAGTATAAAATCTTATGAACTCAGATATGAGGAATTTGAACACATTAAGTATAAATACTTTCGAATGCATAAAGAAGTGCATTTAATTCTCAAATTATATATATTGAGAAATTATGAGAAAGTAGGTGTTTTACTAAAAAAAGTATTGCAAATACATGTGAATCATGATTAAATAAAAAAGGTAGAAGAAAACATTGTATGCAACATACAGACGGAAAAAAGTGATTTAAAAGCTACCGAGCAAAAACATCTTTTGTCAGAAGAAATAGATCGCCTTTAATTTTGTATTAAGAAGTTCATATAATATAGTCTTGAGCATATATGCTAATCAATGTAAAAAAAGAAAAAAAGAAAGTGTGTCCGACAAAACATTTGCTGAACGGATTAAAATTCAAACCGAGAAAAACGTTAATCGATTTTCTAAAGAGCCTATTTATGGGGCATGAATTGTTCTACAGAAAACCTGATTCTGTTCAATTGTCAATTAAATGACCTCCCACAATTAATATCCAGTGGCTATACATCTATAGTAGTATACAAAAATGCTTGACAAAAGAAACGATTCTATGTAGCCACGTCATCCTTTATTAGGAACCGACTGTTGCAAATTTGAAAGGGTTATGATCTGTGTAGTATATTTCACTAGAGCCGAACCAAACTATGCCACATATTTTTCTCTTCGTGCCTCTCCATTTGCTTTCTTTAACAGATAGTCGCACCTCTCCAAGAGAGAGTCATTAAATCATTCATAAATGGTTGAGATCTGTTCAGTCGAAGAGAGATCTCTTTGTAGTGCTTAATTAAAAGAAAAAGAAGTTTAAAATAAGCGATTGAAAAAAAAGCGCCTCAATCTAGAGTCACTAACGCCCCTTGCTTCCTCCCTCTGGCTCTATCTTCAATGCACCTCTTCACTCTTCTGTCTTCCCATCTCTCTTTGTTGGAGATCTGATCTCTGATCTCTGCTCTAATAATACTTTTGAACACTGATTTTTCATTTGTTGAAACATAATTATATTTTATAATTCAGTATTGCTTCTACTGATCATATTCGCCGTATCGCTACTTCTCCGCCTCTCATAAATTGTGGTACTCTTACGATTTCTGAAACTATTTCGGAATTTGTTTGCCATGCGATTTTTTGACGACGCTTCACTTTCCATTTTGTCAGATCTTCGCATTTCTTCTACACCGTCTCGCCTCTCTAATTTTTCACAAGACTGAAGCTTTCGCCATTATCCATTTCGTCTACAGCCTCGCGCCGTATCGCTACTTCTCCGCCTGTCATTAATTTGAGGTATTTTAACAATTTCTGAAACTATTTCGAAGTTTTGTTTGCCATGCAATTTAAATTTAAAAATTAGTGT
This sequence comes from x Bolboschoenoplectus mariqueter, assembly GCA_037678475.1. NCBI lineage: Eukaryota > Viridiplantae > Streptophyta > Magnoliopsida > Poales > Cyperaceae > x Bolboschoenoplectus > x Bolboschoenoplectus mariqueter. Next base: position 1,362,671 of record CM075239.1, on the reverse strand, counting down.
ATTTTCCTTTTTTTTCTTTTTTGATCCGAATTTAATAAAAATGCTTAGTTATTTTGATTAATTTGTTTACCCTTTCGATTGGACATTAAAAAATCCTTTCAATTTAAGGAACCCTTCACGTAGATGAATTGGATATAATAAATTTGCTTAGTTATTTTGATTATTTTTGTTAATTTTGTTTTAAATTAGTGGGTTTTTTTTTTGCATTGGATTGGAAGCCTCAAGTGCTATATACCAATGTTGAAACACAAATAAATATAGATTAACTTGATTTTCTTTTCAACTGCAAATAACTATAGAAGATAACACTGAGGTTTGATTTGTTGAATTTGGCATCATTTGTTGTTGCATCGAAAGCCATTAATTTCAAACCATTGAAACACTCAGATAACTTAATGAATGGTAATATCTGCTCAAACTAAACTAAATCTTATCATTATAATTTTATAGATATGATATGTACACTGTATAGATCATCTCTATAATATTAATCTTAAATTTCATTTCTTTTACAATTGTTAAAATTATCAAAATAAGTAAATTGTCAAATAATCTCTCCCATATTTGTGTGTGTGTGTGTGTGTGGGGGGGGGGGGGGGGGGTTATTTAATATGACACAGAGATGATAGATTCTTGTTGACGTAATTTTCAAATAAATGTAGACCCTAGCTATAAAACTTAGGAGGTCTGATTAAAATTGTTTTGGTCAGCAGCATCCAAATTCTTAAGAAGTAATTGTGCAAACTAATTGTACTAAAAATAGAAATTTAATGAGTTCAATGTGCTTTAATTGGTTCTCGTGCCCCGCACAAGCATCGTAGTGCCCAGAAAAATATGATGAGGTGTTCATCAAAAATTTGAGAGACTGTGATGTCACGGCTTCCTTTTTTCCAATTGTAGTCATTCAACTTTATTTCGAAGATTCTCGTTTCACATTGTAAGGGTAATATTTCTACCGATATATCATTGATCTGCATTTTTGTTGAAATTAACAAATATCTATGTTCATATTTGTCAAACAAAAATTTTGTTTATGTTGCAAAGAAATTAACATACTTGCTATACAAAAATAAAAATATAATAAAGGAAATAATTTACATATTTTATTATAAAGATTTCAATACACAGTTTATGTTAGAAAGAATTAAGCAAGTGTATGTTTAATGATATTTTTTTGGTAGTCATAGCTTGCATGATGTTTTAATTATTTGTACTATAGTATTTCAAATACAATATCATTTGTTGTACTGGAAGGTTTTGGTACATACCTGTTCTTGTTGTTCAAGGAGTTGATTAGCTGGTTTGCCAGTAATTTTTGATATTTCAGAGTCGAAGGCAACAAATGTAGTGCTCTCAGTATGATCAGATACCAGCATATTAACTTTGTACCTAATGACAATAAAACAAAAATAATTTTTATACAAAGTTGTATAAAAAGTTGTATATATCCAGTGGCTATACATCAATAGTAGTATATAAAAATGGTTGACAAAATCTGTAATTTTGTGCAGCCACGTCGCCCTTTAATATAACCGTCTGATGTAGAAGTTTAGATGGCGGAGATTAGATCGGCAGATAGCCAGCCGTGCAGCGAGAAAACCAAAAGGTCTCCTTCCCAGACTCTAGCAAAAAAAAAAAAAGAAAACAACAAAAGGTGCCTCTCCATCTCACACTCAAACACTCTTCTCTTGATGCAAACTCTCCATTAAGAGGAAAAAATAAATTTTTGCGCTCTCAAAACACTGCCTCTCTCAAGTTCTTCCACTCACGCCTCCCCAGTTTTTCATTTTGATTACATCTCTCTTATTTCTACGCCTCTCTGAGCCTCTGTCATTTGTCGATCCGGTGAAGAGGTTTGATCGGGTGCGAGTTTCTAAGGGCTTTCTGATCGGATGACAACCCACATGTCTCTAGGTGATTTGATATTTATCTCTAAAAAATCTATTTGATTTGGGTTATGTTTGGAGCATTGATTTATTATTGCTCTTCTATTTGGTTTGGTGCTTGGTCAATTGAATCTAAAGATATTAAAGTAGTATGTTAATTTTAAGGAAAAACATATTTACTAATTTCAATTTCATGTTGCTGATTAGATTGATCTAATTGAGTGGCGTCGATAAATCTTTTGTTTCATCAAATCTGGGGCATGCATGTTAATCTCAAGATATTGGATAAGGTACTTCATTGTAACTATTTCGTTGCAACTTTATTATTCTTTTTGCTCAAATTAAGTAATTTAAATGAAACTTATTGTCTTTTTCTAAAAAGGAGAAAATTGATTTCATTACAAATTTTCAATTTAATGTCTGTTATAGGGTTAATCCTAATGTTAATATAAGATATTGCCTTAAATTAAGTATAGATAATCATTAGTGTGCCATTTAGTCAGGTGTCATACAGGTGGGCTCTAAATCCACATCACATAAATCTCAAAGACACTCTAATTTATTGTGTAATTTGAAGTAGTGTAATATAAAATACAAAATTAAGTTTATACTGGTCCAAAAGAACTTACTTCACAACATAACCCTTGAAAGGTTCAATTATTATGGACAAGAACCAAAAATTATAGATGTCATTTGAACTGGCACTATGTGGTATCAGTTGGATCTATTTTCAACCCAAACTATTTTAATTTCTACCTTCAAAAAAAAAAAAGAAATATGAGTAGTTACTCGAGAGAACAAATGGCAATGATTTCTTAAATGGATTTGAGCAGTTTAATATGATGATTTCCTTGAACAATAATTATAGACAACAATATCAAATAAGAGACCTGAATGTATAATGTGAGTTTCACTAGAGAATTTTAGATTTTTAATTCACGGTTTGCATTATTATTATGAGCATTCTTTATCATCTGTAGTAGTCAATATTTAGTTATAATACTCTATTGTCAACCGGTATAGGTAGGATGTTTTCTGTTAGTTATGAGACTTGAATGTGAACTTTGAAAATTTTGGAAAAGCACAATATTAGTAATGGTCCTAATGGATAATTTTTCCAAAAAAGTAGGAAATTTGACAAGGCGGATTTCATATTGCTTGGTATATGTTTGATGAAATTTCTGAGTCTGATTTTTTAATTACAAACTATTGATTAGGTGTACTGTCATAATGCTGTCAAGGTATAATGTGAGTTTTCACTGCACCTGGGAAGCTAGATGACATAGTAATGATTATGTAAGGTTAGTGAATCTCTCTATATTTTTTCTTGACAGCTCTTATTTGAGTATTCTCTCGCTATTATGTTCTGATTTTACAAAGCAAAGACTTATATATATGTCATTTCATAGCAAATGACAGATTTATATTGTCCTGCCTTTTTCATATTATTTCTTTTTGAAGAAAGATGAATTATTGTACTACTTTTAATTTCCACATATTTACGGTGATTATGGAATGATTAGCTAAGACTCACAAGTTCTAGAATATTTTTTTTTATTAAAATAATCAACAATTTTGATCAATTTAAAGCTTAGGTGAATTAGATTTGTCCCGTTTTGTTGTTCCACAATATGCCCTACCAAATTGTCTTTTATACCCTATCATGTAGACTATTGGTCAAGTGAAAATACGTGGCTTGATATATAATGGTACAATCTCTTCAGTAATCTGCTATTAATTTCCTTTAATTTAAGGAAAAATTGTGTTGTTAATTATCTGACTACTAAACAAATCAGTGGGATCTTCCATATATTTTGATATAAAATATTTATTAATAATATTCTCTATATAGAATCAATGTTGCTTACCTCAAGCAATTCTTGCTGCCACTTCTTTGGTTTCATGTCCCGTTGATAGTGATTTTAGCTACTTATTATGACATATTTTCCTTTCCAACATAATTTTGCTATATAGAGTATTTTCTTAAAAATGGATCATTTTCCATTGTGATTGATTTAATTCTAAATATTGAGGTGTCCATTTATGTCATGCTAGAGATTTTTTGAAAAAAAAAAGTTATGTCTATATTGGTGGCTTAATTCAAATCTAAAACATAAATTAGTTTGGAACTTACAAATATATATACCTCAAAATCATGACGCATGCTATTATTTATTTGTCTCCATGCATCAAATTGCTATATTTATCATTAAAAATATATAGAAATATGTTTCCGTAATTGAGTCTGTCCTTAGGGATCGTTTAAATAGAGATTTCAGCGTGTCTCTATATTGACTGTTATCTCTATTGCATAATAGAGTCAAGTGGGTTTAACATTTCTTGAAGCAATGATGCAGGAAATGAGGTAAAGTTATTTTTCTGTTTTTTTTTCTTGTTTATACAAAGTTGTAGAACATTTCTTGAACGTCATATGCTGCTGAGAAACCACTTTGGAGAGAGCCTGATCTGGACCTTTGATCTTGATCTTGAACTTCTAATTAAGCAGATCCCATACAAACCGTAGTCCAAGAGGACCAAACTTTCCAATGGGTCAACCAAACTGGTGAATGCATGATGTATCTTTTAATATTTTTCCCTAGCAAATTGTAAGTATGAAAAATTCAAACTGCACAAGACCAAGCAACTCCAGTCCAATTTACTATTTAGGCCCTCTAGTTCATGAAGTTGTCTCTACAAAATTGTTAAAATTTAGAAACGACGAGACCTACTAACGGATAGCTTTAATTGGTGGTATATAAGAAGACGAACAGTTCCATATATTCGTCGTACCCACGAGTCAAATTGATTTTCAATGTAACCATATATACATGTGTGTGAGAATTAGTGCGCCATTTCGTTTTTAATGAATTTAACTCAAAAATTTATCAAAACAGCTCTAAATAATAAATTCAATTTATTCAATAAATTAATTATTTATATCAAAATCTTATAGGATATCGAAATTTTTCATTTTTAAAGTTTTCTAACGGTTAATTTTATAAATTGCCCTTCCTTCCAAAATTTTGAAATAAATTGCCCTCCTCTCTAATTTTTTCAAGAAATTATTCTTGTGAGCCCCTTTCTCCCCTCCCCTCTCCTTCATCTCATCTTACCTTCTCTAGCTAAAATTAGTTGTGGAATAAAATCTTATTACATAATTTATTTTCTTTAAACAATACAACAAAACATTGGAATAGCTCGTGCTAATTAATTTAATTTATAATTAACGAAGAAGATACTTTTAATTTCACATTAAAAAAAGTCTTTACATTTTTTCATTTCATATGAGATGTGTTTTTTTTGTTCATTTCTCAAAAAAAATGAAAAACAAAAAACAAAAATAAGATCATTAAAAATTTTCTTCATCAATATTGTATCAAAAAGCTTAACTACTTCTACCTCTCCTATAGTTAAGAGCATCAACAATTGTTGGTATAAAATTGATTAAAAAAGTAATGCATGTATAATAGAAGTAATGTTATATTACTATATTAAAATAATAGAATAAACCACGTTCAATATTTCATGGAGGAAGTGAGCCACTTGATTGACCCCTATAAATTTTACAATTTATATTTCATGGAGGAAGATTTGAATAATCTTATTTTTCATTTCTATTTTTTATTTTTACTTTTTTGAGAAATGAATAAAAAAGACACTCCTCATATGAAATAAATGAATGTTAAAGTTCTTTTATGTAAGATTAAAAATATTTTCTTTGTTAATTATAAATTAAATTAATTATCATAAATTATTCTAATATTTTGTTGAATTATTTAAAATCATGTAATAATATTTTCTTTCACAATTAATTTTAGCTAGAGACAGTAAAATGATATGAAGGAGAGGGGTGGAGAGAGGAGTGGAGAAAGTGGCCCACAAGAGCAATTTGTTGAAAAAATTAGAAAGGAGAGGAATTTATTTCAAAATGTTGGAAGAAAAGGCAATTTGTAAAATTGCCCGTTTTCTAACTATTTTTTACAATATTTTAAGTTGGTTCTAAAATAATATTAAAATAATAAATATTTATATAGTAGACTAAATCATTTTGAAAAAAATCTGAAACAAACACTTAAAAAACTCTAAAAAATGAAAAAATTTTGTATCCTACAATATTTTGATATAATGAATTTATTCACTAAATTGGATTTATCATTTAAAATCGATTTCATAAAAAAATTTATTGAATAAATTTATTGATTGGGCACCTTTCATCATGATTGCTCAATTGTCATATAATAAATCAGAGCATCTCAAGGTGCGAAAGGAACTTCTCATCAGGTAACTCATTGGCGGTGAAAATATGGCCTATAAGTTTGTTCTAAGCATGCACAAGGAAACCATAAAAGAGAATCGTCATCCTAAGCCCTGGACCTTGTTAGAGAGTCGAAGGAACCCATTAGAGAGCATCCACCGTTAATTAGACTAAATTAAACCACAGTTAGAAAAATAACTAAATAAGAGGTAACCAAATAAGCTAATCACAATGTGAACTTAATTACATGAAAGAAATTGTCATACTATTTTTTTCCCGGTAAGAGGCTTTCTGTTTTTGGAAACTTTCAGTGAAAAAATAAAAAGTCGCTTCCCTTTCTTCTTCAGAGGCGTTATTTCTACTCTGGATTTTTGCCTCTTCCCATTATCTGTCAAAGCCTCTGCCATGATCTGTTTTGTCTCTGGCCTCGCCCTATCTTGCTATCCTTTGTCAGATCCTCCGACTTGATCTCCTCCATCTCCGCCTCTCAAACAGAGTGATGCCTCCATCTCCACCCCGCTCTCATGGGAACAAGCACTTCTTGTTTTCTATAATTACGTGATACTTATTTGTGTGATTTCATATATATACGACTATATTTTCCTGCGGCACAATTAAATGGCTCCATTTTTCTCAGATGGGTAGCATTAGTAAATGCCATCAAAAGAGTAAAAAAATGACACCATATATCATTAAAGACATAGAATTCTCATAATTTCACAAATTCCGCCAAATATCAAGAGCGGCATTTTTTATACATTAAAAATATTTATTTTAAATAATTAATTAATTTATATTTAAATTTATAAGTATTTATAATTAGTATAAAAATTATTTATTATTTTTTTAATGGTTATTAAAAAATTCAACTTAAAATTTTTATTTTATAACATAGTATAGCTTATAAAATTTATAATATCAATAAAATAAAATGTAAATATTTTTACTTTTAAATATTAATATTTAAAAAAATATAAATACATTTAAAATATAATTAAAATATAAATAAAAGAGACGATTAAGAAATACAATTAACACTAAATTAATAGATCTGGTGAAGACAGGTCGAAACGCTTTTTTAATGTGACCAACCGTACATGCATGTGAAAATTAATTCGTACCCCACTTGGAATTGTCCTGAAATCCAGTCAAGATCCAGCTCGTTCATTTCCTTTGGGAATTTTGTATATTGATTTTTAGTAATCCAGCAAATAAAATTTATACATCTAGAATTTAATAATACGAAAGCTTAATATTGAAGTACTTAATTGATATTTAAAATCCATATCTAAACCTAGTCTTGAAACAAAACATATTAGAGGAATCTAATGTCAAAACTTTTGAAGCAGTGCAAATGAAATTTTAATCCATATAACTGTTTTTTAAATTTATATATAATAAAATTAATTAATTAAATATTTTATATATAGTACATACCTGAAAAGAAAATTTTATCATTTGAACTGATTTTCAATATACATGAGGAGCTAAAACTATCAATGGTCCAAAATAGTGTCTTAACTTTTTGTTTGATGGCCATGGGAAGGAGAACAAATTTCTATAATTTTTTATATGTAGATAATAGATAATTTAGATAATAGAAAACATATTAAACAATATAACTTTGTTACTTTAAGCACAATAAAAAAAGTTGATACCGACGATAACAATTGACGTAAAATCCCTTCTCGTAGTTATTATTAGAGAAGTTTAATACCAATAATTAAATTGAATTATTTAATTGTCAGGGCCGTTTTTAACTCTGGATGCATGTTTTATCTTTTTCCTTTTGATTTTTTTTTTTTGCTAAAAGTCGTCAGGAAAAAAGGGCTGGTGGAACTGTCAATTCCATGTTTTTAACAAACTAATTATTTATAATTGTAGTTCCTAAAAAGTTAAATATCAAAAAAAGATTCTTATAATAAAAATTTTGGACGTCCTTCGCCATTTACATTCACCCTCTAGGTGGTCCAGCGGAGATACACCAACACATATATATTACCCTCTTTATTCTATATTTCTATGCCATCTGCAAAACAAGACAGAAGTGATATATATTTGCTGTTAATAACACCAATGAACGCTCTATTCATTAAGTTTATTTTCCTGTCTGTTCTTTTGCTGTTGTCTTCTCAGCCATCGGTAGCGGTCGATGGAGAACTAAGAAGTGCTTGCTTTCGTAGCCCGAATGGAGCCACTGCCACCTGCAACACCTCACACCATGACATTTCTGTGCCGGGACAGGGAAGAGGTCTGAGTGAAGAAGGGATGAAGTCTCACAGTAGAGGATTCATAGACAGAACACGCCGAACTTTGTGATTTAGTGATGGTCTAAATTATATAAAGTTTAGGAATAATACAATTATGTTATTGGTCCCTGAAGAATACAACTAATAGACAGTTTTCCGATTTTGAAAGTAAATGCGTTAAGAGAGAAATTGGATCTCGTATGGATCCGTTAAGACATAATCAGTGGTTTGTCAACCTTTCGCTTATTGACACCCATTATAAAGGGATGAAGAACCGTCCTCTTTCCGTAACCGTCATAAGATAGAAACCAACATAAATCTTCTCTCTGAAATTCGGGTTTTCTGAAAGGAGAAGAAAACTGCCAGGCCGATTCTCTTCATCTCTCCATCGGAAAAGAGAAAGATCACCGCGAAGGCTTAAGGAATCCGGTGATCAATGGAGTTGTGTCTCTCCAAAAAACCGATAACATGGATTAAGGTAATTTTATTTAAATTAAGAGTTAATAGAGGATCACGGGTAATGTTCCAACACGATATTTCTACTGTACAGGACATTCCTGTACAAAATATAATAGAACAATATTTTTAATTTTTGTTTTATTGGATAAATCAAATTTGTTTTAATTTAGACCAATCTTAGATCTTAAAGATGCTAACTTTGTATGAGACCAAAGCTAGATCAATATATACATCTACATTCTGAACTACATCATGAGTTTGATCTATATAACACAACATCAATCTTTACATCCTTCTTATCTCCTTAAGATTCAAATATTCCCGAGTCACATTACAATTTTTTCTTTTTAGTTTCAGAATTCAATCCCTCTTTACTGATATCACCTTTGTTCTTTTTATCCCTTTTTAGAGATACGATGAAGTGGATGCTCCACCTAGAAAGCTCTTTCGTGGTTTTTTTTATCAATACATCTAGCAGCTGCTTTTACATTTCCCTCTTCAAAATGTTCCTTTCATATTGTGCATTTACATTTCCCATAGATAGGTAAATATATACAAATTGTTGCGTCTTTGCAATATTTTGGCCAAGCCGTGTGTATATATAACCAGTCCGGCTGCACTAGCAATCATCCCACTAAAACAAGGCAAATCCACTTGCAATCCCACAAAAAAAACAGAGAGGAAAAAGAAACACCTTGCCCGATCAAAAAAAGATGGCGGAGGATATTGTGAGCTCTGCGTTGCAGAAGCTTGCTCACGTCACATTCAACAAAAGTCTAGAACTTTATCAAATGAGCAATCAGATTGTGAGCATGCAGGATGAACTTAACCGAATCAAAGCCTTCCTAAAAGATGCAGATTTCAAACGCAAGACAGATGACTTGGTAAAACAGTGGGTAAACGAGGTCAGAGATGTAGCCTACAGAATTGAAGATGCTATGGATACCTTCCTAGTAGAGGTTGAACGTCCCAAAAAATTTGGTTGTTGGAACAAACTTGCAACGGTTGTTATGAATCCTGTCAAACTCTGCAAGCTCACTACCGAGCTCAAACAAATTGTACAGACTCTCAATTTGATTTACCAACGTAGAACTACTCTGGATATTAAAGATCTTGGTGCTAGTAGTGAAGAGCAAACTTGCGTACCTTTTAGGCCATCTAAATTTTTCGACATTGATGATTCAGAAGTTGTTGGCTTTGATTCTGACAAGCAACAAATTATCAACCACCTACTTGATAAAAGAATTTCAAGGCGCATCGTTCTCTCCATTGTGGGCATCGGTGGTCTTGGGAAGACTACACTGGCCAAAAAGGTCTATAAAAGGTATATCCGCTATTGTTACTATTTATTGTTAGCATTAGTATTGTCTGTTATTAATGTTGGGTAATAATTCTAGTATGAGGTCCAATTCTTATGTTATGTAATATTTATGAATACTAATCAAATTACAAATGATAATTATAATATGTTCTCAGTAATTTAGATATTGTGTGTATCCAATTTGAATCGATTTTAAAAATATTTGACCTTCTATCGAATAATTTAAAATTATTAACACTGAAATTTTAATGATTTTATGATGAATGACCAATTAAATTTCAAGTTTACTCAACTTTGGAGAACCTTTGTCTAGATTATTGAGAATACATGTATAATATTATTATTTTTAATTTGAATAATATTCTTTCAAAATATGTAATTATATACCATAAGAGTTCAATGTTCTATAAAAATTAAAAATACTCTATAATTGTCATTATTTTTAACACTATTAGTGGCATTGTAATTTATTTTCAATTCTCCATCTAACATATTGCTTATGTATACTTGTAGTGCTGAGTTGGATAGGCAATTTGATTGTCGTGCGTGGTTGTCCATCTCGCAAAAGTTCAATCTACCAAAACTCCTCAGAGAAATTCTTTACTCGATCGAACCTCAAACGGAAAATAGAAATCCGCCAGTGAAAGACGAGGATTTAGTAGGAGAGATTCAGAAATTCTTAGATAGAAAGAATTACTTAATAGTCCTAGATGATGTATGGACAGTTGATCTGTGGGAGAGACTGAGACTTGTGCTACCCGATAAGGAAAATGGAAGTCGTGTACTCATAACCAGCAGATGTCTTGATGTTGCAAAAGCGGCAGATTGTAGAACAAAACCCTATGAACTTCGCTACCTTGAGGAGGAAAAGAGCCTAGCTCTCCTCTTCCGAAAAGCTTTTCAAAAACATATACAACCTGAGAATTACCCTTCTGGTCTCATTGAAGTAGCAAAACAACTAACAAAAAAATGTGGCAGACTACCATTGGCATTGGTTGCTTTAGGTGGTATCCTTTCAAAAAGAGAGCCCTCATTTGCTGCTTGGCAGAGGGTGGAACAGACTATGAATTGGCACAATGATGAAGGCGAGAAATGCATGCAGATCCTAGCCATGAGTTATGACGACTTGTCTTGTCATCTCAAACCATGTTTCCTCTATTTTGCTTCTTTTCCTGAAGATTACAAGATCTCAGCAAAGCACATTACAGGAATGTGGATAGCCGAGGGATTCATACCAAATGATGAAGAGGGAACATTGGAAAATCAAGCTGAGGATCTTCTAGATGATCTAGTACGCAGGTAAATCCCTTTTTATTTTTTATTTTTAAGGTACTTATCATCTGTGTATAGTGTATACTAAATTGCTGAACTCCTTATGTATTAATTTGTGGTTCAATCTAGTTCAAACTATATATGAAGACCTGAATTTACAACAATGAATATATGGCACCACGTTAAATAATTAAAAAAATATATATGGCTACAAAATCCAAAATAAAAACCTCAAACCCAAAATCCAAAGCACATTTTGGCCATTCAAACACGTCCCCTTAAATTAATTCATCAATGTCGAATATCAAAGTATAGCTATGGCCATACCTAAGAATTGTTAAAAGACGCATTTTTTTGTGTGCTTGTTAGTGTATTTATATAACATATTCTATAATATGTTCCGGTTTTTGAATCTAAAAACTTTATTTGGTATATGATTAGTACTAATTTTGACTTTGGATCTCTTTGTAAAATAAAATTATACATTATTTTTTTACCAATTAATTACATTGTGGTCCTAAAATAACATAACTAACATTACATAGTTACAGTATAGTTACTGTTATTATATATTTTTTAATCAGTACATTTTTTTTTGAATTAGTAGACAAATAGCCTACTATATTTCATTAAGCAAAAGAAATGTACGTACATGTGGGCGGACATTTACAAGATTCAGTAAGAAAAACAAATAACGAAAATTTTAATCATAATGTCTAGCTTAGGATTTTTTTTGTTTGTAAAACTGTTATATGCATAGGACTTGACAAAATAAATTCTAACAGGGTATGTAGCATGCATTAGTTAGTGCAAGTAAACTACAAATCATGCAGATAAGACTACACAACTTTTTTTTTTGATAAAAAGATAGGGTGAAGCTCTTAAATTTTCTATATGGATGAAAAAATGTATAAACATTGAGCCACAACAGAGTGACTCTTAAAGATTAAGAAGGTTTAGAGAAAAAGAAAGAGAGCATAAAGACTAAGCTATACACATTTTGCAAAAATAAGAGGAGAGAGGAAAGGGGGATGTTGAAATTTTGGGCAACTTGTTAAATATATATGAGTTTTGTTGTGTTTGTCACGATTAGAGGAGCCTTTTTGGCACAAACGAAGTTCACTCGTATTTCGTAATTGGTTGTGAATATATAATCATTAATTATTAAACATGTTTAAAAGAATAGGATGAATAGTGCTGAAAACTAGGCCACGTTTAATATAGTTAAGCTAAGAAAAGGAATTAAAAATTGGTAACAGTTAGGGGAGAAGGGTGAGTACACCCAAAGGTGCATCTTTTGATTGTCCACTTAGTTTATTAACCATATGATATAACACATCATTTGTGAGGCCCTTTTAAGTGGTCTCTTCTCTCTCCTCTGCGTTAAATACAGTAAAGCATGGTTACAAATTCTTTTATTCTCTTATTAAATCAAGTTGGAATTGTGATTCTATGTGGCAAACAATTCCATTAATAGAGACCAAACTTCATTTTTTTGACGGAGGTTATGCCTATAGTTTAACTTTACAAATATCAAAATTATAAAGTATAATATTTGATAAAATAGAAGAAAACATGAGATCTTACAAATTAATGTTATCATCAAATTAAAAAAGATTTTTTTATAAACTCAGAACTTTTAAAATAGACATAAACCAGATTGAAAAAATGAAACAAAAAATGGAGATACAAAACTATACAGTATATGTTTCGAAATTATATATGATACTTCCATAAATGCGTAACCATACAAAATTAAAAACATTTGTAGTAGAAAATGAAGAATAAATCAGAAAAAAATGCCAATATCTAGCATAATAATATTAAGTAGATAAAATATTTTTATGATAATTTATTGGAAACAAATGTGAATAGTACAATAAAATGTTACTATCAGAACAAGAAATTATTCTTTTCATACATATATAAAGGCCACAAGTATTGAAAGCTTCAGGAGAGAGAAGTTGCAATTACTGCTGCTGAGAGAAAATAAGAAGTCAAAAAATAGAGTATTAATGACGCTTTAATCGAATAGTTAGTTTTGTGAGTGGACAATCAAAATGTCCACTAATGGATGTATACACCCGGCCCCCACAGTTAGAAGTTGAAAAAGTTTTCAATGGATACTTGACATCGTTTGGTCCTACATGAATGAAATCCATGTTTCCTTGAGGAAATCAATGTTTTTTTTTTTTTTTAAAGAATGCAGGGCAAACCACTAAATATGAAAGTAATTAAGCAATGCCACAATTCTGGTGCAATTGATGCACATTTTACCTCGGACACAGCCCAAAATATATTCCCAATAAAACGCAACTTTTCCTTAATTTGAATTTGGTGACATCGCATTCTAATTCTAGACTTCAAAACAGAAGCTCTCCACCATATCCACGAGAACCAACTAGAAAATCAATCCTTCTTCTTGCTACCGAATGCTAAATTGGTCGCACCATAATTCTTGATCCAACCAACTGAACTTTCCAATATTTGGAGGCTTTCTCAACACATGAGAAGGTGGTGGAAAGCCGCAACAACCGAACTACAGAGCCCTTTTTTTTAGGGCAGTTGAGAACTCCCAAAATACTTAGAAGTCGTAAGTGGGTTTCCTACGTTTTTGAAGTGTCACCTTACATTTTCTGAACAGCCGAATCTGATCGGTCAAATTTAGCAACTTCAAATTTAACCAAATTCAGAAAATGATCAAACCTTTTTGCAGCGCACAAAATCATTTTTGCAACCCCAAAAAACCCATCCAAGCTCCAATTTTTCAGACTTTACTAAAAAAATTTGTTCAGTCCAAAAATCATAATTATACCATATAATAATATATCTCATGCTTAAATTTTAGATAATTATTTATGTGATATGCCATACATATCAAATAAATGCAGAATTAAGATTGTCATAAGATGACAGTCACTCCGACATCACATGATTGAATGAGCGCTATCTAATTAGATTATTTTCTGTGTAACCAAGTGAAATCTATGTTATATGTTAACAAAATTAGGAGCTCCTTTCTAAGTCTATATAATATAAGCGACATCTAACAAAATGTATATTATATTTATCCAAATAACATATATAATATGTTCCATATATTTTCACGATCCTCTAATAACATTCATCTTATATAATTCCCTATCACATGTATAACATCTTGGACAAATCCAAAGTAGGATCATGTCATTCTTTTGATTTATTCTTTTTTTTTATTTTGAAATAATTCAGTAAATAATGATGAACTACTTAATCATAATTGCATGCATGCTATATTATTTCATCAAGGGATCTAGAAATATCATTAAATATGAATGACATTAGTATTCTTAAAAAGTTCTTCCCTTTGCACAAGAGATATGTATTTAGGTATTATCTGTATGACTATCTATTATAGTCAACATTGGATTATACCTATAAATAAATATTCCTCATATAAGAAAATATTCATTTTATATTTTAGAATTCAATGCACAAATGAATCATTTATGACACTAAATACAATTTAAATAATATCTTATTATGGAATAAGTCCAATATCATTTTCCTCAATATTTATTTATATGATCAAGCTGATAACCCCTTATCTGATAGTTTGTGAAATATAACCATCACTTGAACAACACATTAATCTTATTTGGTCAATTAATATTCCTATGCTAATTGCCAAGATTAGGTATATATATTTTAGAGTAATCATTATGTTTTATGATAGAAGTTCATATTTTAAATCATCAACACAAAATATTCATAAATAATGAAAACTCAAGAAACAAACTGAAATATATCGTATATAAGAGTAAAGCTAGAGTGTTTTTAGGAGCATCGGACTCTCCGGTACTCTTAATATAAAATTTATCGAATCAGTTTTAAATGATAAATCCAAATTGCTCAATTATTTTTTTATATCAAAATCTTGTAGGATATCAAAATTTTCTATTTTTAGAGTTTTCTAACTATTTTTTCAGAATTTTTGAAATGATCATAAATGATAATAAAATAATGAATGTTAGCATATCAGAATATGCTATTTTGAAAAATCTGAAAATAATAGTTAGAATACTCTAAAAATAAAAAATTTGATATCCTATAAGATTTTGATATAAATAATTTATTGAGTAACTTGGATTTATTGTTTGAGGTCGATTCAATAGTTTTTTTATTTAAGAGTACTCCAACTTTACTCCCATTTCCTACACATTTTTCAGATTGCTTTATATTAATTACTAGATGCGATGCCTCGCAATGCTTCGGCATATTTTTTTTTCGTATTGTAATTATATGCTGGAATTTGTATACATTTTAATTTAATTACTAATTGTATTGTGGTTATATGTTTTGGAGTTAAAACTTTTGGATTTTGTAGTTTTTTATTAATTATTTTGGAGTTAAAATTTTTAGTGGGCCCACACTTCATTGCAACTGCAGTGCCTTGTTTATAGGAACAATTTTCAAATTAGAGAAGAAATAACATATGTAGGAACTTACACGGTCCATCAGTAGATGGTGTTGCTCTCTTTTAAAAACCAAAAATAAAAAACGGAATGGTAGGTACTTGTTAAATAAGTAGCAAGGTTCATCAATTTGACACTGATTTGTGGACCTTTGATTATTTATCTGAATTACATATGTCAATATAGAAACAAAAAAATATTTTTGCAATTGTAGACAAAGACTTATACTATATAAAATATCTGTCAGAGATAGGTTCATGTAAATGACAATGACCAGTGCCATTATGCAATAAAAACGTGTTATGCAAACAAAATAGTAAACACATTATCTTACAAAAGTTTTTACGCAAATATACCATTGGGGCCCGTGCTAACAAAGACAGAAGATAATTTACAGAAAAGCAAGTACCCTCCATTAAAGCTACGGAGGTAAAATTAATTCAATTAGTGACATCACCAACAGCCCATATACTTGGTACAATGGTAACTGATAAGAGAGTGCTCATCAACCTAAATTCAACACAAAAAAAATACTTGCCTTCATTCACAGACAGAAGCCAACTACATTCAGTAAGTCCTGGTTGTTTTTTTACTCTCTGAATATGGTTAGTATCTTAATTGGTTGGTATTGTAATGTACTCCTTTTTTAATACTATAAAATTAGCAGCCACTGTCATTTTTTCTAGAGAGAGGGAGAGGTCTTTGGCCGGTCCATAGAGCTCCCCAAGTAGTTAGCCAACTCCAAATGAGGCAGATGAATAAGCAGCAGCAAGTTCTACTGCCTTGAGTTGAGAAAGAACTTCCTTTTCCTAATTAAAATAAAAAAAAAGTCACTATCAAGTAGTGACTTTCTTATATTTATAAAATGATCAATATTTTTAGTCATTACAAACTAAAAGGGATAGTCAAATTTAAGAAGATCAGCTTACACCAATAATAAGTGGGCACCTCTATCATGTGAATTCTGCCAGCTATTTTGCACAATAGACTGTAGAAATTTAGTGCATGCTGATGAGGGATCTAACTCTGACCTAAACAGAGGAAAAATAAGTAAAAATGAGAGATGATACAGTAAGAACTTATGCCCCAGTTTCGAATGAGTACACATTAAGGTTTCACAAAAAGATTAATAGTTGTTTAACCAAAAATAGCCTAATGGTATGCATAGTAGTTTAATACTACCAATGAATTGAGATATACATACACTGTGGCTAAGGACAACATTCACGAGCTGCAAACCCTCTGATCAAGTATTCCTCGGCCCCACTTGCACAACAACCAACAGGAAATGTAACTCCAAATAGATCAGGTTTGCATGGTGCCCAGCACCTGCATCAATACATGGCTGCCAACCCAATTCGTCCATTGATCTATCAAGGTTAGAGAATATATTAAAACTGTTGTTAAACTTAAAGAAATAAAAAGGTTACCTAAAAAATTCTTCAATTTTCCTCTCCACAATGTGTGGGTTCATTATCTATATTAAGTTACCACTATGATTGATATACCTGCAGTTGAATAGATGATTTGGCACACTCAAGCTTTGGTAAGAGCATTCAAATTATTGCTAGACAATAAGATTTATTGGTCAATGTCAAAATGAAATCAGCATTGAAGGTTACTTCGAGTAATCCTAAATAGCATATTCAGAGCTTTGGACAAGGGAAAACAAGTTGAGAAGCATACATTTAGAATCACCTTCAATGCAATGCCACCACTTTATGTCCTAGATGCCGCACGACCCAAGTTATCCACACTAACTACTCGAACTATGTCCATTGTTATATTTTTTTTCATTTGTATATGCAGTAGAGTTCTCCATTTTCACCGTATCAGTGAAACCAAGAGTTTTCTCTGATATGAAACAAAGATAGGAGTATAAGAAAAGAAATTTTGTAGTCTTACCTGATCCACATGTCAATCATAGTACATAACATATAGATAGCTTTTAAAGAACTTATTCATACACAGTTTTTTTCTTTATATCTCACAAAGCAATGAGAAGAAGATATGATCGAAATTGAGGTAGCCTTAGCAACCATACATTTGTATCTCAACCACTGTTCTTTTGCTCTTTTTGTCACTAACCACTACTCTTACACCAAAGAAAAATAAGGAACAGTAAACACTATCCTTGATCAAACTCGTATCCATTCTAATTGAAGCATTGCAAATACAATCGAGTTTTCCTAAAATTGTAAAGAAGCCCTTGCACTTGCAATATTTAAGAAAATTAACTACTTTATTAGCATATTGGAAATTAAGTCCCCTTTGTGGATTGCTTTATATCATTAATGCCACAGACTAAAGACAAAAATTCACTCTGATAAACACTAGATAACAGTGTGATGATAATTCATATTTGAATAACATAATGAAATTATATGCTCAAAAAGGAAAATATCACTGAGCCAAAATCCATCAGATGGGTAGATATTTTTTAATTTCCCAATAAATCAGGGTCTCTTTGCAAACTATAAATGAATTGGCTTCTTTTGCAATTTCATGATCACATAGGGGCTTTCTTAATTTCCAAGTACCATGAAATCTTTTGCTAATAGAAGATAAGGACAAAAAAAAATAACACCATATTCGCTTCTTGTACTATTGCTGGTACATTTAGCCCATTTGGACTTTGCCCAATCACGGGTGCCATCGCCAACTAAAAACTTAAAAATACATACAATCGAACATATCAATTAGTAATAGTACAGTTGGATATTTTGAATTTACCAATTAATCGACTAATTAAAGACATG
The DNA here is from genome assembly GCA_037678475.1 of x Bolboschoenoplectus mariqueter. Lineage (NCBI taxonomy): Eukaryota > Viridiplantae > Streptophyta > Magnoliopsida > Poales > Cyperaceae > x Bolboschoenoplectus > x Bolboschoenoplectus mariqueter. Next base: position 1,344,016 of record CM075239.1, on the reverse strand, counting down.
TCAAAAGAATATAATTACATCGCCAGTTGCCACTTACCACTTGCTCGTCACTTGACAATCGCACGGGGTATAACTCCATTGGGGAGAATGAGACAGCACACTGCACAGGAGAGAGAAGAGGGGCACCGCCGCTAGGTCTATGAGTCGTGTGAATACAGGAGAGAAAGAAAAGGGATTGAGGTTGCGGTCGAGTTGGAGTCTGCTGGAAGTAGGGTTAAGCAACTTTTATTGAGTACAAAAATCTGCACAGACTATAGCTTTACCAGTAACATCCTTTCGAAGCAGAAGATAGTTAAGTCGGATGTCAAAAGATTGAGCAGAAAATATAAGTTCTTCTGTCGACCTCAATTTTGTTGCATATCACCGGAGATCGACGGATAGGTGCGATCACGGAGAGAAAGAAAGAGAGAGACTGAAATAGGGGTTATCCGAAAGAAAGAGAGAGGGGTGAACTCATACGCATATAATTTTTGTATAACAAACGTGTAGGTATATGTTTACGAGTTTCAACAGAGAAGCTGTAAAGTAAACGACACACAAAATCTATAGTCGTATTGTCTGCAAGCTCTCTAGTGTTGTGTCCTGTGAAACAAGTCATGAAACACACGTGGATATGTATTTTCGCTTATCACACGATTTGACCACATGGTCGCCACAACACACAATCCGGATCAGATGAAAAAAGATGCTTTAATAAATGGGTAAAATCGGAGAAAAATTGAAAGTTCCCCCGGCGATAGTGTAGAATAAGATACGAGGCTGATTATGTCTACCATAACAATTTAACAAGATTGCAAATGACGTATTAGTTCAAGTGGTAGTTAATTAAGATGACCTTTAAGAGATCATGAATTCAACCTTCCATAAGCACAAAAAAAGAAGAGTTGAGCTCTACCTTCACTCAAAAAATAATTTAACAGGATTACTAGACAAGAAAAAAAGTAAAAAAGCTACAAACTACGACCCAATATCATGATAGCTAATTAAAAACTTATAATTTCATTACATAAATATCCCATCACCACACCTATCGTCTATCTAAGTAGCGGTTCCATACATAGATCTAGATCTTTATTTTACATAAGTTTTCTTTGGATGGAACACCAAGCAAAGTGAACTAGAATGCCCATTTGTTTTTCTTTTCATATTATTTGACTTTCATGATTACCTACTTATTTATAAAAGATAAATATGTTTTTTTATTCTCCTTAATTTGATGCCAACTTGTATGAAAATTTTTTATGCAGGTGCTTGGTTCAAGTAACTGAAAAATCTTGGAATGGTTATTGCAAATATTGTAGTATACATGATCTTTTACGGTGAAGAAGTTCTCCGCGAAGCCAAGGATGATAACTTCTTCACCGTATTCTCAGAACATGGAGGTGGTAACCAACAAGCTCCGAGTGTTGTGCGTCGTGCAGCATTACAATATTGTGCTCCTACGGGGTATGATATCCCTTCAAAACATACACGCTCTTTACTTTGTTTTGGAGAGTTTATATCAAACTATCGGGGGTTTAGACTATTGAGAGTGCTAGTTATTGAGCGTGTACGTGTTGACATGAGTAGAAAAGAAGTCGGTTGGAAGAATTCACTGAAGGGTTTAGTCCACTTGAGATATTTGAGTTTTAGAGACTGTGTAGAAATAAGAAGATTTGAGAATATTTCTTTTTGTTCCTTAAAGAATCTAGAAACACTTGATTGCACGGGAACAATGGTACGTGACAATCATTCTTTATGGACAATTCCATCTCTGAGGCATGTGATATTTGACAAAGAGTCAGTTGTACATTGCCCATTAAAATGGGATGGCCTTAAAAATCTACAAACATTACAATGGGTGAGTCTCGTGGATATTCCTAAATTAAAATGTAATGTCAGCTTGCGTACCCTAAAGATTGAAAATAACTGGCAACATGGATCCGTTGAAGAAGGATGGCAAAGACTAAAAGCATTGTTGTCACGAGCAGATCTTTTGGTCTCCCTCACCGTAAGGGAAGTTGGGGGTCATGTACCTTTTTTGACTGTTGGCACAAGGGACTTATCATGTCATGAAAAAATACAATCTCTCGGTCTCATAGGGAAGTGGGCAAGAGACATGTGCGTCCCAAAGTTTGAGATGTTCCCAAAAAACCTCACGAAATTAAGGCTCGAATGGTCAGAGCTGGAGGAAGATCCAATGCCCATATTAGAGAGGCTACAAAGCCTCAAAATACTTAGGTTATTGTGGAACTCATATGTAGGGACAAAACTCAGCTGTTCAACCGGAGGATTTCCTAGCCTCCAGAAACTGGAGATCAAAGAGCTGCAGAAACTAAGTCTATGGGAAATAAAAGAACGAGCTATGCCCATCCTTAAGCAACTCCAAATACGTTGGTGTCTTGAGCTGCACATTCTTCCCGAGCTACAAAATATGTCAAGTCTTCAAGAGCTAATAGTATATTCCTCCTCAGATGAGCTACATGAAAGGCTGCGATCAGAGGACCTATACAAAATTCAGCATATCCCATATGTTCATATAAAAAAATGGTGAGATCTCATTCTTCTTTAATTTTAAGATTTTTTTTTTAAATTTACATGTCTTGTTTTGCTGTTCATATACATTGGGTGGCAGTAAGGCTTTATTTTCTTTTATTAGTATTTATATGTTCTTTTTCATTGTAATATCTCTGCTTTTAATTGTTGCATAAATTATGTTGAGCAGGGACTAACACTCAAAGAGGCTACATGGACAATTGCAAAATCATGTATATCGTCTCTGTGCATAGGGATGTAAAGTCATATCTCGTGCTTCATTGATTGTAAGATTACTTTCACTTTGTTTGTTTTGTGTTTGTGAACATTTCATACTTTGCCTGATTGTTTGGTTTTAATTTTGTACTGTCTGTACTTTTGAAATCTTGTCACTGTAATTGTTATACTTTTAAGTTTTGCACGGATTTGGATATGGATGTGTTGTTTTTGTGATTTACTTCATTTATCTTTACTTTTATTTGAATCTATGGTTGTAACATTAAATACTCTTTTTTCTATTTTTCTTAAAAGGATATATTGATTAATTCTAAATTACACTTGTTCAGTTGTTCCCATAAATTCACCGTTTCCTAGTGGTATGTATATGGTGGTACTAAATAAAAGGAAAAATATGTAGTGTCCTCGTATTTCCCCCTCATTTCACCTTACATCTATAATAAGTTTGACCCATTATTGTGTGAATTCAACTCATGTAGGGTGAATGAGGGGAAAAAAATGCATGGGACACTATCTCAAATTATTCAACTCATTGATTTTTGAAGATACTCTCAAATTGGGACAGATGGTAGTTCCTACATGTCCTGTTAACGCAAAGAATATCCAATCTGATTGTTGAGAAGCACGAATTATTACAGGGCCTAGAATGTAAGCTAGAAAATCACAAAATACAACTTTCAAACTAATTTGCATTGTCCTAGCTACGCTCTAGTTATTTTTTGGTATTTGGCTAATTCAGTATATGTATTCCTCGTTGAAACAGCACGATAGACTATTTCTAAGCCATTAATTTAATTAAAATGTTTCCCTATCTCTCATCTCCAATGGAAAGGTGCAAATATTGCCAAACAAAAGGATGTTTGAGAGTGGAAAAAAGTTGAGAATCAGAAATAATTTTTACCAAAATTCCGCATTAGTAACATAAAAAGTAATAGGAATATCTAACCTGCGGATTTTTGAAGTGAATGACGATCTTGCCAATTGCATTGTGTCACCTTGCGTGAGATTTGTTACGATCGAGTCATTGCGGCTTCTAGTAGTGTGGAGGTTCTTGGCTGGCTCTCCGATCATGTCGATTAAAGCAGCCTCAATGTTCATGTGCACATCTTGTCTATCTTCCTCTGCTCAAATTTGCCATCCTCAATTAATCTCTTAGTCTCATCAAGCTCATTCAATATGACATGCCTATCATCTATGGTTATCAAACCTAGTTGTAAGTAGCAGCATAGTACATACATTAAAAAAATTTAAATAACATTGGAGATGAGGAAACATGCATATACAAACTATGAATGAAACATGACTACGTACATTGTAACAACGCTGGGTTCTTTATCAATGAGACCGGAACAGAGGTCACTGATGATGTCATCATATATGTTCGGCATAACAAAAACATCAGACAACACTAGGTTCTCTATCCACTGCAGCCTAGTGTATAATTATGAGACATATGTTATCTTAGCAAGAAGCTTATAGATATAGTTCCATATACTAATCATCATACAACAATTGTCGATGATGACCTCTTCATATTCTATATCTAGTTGAAACAAATATGAAAGCACCACCATTTTTCGCAATGGTACTGGGCCAAGATTGCATCTCATTGTCCATGTAGGAGTCTCCTCCTATCCACAATGCACTATCTATTTATTTAATAATTCAAATATAACAATATTAGTAGATGATAATTTTTTTATAGTATATGACGTCATTTGGAACATAATTGTTTAAGGATAAAGCAAGCTTTACTAAGAATTCATTCTAGATGAGAAAAAACTCAACTCAATAGAGGAAGAAGAAGAGACAAATTCAACTCAATAAGAAAATTCGTAATATTATTGAACTAGTATTACAAAATAGAATTTGACTTCTTTTATAGCCTTACATATACCCAAAAGTCGCCCAAACATTAATATAACTTTTAACTATTCTTGTTATCATCAAAGTCCATTTAATCACCTCTTACAAATTCACAAAATACAGCACGAAAGTAACAGAGTATTAACTCTCTTTTTGTCCCTAATACCACCTAAACATAACTCACACCTAATTAATTAATAATAGATGTCTCCAGACAGATCATGCCTCCTTAGCACGTCATTTTGATCTTGATGCCTTCTGATTCTGCAAAAAATACAAAGTATAAAAGTTGTAGCACATCTTTTGAACTTTCTACGGAATTTTGAATCAACTCAACTGGAATTATTATAAAAAAGTTATGGTCAAAATACTGCAACATGTCAAATCTGTCCAGAACACAGTCCAGAGAATATGACCAATTCTGATATGATTGGGGTGTGATACAATCTGAACTGAGCGCCTCAGTATAAGTGTTAATTTCTCAAAGAATATTCAGATAATACAAGCAGTTGCTTTTACTTTTTACCTGGTTCTCAAGACCGCAATACTAGCCTTCAGTTTTATCTCTAATTGTAACAAGATCATCATATTTCTTGTAAGTTGTAACCCAGAAAGCTGTTGCAGGGCCGCACCTTTGCATACAAGCCCAATTATTTTCTCTGTGTTAAGTTCAACGACTTGTACCCCTTGCGATAGAGGTTGACATGGGACTCTTTAGGCCACCTTATTTCTTCGTACTGACACGAGCCTCTCGAATGTCAGAAAGCTCTGGGCCCTTCGGGCCACTTAATTCGGAACGGATATAGTGCTTCTCCAATCCAATTGTTACTTCAGCAGCAGTAGAAACCTACAAATTGGAAAACAATTTTTGGTGTGGGAAAAAAATATGAAATATCCAAATGGTACCTGATTTCTACCAGTTGAGTTACACCAAAAGGTCTCAATTCAATCAATTTACTAATTCTTGCTTATGAATTCAACTTCAGCATCTACTAGTGGCCCTAACTTGCAATCCAAACTTAGCTGTTTTGGCACAAAAGTATCCACAGTCCATTCAGCTCCAAAAAAAATTACTCAAAGCAGATTTAAGTTTTTATCAGAGCTTTACAATAGTCCATTCAATTACAAAAATTTCAGCAATAGTCCATTAAGCAACAAAAAGTTCCTCACAGATAGTTAAATTAAACATCCTTTCAGACTTCAACTCACATATTTGTGTGTGTTTGTTTTTCAATGTACTTTAATTTGTTACAATAAGTTCGAATGAAGTAAATTTATTTTTTAAGAAATAGAATTAAATGAGTGATTTAAGTACTTAAATTCGGACACTGTCATAATTAATGAGACAAACATATTTTGTTTGGTATTTTCATGTATGGGCACAGATTTTCTATATGACAACAACTGTTGAAACAGAACCAATGGTCAGTTTCTAAAACTCGCAGAATTAGTGCCCGGGTAATTTGTTCAGAGCTACTCTATCTCCTAATCAATCCGTCCGCTCTGAAAAAGAAGCTTCAGAACTAGGATTAAGAACAAATTGGATATTAGCTAGAAAAATTCAAATGGAGATTCCTTTTTTGAAAATAAAACAAGACAATGATCAATTACCTAGCAAAATTTCTTTGCTTCCTCCTCTTGTGGTGGTCCATATTTGCACAGATATGGGGAATCTTCATATATAATTTGATTAATTTCATTTACATTCCTGCTGACATCAAATTTGACCGCCGATTTCAACGTTGCAACTTGCACGAAGATGCCTCGGATGCCTATTACACATGTGTCAAGTCTACTGGTCGTTAGTTTCTGAACACATCCCTTGCCTGTGATTGCACAGTTTGATCACACTTGTTTTTCTTGCTATTCACTTCCATAATCTTATTTGTCATTTTTATGTTATAATCCAAATTTAATTTAATTATATTTAATGTAATTCAATGAAGGTGTGAGCTCTGTTGAATTATGTAGTCAATCTATCTGAAATTATTTAACAAAATTTTAGTGTTGCTAATTGAATTTGGAACATTTATGTAAATTGCAAGCATTACAGATGCAATTTGAGTAAAGATGAAGGGCGAAGTTGCAAATTTCCATGGCAAATGTTAACTATAAAAGAACTTACAAGCTCTCTCTTCCACAATAAAGCAAAAGAAAATCTTGCAAGTTATTTTACAGAAAATATATAAGTAAAAAGTCAGTCTGATTTTCGTGGTACTAACCGTTTTGTCGTTGTTGGAGCCCTACACATTGTTGGCACAATGGCAGTTTACTCTGAAAATCATCTTTAATTGCAATCCAGAGACCGGAATTTGCTTCGTTGGCCGCCAAAACACAAATCCTACATCGCAATAACTCTTCAATCTGAGGCTCCTCCTCATGGAAGATGAATTCAATATCGGTACCTCTTATATGGTACAAACAAAATGACGCAATATTTATTATCCTCCTTTCTTAAGCAATCTATTGAGAGATTGCTGCAGCTGATTGTATGTGCTAATTTGAACAAATATTTCCTGTTCTCAAAACAATGTGTACTTGTACTGAGTTATGATTGAGCAAATTTTAAGTTTTACTCTTTTATGTATTTTTGTTCTTGAAATTATTCTGCTTGGATTAACAGAATTTGAGTATGTGGATTGTTAACTAATTTGCTTTCCTGGTTTTAATTTTCATAATCTTCTCTATATACACATTAATTAGCACTTCCTATTTGACAATATGAATTTGTATCTGAATACGAGTAAGCTAAATTTTCTGCTGTTCTCTAATGTTCTATTAATATTAGTCTTTTCATTTTTTTCTGGTTAATTAAATGCGGCCATGACTCATGAATATGTTAGTTGAGTAGAAGCAGCTAACTAAAAAGATGCAAGAAAAAGGTTTTTCGTGATATTGAGTAGTAATTCCTGTTATCATATTCTAGAACGAGGAAGGAAGTCCTTGCGCTCTTTGAGCTTCTTCGACTGGAAACTGCTTTTCCAATGCTCCTCAAGTGGAGAGATCAAGAGAGCAAAGAAGACATCGAGAAAGCGAAGAAGTGACCCTCTAATTGCCTTCCTCCCCATGGAAGATCTCTTCTTACGGCTACAGTTCCCTCTTCATCTCTCCATCAGGAGCATGATACTAGAGATGTTTCTCACTCTCTCTCTCTAGATGGGAGGAAGCCAGAAAAGACGATCCTCTCCCTCTATCGCTTTTTTTGTCTGAAGACAGTATTGAGTTTAACTTCTCATTCTTAATTATTTTCTTATAATAAATTCGGTTTTTAGGACCAATTAAATCCTATATTGCTTTTAATTCAGATCTGATGCATTCATTCCTGATTCATGATGTTGGTCATATCTTATTTAAGTCGTGATATAAACTTATCATAAATAAATAAAGTGGTCACTCGACTATTTGATATTTTGGATTTTGTCAATTTCTATTCTTTTCTTTTTTTTTTATATTCCTACAATTCTGCCTTCCATGAGGGAAAAGTGGTGGATTTTATCAGTTATATAAAATTTCGAATTGTGGAATATCAGATGTCTCCTTCCAATTTTTATGTATCCAAACAACAATTAAATAATCAAGCTTAAAATTCTAAACAATTCAACTAAAATTTCAACACCGATTACATTTCGATTTTAATTTTCAACAAAAATTAAAACTCCATGACCAAAATGAGGTGTGATAATTACACATCAATTCTGCACTCCAATCTTGTATCACACAAGTTTCTTGACGCCGATTCTATAGAAAGGACAAGAAACATCCAAATTTTTCAAAACTTCACACTTCTCATCCCATATACATATACATGATATAAAAATATTTCTAATAATTTTCAAATATATTTTACTAGCATTTGAAATATATTTATAATAATATTGTAATGTGTTTATGTTAGGGTGCTATTAAGAGCAGGGGACTCTTCGGTACTCTTAACTCAAAATCTATCGAATCAGATAAATTCAAATTACTGCATAAATTCTTTATAACAAAACTTTAAAAATACAATAATTTGATATTCTATAAGATTTTGATATAAATAATTTATTGAACAATTTGGATTTGTCATTTAAAGCCGAGTCCATAAATTTTGAGTTAAAAGCACCGCGGAATATTGTGCTCTTAGAAACACCATAGCTTTTACTCATGTGTTTATACTATTATTCAAATATGTTCATACTAATATTCAAATTTATTTATGCATCAGATAAAAAGTATTTGTACCAATATTTTTATTTATATACGGAATAAGTACCCAGACCACAGTGTTATGATGCGTAACACACCGTTACGGATTATGTCACATATTATACCGCATTATTATGAATCGTGACACTCATTATTAACGATTGAATCATGATATGCAGAAATGTGGTACAGAATGTGGGGGGATAACAATAATTTCTGTAATATTTATATGTTTCTATAGATTTTGAATTTAAAAATGATAATTTTTTTTTGCTGCGGTGCATTGAACTTGATTGTAGCCAACCCTTAAAATGTCGAGCAACCAGCACATATTGGACTTTAATATTGTATGATCGTGGAACCATCTACATCTTGATCATTAACTTAGTTAGATCATGTTTCTCTATAATATTGAAGAGTAATATCCTTTTCAACGTGTTACAGTAATCAAGCAATAACTTAGAGCATGTCTCTCTATAATTAATAGAACCATATATATAATAATCAACCATTTTCTCTTTTTATTAGTCTAAAGGCAAATGATAAAATATCATTTGACTTGCGGAGTTATGATGAACATTCATGCGCTCAACACAAGATTAAAATAATAATTAAATCAACAGATCAAAATGGGATGCAATTATTCTTATATAATCAAAGCTTATTTTCCTATGAGGTCAACATAATTATAGACCGCCTCCAAGAAACTATGCTTTGAGATAAGAAATCTGTTGGTATCATATTTCTGAAAATTGAAGACCTTAAATCAATTTCAAAAGTATAATTCTTGCATTTTATATAATTTAAAAGAAGTTATTTGCAGTTTTTATCATTAATCATTAGCAGATATAAGGTTTATAGAACCATTGGTCCTACATCTTCTCAATTAAGATTTCTTATTTATAACACATAAGGGGAATCACTTAAAAATATTTAATTTGACAATATTTAAAAATATAGTTTAAATCTAAAATTCAACAAACAAAGTATGATCCATCTTATCTACATATTATTTTTATAAAATATGAGGACATTTAATATATATTTCATCTTAAAAATTGAGTGAGTTGAAATTTCAATGGCCCGAAATTAAAGATATCTGATGCATCATTAAATATTATTTTATGTTTTATGAAATTGATTGTTAGAATATGTGATGTTCAATAACATAACTATAAAGTTAAAGATACCCGATGCATCATTAAAATATTTCGAAAATTTATTATCAAGATTGTCAAAATAAATATCATCAAGTACAACTCGTAACATATTTGTGTGTGCTTTCGGATAATATACACTAACTTGTTATCTTAAGTTTGATCGAATGAAATAAATTTATTGCTAAAGAGAAAAATTTACATGAATAGTTAGTTGAACAATTCTCTGTGAAAACAATTCTCAAAACAGAAACAACAGACAGTTTATGAAACTTTGATACAAAAAATTCAGAGCAATGCTGTCCTTTTTTTTTTTTTTTTGAGGAAATCAATTCTGTCCTTTACAACTCAAGAGTCATCCAATCACCTTTTTGGAGCTCAGAACAAACAGATCAGATCCGCTTGAATTTTCTTGAAAAAATTTCCATGCAACAAACTATATGACATTTTGAAATGAGCAAACAACTGCATTATTTGAATCATCTTCAGCTGTGTTGTCCATGCAGCCTTACGTTTTTTTTGTACAATTTATCTCTACAACTCTCCTCACAAAGTTCAAACTTCAAATCGACTCCGTCCGGTGTTATAATAGTTATCGACTCCCGATAACTATTATCTTGGTAATTTTATCACTAATTTTTAAATAATTTTTAAAAATTCTCAAAATTGAAAAAAAATTGACAAATATATTTTTTAACTTATGGATTGATTGTGTTTCAAATTTTATATAATTTAAATGTTATTTGATATTTCATCAAAAATCGTTAAATATGGACCACTATAAATATCATATAATTTTAATGGTTTTTGATGGAGTATCAAATAGTACTTAAATTATATGAAATTTAAAACACAATCGATCTATAAATTAAAGAATATGTTTATAATTTTTTTCTATTTTTAAGATTTTTTTTGGAGTTATTTGAAAATTCGTTGTCAAGATTGTCAAAGTATGCAGTTGTCAAGTAATTTTCACCCTATATTTAAACCGTCTTTTTATTTAAAATAAGATTTTTTATTAGTTTTACTATTTATTTTTTTCAAATATATTATATAAAACTTGAATTTACGTCGCTATGTAGTTGTCAAGTTCATTTTTATGTGCAAATTTTATTAGCATTCCTATTTTGATATGATGTTGTACATAATCGTACAGCTAGGAGAAAAATTTTCAATATAATTTTCCATTACACACTCCCACATCGTCACATTTGACCGCCAATATATCAACATTAATTGCAACTTGCAAGAGGATGTCTCCGTTGCCTACAAGAACATAAGTCTACTGCTCGTTACTTGTCTAAAATACATCCCAAATTGCCCGCGTGCTTGCACAGCTTTATCACTCCTGTTTCTTTTCTCTTTTTTTTTTTCTTTTTGCCTTTTTCACTTCTATACTCTTCTTTTGTCAGTATTAAGTTACAACCCAAATTTTTTAACTAACTTATATTTTTGTGAAGCAGCATATATGATTGACAAATATTTCTCAAATTGTTCAACTCCCAGTCGTAAATATTTTTCTTTAGGTATAGCTGTACAAGTAAAGAAAATTTGGATTTAAGATATTTTTTTAGAACAGAGGTGTGTCTAATTATATCACTTTATATTAAAAAATGTCATGATAACATACAATTTATATTTAAAAATGTCTCCAAGTTTAACACTTTCCAAAATAAAGGAGAATTAATACATATTTGTATGTCCAAAATATTCACTCTTTAAACTTAATTTCTAAGAGATAATAATTTGTTGTTGATATATTCTGATTCTATTGTCCAAAATGATGAAATTTTATGAATATTTTACCATTTATCAAATAGCATGAATTAGCAACAAACATAATTTCTAAGGGAGAATAATCTGTTGGTGATATATTCTGATTTTGTTGTCCAAAATTATCAAGTTTTATGAATATTTTACTACATATCAAATGACATGAATCTGCAACAATTCATATTTAATGGTATTCAACAAAACATCGAATCATATTTAACTTATATTAAATTTAATATACAACCAATCTATAAGGAAAATAATATTTCTATAATTTTTTCTATTTTTAAAATCTTTTTTGACATGTTTTGAGCGATCATTGCTGCGATTGTCAAAATATTTAATTGTCAAGAGATCCCCGTCCAACAAAATGTTCTAATATCGAACTGAATTTGGAATATTTTCAAGCTAATTGCAGTGATAAATATGTGCAATTTTCGTAATAAATGAAGGACCGAATTGCAATTTTCCATGACAAAGTTAACTATAAAAGTAATCAAGAGCTTTCTCCCCGCAATGAAGCATAATAAAATCTTGAAATCACTCTGAAAATGTATCAGAAAAAAACCATTCTGATCTTCATGGTACTTACCACATTGTTGCTGTTGGCGCCCGGTACATTGTCGGAAATTGCTCCGAAAATTTTCACTAATTGCAAACCAAAAACCAGAGATTGCTCCAGTGGCCACCAAAACCCAGATCCTGCATCCGAAACAGCTTTTAATGCGACCGCTCCTTCTCCCGGAACATGAAATTCTATATCAGAATATCTTATACGGTAGAACTGAGATGAGGCCATATATTTTCTCCTTTCATGAGCAACATATTGAGAGATTGCTGCTGCTGTTTGTAAGTGCTCTTTTCAAAATCATACGTGTGCTTGTGCTAAGTTCCTTTTTTTTTCTTTTTTCTTTTGATAATCTACTTAATTGTACTGAGTTTATGACTGAGCCAGCAACTTTCAGGTGTTACTTTTGTATGTTGTATGTATTTTGCTTTTATTGAATTTCATATGGTTGAATGATTAGCACTTTGTGTTGACAATATATATGAATTTGTATTCAATTGAATGCTTTTATCTGAATACAAGTGATCCAAATTTCTGCTTTGGGTGTAATATTCTATTATATGAATATTTTTCTCGTTAATAAATTAATAAAAATCATGAATCATTAATTTTGCACTCTGCTGTCTTCACAACTGGTAAATTGAGTTGTAGAAGATAAACTTGATATTGTGATGTGTTTTTATGAGTAAAGGAAAACGGCGACTATTTTTTTTTTAGATAAAGATGATGATCAAAGCCACTCAACTTTTTAAATATCTATAGAAAACTCTCTTTTGAATTTCGAATTTGCAATCTCCCACACGAAAAACATCGTCTTTTTTACTAGAACAAATGCTAGTTCTTAAAACGGCAGCTTTTTAATATGCTTTTTTTTTTTGAAAAATATAGAGAGAAGTTTCCAGTAAGTAAATAAACCTACTATTGTACCTAAATGTGACGAAATTAATTATGATGGGTGTTGATAAACAGATTATTATAGAAGTTGTACAAATAGTTAATTACTTGCTTTTGCAAAAAAAATTTGATGGGTATACATTTTTGTGACAACAAAAATTGCCATAAGTACTATTGTCAGTAAAAATACAGCTTTAATCCTTGGACCATTAGTCAGTCTAATTGATTTCTTTGTATTTACAGAACTGTACAAAACAAATTAAAAAGCAGACACTTTTTCTTGGACCATAAAAAGATCTTTCAATTATTTCTAAAATAATGTTAGTATATATTTAACTTTTATGATATATTCAATTTTTAAGATATATTTTTAAAAAAATATTATACAAATTAAAAAAAAACTGTAAATATATTTCTAATTATGGGACTGGGAGCGCCTGTCTAGTACATGCATGAATTCTCATTTCCACAGAAAGTGTCAAAGTGGCTCTACCGAACAAAAGAAGCGGGAGAGTTTCAATGTCCATTGAATCAAAATTTCGTCCAATGAATAAAACAATTGTTCTATAACATTAAAATTTATATAAAAATTTCGTTTCATATTTTAATAATCGTGCGGACCAAAATTTGTATTGACAATAATACAAATTTGTATTCAATTTTATGCTTTCATCTGAATACAAGTGATATAAATTTCTACTAGAGTGTAATCAGCCCGGTACCTTATTCTACACGTCCGTTGGGAGAGCTTTCGATTTTTCTCCGATTTTACACGTTTATTAAAGCATTTCTTTTTGTTCTGCTCTGATTTTACATTGCAGCGATTTTATGATAAAACCATGTGGCTGATTATCGAAACAGGCTTTATGATTCGCTCTACAATAGAAACCAAGAGAGAGATTGCAGAGAAAATATAGTTCGCGATTTTTTGTATCGTTATCTTTATAATTTCTGTGCTGAAATTTTCAAACAGTTATCTATGTGTTTGTTATATACAAAGCTATACGGATGGATCGTGCATACATCTTTCCCACTGATAACGAATCTTTTCTCTTTTTTTTTCTTTTTGGGCAAAACCTCTCTTTCCCTCTTTCTCTCTCTCCCTCCCTCCAGTGTTCTCCATATCTCCGTGCTCCAACTTCTGCATCGACCTCCAGCGATTTGTAGAAAAATCGAAGTCGCTACGAGAATTTACATTTTCTACTCGATTTTTTGACATACATTTTGGCCATTTCCTGGCTAGTATCCTATTGTATTATTCTTCCTATATATTTTCTGCTTAATAAATTAATAAAATCAGTCATGGCTCATTAATTTTGTACTCTGCTATCTTCACAACTGGTAAGTTGAGATTGTTGCAGATCGACTTGGTATTGTGATGTGTTTTTATTATTATTATTTTTTATAAAATACAAAGAGTAGTTTCCAGTAAGTAAATCAATCTATTACTGTATCTAAATTAATGTGACGAAATTATGAGGGGAGTTGATATAAACAAATTATTATAGAAGTTAAATTATACAAATAGTTAGTTGCTTTTGTAATGGACATATTGAGGGATGTCCGGATTTGTTACAACAAAAATTTTGTCAGTAAAAATACAGACTTAATCTTTAATCCTTGGACCGTTAGTCAGTCAAATTGATTTCTTTGCATTTATATACTGTACAAAACATATTAAAGAGCAGACACTTTTTTGGACCATAAGAATTTCTTTCAATTATTTTAGGAGTAATTCTAATATATATTTAACTTTTATTGTACATTTAATTCTTACGGTACATATTTTTAAAAAATATTATATAAACTAAAAAATTAAAATTATAAATGTATTTCTAATTACTTAGATAGAACGCATAATAATTTTGAGTTAATTTAGAATTTAATTGGTCATTCATCACAAAGTCATTAATTAAAACTCCGCCATTAAAATTGCTTGATGGAAGGTAAAATCTCGTCCAAATTTAATATATACTCTATTTAAATAGTTAGAAATACATCTATAATTTTAGTTCTTTATTTGATCAATATTTTTAAAAATATATGCTGTGAGAGTTAAATACACGCTAAAAGCTGGATATACAATAAATTACGCTTATTTTTGGCTCTCTTACATTTTGAGCTACCAATTATAAGCACTCATAAAATATGTAATAACCAAGCTATATATTCTCTGCATTAATTCCTTTTACTCTGTTCTCGCGGATGTTCTTTGAATTGAGTTTTCATCCCCACAGGAAGTGGTCCTACCAAACAAGACCAATTGGCATTAATTCAATGAACCAATTTAGCTTTGTGAGTTTGTATTCTGAGGAAATTATAGAAACTCCTTTTGCATCAATCACTTTTTTACAAGTCACATTGAGACAAGTATAGCCATACAACCTACATCTTCCAGCACACCTCAACCAACCCTTAGATAATATATTCTTTATTATCTTCTTCCTTAATCATATTCTACATATATACCTTTGACGCCACATATACGTTACCTTGCTTCTTCATCTTCCTCATCTTCTTCTTCCATCAAAAGCAACAAAGGAAGAAAAGTGTGAAATAAACTCCACAACATTTTTCTATCAAAACAAAAAAAACAAACAAAACTACACAATATTTGCAAAGAGATCAGTGGGATGGACAAGAAACAGAAAAAGCTGACGGTCATGACCATCCTTATTCTCGTCTTCGTGCTACTTGCTGCTCATCATGTTTCAGCGATGGCAATGGCAACCGCAGCTAGAACACCGCTGCATGAGAACATACTGATACGCAAGCTTTGTCCAGTTACACCGATAGTTTGCCATCCGGGAACTCCTTGCTGCCGAGGCCCAAAGCCTCCCAGGCCGGAGAGCTTAGCTACCAAACATGAGCAAACAAAAATGGCTCACCCATAAGATTGTGCTTGAATTAACATTTTAGCGCTTCATGGATAATTAATTAAGTTGTGTTTTAGTTTTATCTTGAAGGCATTGCTTGCCCTGGTTGTTTTTTTTTTTTTTTTTTTTTTCCCCTTATGTGTGGATTTTCACACAATTGTGTTTTCATTTTGGTCTTTCAGTTCCTAATTATTGAAGCCTTGTTGCTAAACTTGGTGGATGTTGTAATTTGTTTCTATATGTATAACCGTATAATAATGTTTGGCCTGCTTGTAAATTTGCTTTGCTGGTCTTAATTTCGAATCTACCCAAAATTGATTTCAAACATGTATAATCATAGTCAAAAGCATTTCAAATATGCTTTGCGTTGACAATAATATAAATTTGTATTCAGTTTTATGCTTTCATCTGAATATAATTAAATCATCTAAATCTCTGCTTGAGTGTAATTAGTATTCTATTATATTAGTCTTTCTATTTTTTTCTGGTTAATTAACTAATTAGTAGAAATCATTACTCGTGTATTAATACACTACTAGCTAGAGTAGCAACTAATGCGGAAGATAAAAAAAAAAAATGTACTTAGCATCACCTCATGTTTCTTTTTCCTTGTTCTTTTTCTTTCATTTTCTATTTCCATAGAAATACCATCTACTCCCAACAAATATAAATTTGGAATGTTTAGAGATTGATAATGCAGGGCTCCATCTCTAATATCATGTCATTCTCTTGCACTAATGGCCAAACTCTCTTGAGATCGTCTGTCTATATATATCCAGATTAGGTCAAATTTCTGTATTTCTGTATTTTATAAAAGCTAGTTTTTTTTTATATCTGGAAGGCGCTTAAAAATGAGGAAAGAAACAATGGCGAAGGCACTACAGAGGAAAAGAAAGGAATTAGGTGGAAATTAAAAGATATATTCCAGAATAACTATTCTTTCACTTTATTTCTTTTTTTTTGTAAAGGTATTTGGTTCGTTTATCTTGAAAGGAAAAGATATTGATTTTTAATGGATATGAGAAGGATAAGAAACCACTATATTTTTCAAAATTTCTGTGGTGATTATTAGCAAAATTAAAAAAAATTAATATTTTTAATAAAAATAACAATAATAATAAATAAATAGAAGCAACATAATACTATCATTATAATCATTAAAATATGCCACAATTTTATTATTACATGATAGAATTAAATTATTACATTTAAATTTATTAAATATTTATCTTCTGTTCTTACTGTTTATTTCAATTTTGAAAAATACACACTAAACTGAAAAATGACATTACTAATATCACAATAATAATGAAGTATGCTCCTCATCATATGATGTTCAGCTAATTAATCACTAATTATAATTACTATTCACTAAAAAACGACGTTCAATTCCAAATCCAATGAGAAGTAAATAATAATTTAGGCCCAGCTGGTTGGCTTCTGATATATGGTTTCTTTCCTGGCCAATTCACAAATTGGGACCAAAATAGTTTCCTTAACTTTTTTTTTTCTTTTTAGTTTAACATGTTGCTATTATATCAAAAACATAATAAATTAATGAAGGAGTGATAACTATACTCTTTATTTACATCCCGGATGTATTAATATTTTTTTCAGAAAGTATTTATACTTAATAATAAAAGTATTTATACATTATATTTTTAGTATTATAAGTTTTATAAGTTATATTTTTTATTTATATAACAAAGTTTTTAATTTAAATATTTCTATAATTATTCAAGAAAAAAGCGATAACTATTTTTTATACTAACTATAAATACTTACAGATTTATATATAAATAAATTGATTGTTTAGTATAAATATTTTTATATGCAGATAAGAGATGTAGAATATGAAATACATAAATAATTTTTCAAACATAATAATCAGTTGTAAAAATTAAAACAAGAAAATACTTCCAGTTTTCCAAAGATAACTATATTTTTTTTATTTCAATCCGCATTTCTGTCCTATCTCTATCTGCTACAAGGTAAGCTGCAAGGAGTACGTCACAGAAAATCCAGTGTGTATACATATATAAAAATAAATAAATATAGTCACGTGACCCGCACATGGCAAGATTCATGAACAAACACAAAACAAGTCCTTCTCAAAATTTAAAATGGCAACGTGTGTTATGCACAGTTATTAAGGAAAATCTGACCTAATGTGGGGATCACAAGGCTTTCTTTTTTTTCAAACTCAAATCTTCACAACTGCTTTTTTCGGTGGCTTTGGCCTGTGGGGACCACCACGATCCAATTTCCAATCTTATATAGCACCTTATTTTCCAAAAGAAATATAATACAGTCAAAAAAGCAAGCGTCTTTCCTTCAAAAAAGAGTGAAAAATTGTACGATTCGGTATGTGGATAAAGGTTTCCGTGTTTCTCAAATGAGAATATGGTGCAACGAGGATAATCAGCAACAACGAATAGGGAATTTAAAAACGTGTGTGTAGTATCAAAATACGGCGTATCGCGGTACGATACGGTCGATATGGTATAGGGGATTGTTTTTTTTTTTTTGACGTGTATGTCGTACCGTGTCAAAAATGAGATGAAGACGGTACGGTACGGATAAGGTACGATATGGTTAAGGTATGGTACGGTTAAATTACGGCGTGTTATACGTATCATGTCGATTCGACACGTCGTGCTAAACGTGACGTGTTTTAACTGTGTCGTGTCAAGTTGACACATCTTGCTACACGTGCTTTAATTGTGTTAAATATATTTGGTGAAAAAAAATTCGAAAAAATAAAAAAAATTGTAAAATGTTCAGAAAAATCTTAAATAATATGAAAAATCCAAAAATTCTAAATATATTTACTGTTAAAAAAATTAAACAAATAATTGAAAAAAAATAATAAATTTTTTGTAAAAATTGCAAAAAAATTATAAAAATCAGAAATTTTTTTAAAAAATCCGAAAAATATTTTTAAAAAATCAAAAAAATTTTAGAAAATTCAAAAATTAATTTTAAAATATTTTATTTTTCAAATTTTCCCTCTTTTTTTTCAAATTAGTCTATTTTTTAATCCTCAATATCTTTTAATGGATAGATATACAGTTCATAAATAAAGAGGTGTGGATCCCTGTCACTGCTCTTACCAGAACAATAGCAGCCAGTACTGTCAAGTATAAAATATTCATGGGAATGTGTAGCTTTTTGAAAGTTTTGATTCTCTGTCTGCCACACTTGCACTTGACACTTGAGAAAGAAGAAGGTGCAGTGTGCATTCATGGACAAATTGACAAGGTGAGAAAAATGAAAAAAAGGGAAAGATGACTTGACAGTTCCTGGCCACACACGTGTGGAGGTATCTATTCGCTGCGTGTGAAGTAATAATGACATGTACGTACGTTAATTAACCAACTAATCTATAACAAATTACCTTTTGCAATATTATTATTATCAAGGAAACAAAGTGATGGTTCAAGAAAGGATGCTAATGTTTTTGTGTAGATTGGTACGTGCGTTATATAACGTACAACATTTAACATTTATAGAATGATATTTTGAGGTTTAAATTGGAGAAACAAAAGGTAGAATTAAGATTGAATAAATGAGCATATACACGTGGAGTAATTTATATCCATTAGATATAAACACGTTGCATTATGTGTACTCAGTCAATAAAATAATGATAACATCTCCAGACACAAAACTCCAATATAAATTAATGCTATTTAATGTTGCTATTATGTCAACATTCAACAACATAGCAATTAATTATAATTAATACACGGTCATAATTTCAATTATTCCAAGGTAACTATTTATTTTCAAATTTCACTAATTTATTTATCCAAATTGTTGTACCATGTACTACATATAAACTAAAATGAAGGTGTTACAAAAGATCCAATAGTACCACGTGTCTAGATTTTTTTTCCTTTTTTTTTATTAATTTCACGTGCCTAAATTAGGATGGATCAATTAGTCAGAAATTGGGTCCTTTTTGCAAATAAAAATCTCAATTTATGTTATCCACAAAAATCAAATTAAACAAATGAAGTAAAGGGATACCACAAATTTTTTAATTTATTCAAACTTTGAACTGCCCTTTTCTTGGGGGCCGTGTCAGTGTCACTTTGTGACCTACTCCCAATTTTGTCGTACTGTCAAATTTTCAAAAAAAAAAAATAAATGCATCGTACCTTATTTAAAGAAAGAAAGATTAAAAAAAATAGTCGTAACTGAAAATAAAAAAAAAAGAAATAGATTTAGTTTTAGTTACCACACACACAATTAGTAATATATCAACGAGATGGGATCACTTCATAGTTTTGATAATTTTAATAATCTTAGAAGATAAATGTTAAATTTAAAATTGATTATAGATATGATCATATTATCAACTATCGTGTTTACAAAAAATGATACAAATTTTATTATACATCAAATAATTTTATTTCTTAATTTTGGTGCTTCATTGAACAAAATAAAATTATATGAAATTTAATTGTCAGGTTATACATGTGTCAAGTGACCTATGTACAATTTTCTCAATTTTAGTTGATTTTTTTCTGAAAAATTATTATCAAAATCGTCAAAATAATTACTATCATATAGACTTTTCTCTATATTAAATACTAAAATGAACATAACCCAAGTTAAAAGTAAATCCAAATAAAAAATAACTTAAGTCGAGTATTCAACAAAAGAATCCAAACATAAATTTATTCATGCAATTATCTTTCCTGATATGCAAAATGTATACACAACTTTGCAGAATATTTTCTAGGCCAAAGTGGAATATTCCAAAAATATTCTTCCTAAATCATTTGAGATTTAATTGGCGGATGCTTTGTAGTATGTGAGAAGTTTGAGGTTCCATGTTTTTTTAAACAAAAAAGAAAGAAAAAGTTCAATATATAATCTCTCTTATTCTCTCACTCATATTTTTTTTTCTCCATTAAATCTAGCGGTCCATCTTTCTTGGTCTTCTTTCTTTTTTCCTTTTACTAGCATCTACTTGGAAAAAAAACACATGAAAAAATTTGAATTTCAATTTGAATTTCAATTTGAGTTTACTAATTAACTCTGTTAGATCGATTGACTTCTTAGTCTCTACGTAGTGGTTGATTAATTTCCGAGTATTGCTGGGTTTTTCATTGTGAATTCTCAATAATTAATTGGTTGTAAGGTGAGATAATCTAATTTCTTAATAAATTGAGTTTTCGGCTTGTTTGGCGAGTATTGAATTATACTAATATATTTAATGTGATAATGGGTTTTCAAATTAAAATTATTTCTAAAGAAAAAAAAAGGCTGAATTATCTATAGAGGAATTCATGCAGTAAAAATATTAATTTTATTTACTAGCATTAATTGATTTACATATACAAGAATAGCTTAATATATTTATGGAATCAATTTATTAGGACAGTTGTGCAGTTCTATTAGATAGTTTTATTACGGACTCCGTTTTCCTTTATTTTTTATTTTTATTTTTGTGAACAACGTTGATTGAGAGAAGTCATGAATGAATACAAAATTAATAAATGCAATTTTTATGGGGTGATGTTATCTCTCTACAATTTTAAATTTATCCATTCTTCAGCAAAGCAATCACTTAAATTTGCCATCTTTACATCAAGTTAGTTATTATTTTGAAGAAAAATATTTATTAGCCTGTGAGAAATTAAGGGAGGATCTAATTAAGTATGTGTCAATTGTAATTAATGCCTCTTAATCATCATTATTATCTTAAAATAATGCTATTATTAGTTATTGAAATTTGCGACATGTGGATGTGGTTGTAATTTTCAAAACTTAAAACTTCAATTCTTAATTAATGTTGTTTAATTAAGTATCCAACGACTTGTGACAATTTTCTTTCAAGTAAATCCAATGTAATAGACTAATAATTTCATGTCCTTGACACAAATTAATATTTGGCTTATGATTCAATTATGGCGATGACATCATCACTAGCTACATGTGCTACTTTTAATTAATTAAGACCAAATCTGAGCTAACATTATTGACACAGTCACCAGCTATCCCCATAAAAAAAGTGAAAAAGTGAACTCAATCTGTTTTAATTGAATCGTCAAAACTTCATCAAACGGAAAAGAAAAAAAGGAAATAGAAAAAAGGAAAAGGAAGAGGAAGAGACATCATAACTCAACCATAGCAGCCGGAGTATTGTATCAAATACATAATATATATAATAATATAAATCAGAACATGTAGCTTTTTGAAAGTTCTACCTTCACATTGGGTAATAATGCCATCTGTTCCACTTGACACCTGACAGGAAGGTGCATGCATTAATTGACAAATTGACATGGTGACGACAAAAAATGAAGGTGCCTAGAGTGTTCTAACCACACGTACCAAACAAACCCATTAGTTTGGTGTCTATAAATAAAGACAATAGGTGCTTATCTACCAAAATCCTTCTAATTGACAAACAAAACCCTAGAGAAGAATTGATAGTCTTGCTCTCTATGGCTGCCAATTGTTGCTCCTTCTTTGTGACCTTTTTGCTTGCAACTTCACTTGCACTGATTTCCTTTTCTCCGGCAGCAAATGCTGATTCTTACACATACCCACCAGTGCAAGCAGGCCTGGCGTTCGGTTACTACAAGTCGACTTGCCCGCAACTAGAATCGATCGTTAAAAAGTACCTCGCGAACGCATTCAAGGCGGATATCGGCCTCGCTGCCGGCCTTCTCCGTGTTCACTTCCATGATTGCTTTGTGCAGGTGTGAAAATATGAATTGGTGCATATATATACATCTTGCCTATCTTTTTCTTTTCCAAATTTTGGAAAAAAAAATGAAACATAATAACAAAGAAACTTGAACTGCAGATTACATGTTTACATTTGACTTTTAATCTACAATATAATCTACTTTCATTTCAAATTTAGTTAATGTTGCACTATTCTGAGCAAACCATTCCAAAAACACACTGAAAATTTTCCTTGTTCTGGTATTATGCAGGGATGCGACGCTTCGGTCTTGCTTGATGGGTCTGCCAGTGGGCCCGGCGAGCAGCAGGCGCCACCCAATCTGACACTGAGGCCTGCAGCTTTCAAGGCCATCAACGAAATCCGAGCACTCATTGACAAGGCATGCGGCCGCGTTGTCTCCTGTGCCGACGTAGTCGCTATCGCGGCTCGTGACTCCGTTGCCTTGGTATATATATATCTCTCTCTCTATAACTTTAACTCTGTATGTATAGATGTATAAAACAGAGTGCAGAACATAATATTCCACAAAAATGTTACAACTGAATTACTTAACATGCCAAGCTAGTTTTAAAAAAAATAATAATAATGTTACTTTAGTTAGTTCATCTTTTGAGGTGAAAAGTATAAACAGCAATTTTGGAATCAATGGTTATAAAATTTATAAATTCTTTTGAAGGTGTAAATTTTAAAATAACTTACAATTTGTAATTTGTAATTTAGAAACATTTTCTTTTTTTTGCTAACAAACGGTACTTGAGATATTCATTGCATTAATTAAGATTTGAGAGCTGGAGTTTATAAGGTAGTCCCAGATATTTCCTGAAATACAAAAAGGTAAAATGTGGATAAACTTCAGTAGATAGCATGTTTCTTTATCTTTAGTGGCGCAAGCTGATAATGCATCTGATATTATTATTATTATAGAATTGCCCTTTCAAAAAAAAAATACTTCAAATTTATAATCTCCTAAATTTGAAGTACTTAGTACATTATCTTTAAATCTATCAGATTATTAATTAATAATCTTAGAACAATAATTCAATAGTGATAGTGATGCTAAGAAAGATCATGATTAAAATAATGGGGACATTAATAACTACCCCACTAACTAAGATACCATAGAATACTAATTAATTAATTACTTTACATCTGCAGAAGGTAAGTGGCAATGTGATTAATTACCTATAGTATGGCGCTATTTCATTATCTATGCTACACGTGTAAATCAACTTTAAATAGAACAATAAGACTATAACCTCTAGTTAGGTATTCTTTACCTCAACATGTCATGAATCACTAAGTAATTTTCAATGCCCAATATGTAGTGTAAATTAAATGAAATTAACAACAATTAATCAAAAAAACAAAATTAAGCCTAATTATTATTAATTGCTTGATTACAGTCCGGCGGTCCCAAATACAAGGTCCCACTTGGCAGACGTGACGGCCTAAACTTTGCCAGTCAGAAAGTGACATTGGCCAATTTACCGGCCCCCACCTTCAACGTAACCAAACTATTGTCGGTTTTGAATAACCTCGGCCTCGACACAAATGATCTGGTCGCACTATCGGGCGGCCACACCATCGGCCTGGCTCATTGCACCTCTTTCACCAACCGTCTCTACCCATCCCAGGACTCCACCGTGAACCAATGGTTTGCCAAGCAGCTCAAACTGACCTGCCCGAAAACCGACACCGTCAACACCACAGTCAACGACATCCGTACACCCAACAAATTCGACAACAAGTACTATGTTGATCTTTTGAACAGGCAAGGACTCTTCACTTCAGACCAGGATATGTACACCGACTCGAGGACAAAGTCGATCGTGACCAACTTCGCTAAGAGTCAAGACTTGTTCTTCCGGAAGTTCGTGTACTCGATTGTCAAGATGGGGCAGTTGAGCGTTGTGACAGGCACCAACGGTGAGATTCGGGCAAACTGTTCTGCCAAGAACCCATCAAGCTTTGAGATCCTGCAGCCGGTTATTGACGGTGATGGCGACAGTCAGGTCTTCTAAACCGATGGCTTTCTTTCCTACAAGTCCTTGTGAAGTTTTTAATTTCTAGATGGACTCCCTGTGGTTTTTTTTTTACTTTCGAGTGTTTCTAGCTTTCAGCATTAATTAGGTTGAAATAATGCTTTTCTTGCCACTTTTGTAATGTTTTTCTTTTTTTTTTGGTGTTAATGCTCATAGTATGTTACCACTTATGTAATTGAGAATAAATTCTGGGTGTTGGAGTGATGTTACCTATTCAACTATCTTTGTAAAATATAATGTGATGCCATGAAACTGGATAACACTATGTTTGATCAAGCTGTGCATCATTAATATCTTTTTTGGAAATATAACTTAAATTTAACTAATTTCTTTTTTTTAAAAGTATATAATGATGAGTTAAATGACTAAATAATGACAGGCTAATAATCTCCATATTAAGATGAGTAACTAAAGATGATTTTTGCAAAGATAAGTGTGTGCCTTTTAGCACAAATTAATGTCAAAATCTCTAAATTAAACAATCATCCATCAATTAAGTATCAATCAATTTTGTATAGGTTTGCCTTCCTTGTACATGAGTACAACTAAAAATTCTCTTTTAAGTCATATGGTAAGAAAAGTTGGAAAATAAACTCCAAAACAGGCATAGTGAAAAATGATCATAAAAGAAGTGTTAAGCACATAATTCCCAGTTAGTTAATTAACAAATTACATGGCCATGGGTCCATGACACCCACCCAAATAAAGTTTTTCGATGCTACTGAGGCCCAATTAATTTATGTTGAAACAAGATTAGATTAGCTGGAAAAGACATGCATTGGTTGCAGCATTTATGTGCCACAACCAAAGTTTAAGTAATTAATGCGCCAGGCCTAATAGATAAGATCATACATTGTAGGGACAAAATCCATATATATCTCTCCCTGGCTATAATCTGACATTATTTTATGTTATAGGGAAAAATCAACATAGTTTTGAATTTTTTAAATATTTAACATACTCACTGAATTAATTAAATATTTATTGTTCAATATTCTTCCTGTTTTTCCTCTTGCCATGTAGATAAGTGGATTAAATGAACCTATAAATAAAAGCAATGATCAAATGAAATCCCAATCCGCTGAGATTTTTAATGATATTTTAGGCGCAGCTGATTGGAATCTGAAATTGGTCCATGGAGGATATAATTTCTTTCCTCTTTTTAGTCTAATAATAACAATAAGAAAAATCATAAGCATAAGCTATGCCCAAAGGAAGTATGAAAATCAAGTACAAACACACACAATCTGATATATATTCAAGAGAAAATGGAGTTGAATCAGCTGTGTTGAAATCAAATACTTGTCAGCTTCTGTAGTAGGATACTAGCTAGGATTTCACTTATTGGTGGAGAGAAGATTTTCAGTACTATTAATTGGGCTACATTTGATTTGAAGATAACAAAATCTCTTCACATCACAAAGTAGACAATCTAATCTAGCTATGATCTCTTGTGCAGAGCACTTTAGTGGGTCATACAGTCGTTGATGTGGTGGGTCATGTTCATATTACTACTTATTATTACCTTTTTCTTTTATTTTTTTCTCTTCTCGCTTTTCTGTACTTCTTTGTTTATTTATGGATTATAGTACACACTTTGCCTGTCCAAAAAAAAAACAAAAAAAATAGACAATTAATCTAGCACCTATTTGGGAGGTCATCATAATTTGGAAATTAAAGTAATGACCGAGTGCATCCTACAAAATATTTGTCAAAGTATGTCTTTAAAATTATATTTTCAAGATATAAAATTATTAAACTATTTTTTACATTAATATTTTTACTTTTAAAATAATGTAGTAAATTATGCTATAGATTATAAAAGTATTTAAAATTTGTCCTATGGTGCCCAGGGCCTAAATGCAAGCACCATTTTTGGAAGCAACAATTGCTATGCCCAAAGTGCCAAAACCAATAATAGATTTGTCTTAGATCTATTATTGATTTTAGTTCTATTTTTTATTTTTTTTTTTACTACTCGCTTTAGTGTTAATTAAAAGCCGGTTTCTGAAAGAGATCAATCATGACATATGTACAACAAATGTAAATTATATATATATATATATAATCTCTAATGGCTTCTTAATTGCCATCAATCTGTGACCTTTTTTTCCAGGAAGTTGTAACAGTTTAGTTTCTTTGGAATCAAGTATAATACAATAGTTTTCTATTCTAATTCCAGTCAATATAAGACATGTTTCCTATGTCCTCATAAGATATAAATATGGTATGAAATTGTACAAGATAAATTACCAGCCAAGTACAAGAATAATTTAAGGTACATCATGGAATAAGATCTCAGAAATCTAAGCATCAGAAGTCATAACTGAGCTATGTTATTTACAGTGGTGGGACAACCTGATATCGGTCTCAGAAATTTTGCCAGTTAGTTAGAGCTCTGCTGAGATGGAAATGAAACAGAATTCAGAATACCAAATCAGCATCCAAATTCCAGAAAAAGAAAAGGATAAAAGATAAATATTGCATTTTTTATTGTTTGAGTAGTTATTATCGCTTACTAGAATAGTGTAACTGACAAGAAAAACATAATGAAAATACTATCAAAAATAGTAAGAGAAACAAATTACTAGTAATACAATTATACAAATGAATATAGAAATTAAACAAAAACACACACACACACACAGAGCCTTATCCAAGTAAGATCATAGGCGTATTTTTTAGCGTGTTAACACTAATGCATCAATCTTCAGTGATTATCAGCAAGGGGGTATTGTTTGGGCCATGGCAATGTGTGACAGGATTGCAAATTGTGAAAGGTTCAGGTTTTGTTCCGATTAGCAACTGCGATGCCAGAACGAAGAGGAACCAAGCAAATAATATAAGAGTTGCAGAATATTTACTTCCTTGATTCATCTTGTCAGAAAAGAAAGCAAGATTTGTTGCGCTTAATTAACACTTGTAATGTGATGGGCCCATCAACTGTGAATTGAATTATATATACTGGTACTGAGCTTGGTTTGCCAAGTAATCGCATTTGAGATCATCTTTCTTTGGAGGAAATTTCACAGTATTGAACCTGAACTTGTTTACAGCATAAAGCAATTTTGTCAACAAAATCAAATTTTTTATATAGGAAGTGCAACTATTTTCAAGTCAAATTCAGGACCCAATCATGTTTCTACCTTTCTACTCATTCCCTTAGTAGAATTGATACTTGGTAGTTGTTGCTAATATTCAAATTTCATCTTTTGTCATTCAACTCAAAAGAATTTTTTATCTTTAAAAATTTTACTTCTCTGTTTGTTTTCTTACAAGACCTTGCAAAAGTTTTACTTCAAGTTGTACAAATGACAGGAGAAGGAAAATGAAAACCGAATGCGATCTATCAAAACTACACAAATAGGCCTGAGTGCCTGACCATGCCCGGCCCACCCTCACGAGTCAAACCGCTCCACCCCCGCCACCGCTGCCCCCCCCCCCCCCCCCCCACAAAAAAAAAACAAAGATTGTTTCACTTTTCTCATCTGTCCCACAATCGGCCCCTTTAGTAATTCTTAATTACTTCTTAAACTTTATGGAGCACACCAGACAAGTGCATCTTGCCTGAAGTAATTCATGGCATGTGTTGGTCAGTTCAATATATTAGGACCATCCGATTACATTCAGTGGTAGATCTATATATAGTGCGCTTTGACAGCTTTAAAATTCATAACTGACGATCTGGATTCTGCCTAATACTGTGTCGCTTTAAGAGATAGGAATTCAGGACAGGGAAGAGGCCAAGAGGGCTCTTAATTTTTGTTGATTCATGTTGGGATATTGCGAACGTTTCAGATTTTCTCAGCTGTATCTGCTTTATTTTATAAGCAGCATCAACACCATAACTGACAGTAGAGAAAGTGTATAGAGATTTATTGGTTAAAAACAAAGGCAATTGTGACAGCTAAGGGGACATAAGAACACTAATTTTTTTCAAATTAATTATATGAAAAAGTGGTCACTCAGGCACCAGCTTTCAATAACTATGGAATTGTGTATTATAAATATATTTAATTTAAAAACTAGAATTGAATTAGGATGTGTTATGCTACTGCAGGATCATGCGGGATGATAATTTAGGCTCGAAGGAGAACCTAGTAATGTAATTTGTGGAATTCCATAGAAATGGAACTGAAAATCAGAAGACAAGATCAGCGAGCTATCCATAATTTATTTTTTTCATTCCAATTTCAGAAAATTTAAAGACAGATACGTAATGCCTTTTCAATATTGTTTATATCTAGAATAGTAACAAGCAAGACAAACATACCGGAAATACTATCGAACATAGTAAGAGAAATTAATCACTACTAAATTACTAACACAAACAAATAAAGCAATTAAACAAAAAAAGAAATAGAGGCCAATGCAACTAAGATCATAGGCAATATTTCAAAGTGCATAACACTTAAGCACCATTTCATCAATCTTCAGAAATTATCAGCAAGGGGGATCGTTGGGACCACGGCAGCAATGCTTGACAGGATTGCAAACTATCCCAGGTTTTTTAAATCCTGCTTCTGCTCTTATACACAACTGACATGCCAGAATGAAGAGGAACCAAGCAAACAGTAAAAGTGTTGCAAAATATTTACTTCCTTGACTCATCTTGTAGGAAAAGAAGACAGGATTTTGTTGCACTTAACACTGGTAACATGTTAAATGACCAACCCATTTGTGAATTGAATTGTATATATATACTGGTAGGATACTTGGATGGCAAGAATAGCATAAGAGATCATCTTCCTTTGAAAAAAAATTTCAAATGGTTGAACTTGGACCACTTTTTGTCAATTAATTTTAATTTTTTATGTAGGAAGTCTGGAAGCGCAACAATTTTCAAGTCATATATTGTGGACCCATGATTGTTGATGCGAATTTTCATTGTAATTTCCTTTGGATTTTCCTTTCTACTGTTTCCCTTCAATTGATTTGTTGTTATTTGATAATTACCTTATCAAGAATTTTGGATTTTAACCAAGACAACCTACCGTAGAGTAATACTAGTGTGTTTGAATATTAATATGATTATAGATGTCAAAAAAATGAAAATAAAAAACAAATACAATTTATAAACTATATAAATGTGCCTGACTGGCCTCAGTCCATCATTATAAGGTTCTAATGTTATAAATATTAAATTTTCAAAATGTGTTATCAATTATATTTTAATTAATTATATTATTTTTAAAAATTATTAATAATTTCTATCATGTAAATAAAAATAATATATTAATATTAAAAAAATTCAAAACGCGGTATAGCGCATTTATTTGCTAGTTTAAGGAATGATCATGAGTTCTGACAACTTGTTTTATTAACATTTTCTTATCTAGCTCTTTTTTTTTTAACTGCTGGCTCATTTATTTGCTGTTTTCCCCTCTTTTATTTAGGTTAGGCAGACCTAAATAAAAAATATTATAATATTAATTTTCTTTGCTACTGCATGCATATTCTAATTTCTAAGGCAGGCCTGCTTGTGGTTTCTCACTTTTGAAAAGAATAGAAAAATAAAGTATATTTACCTAACATGCTACATGATATTTGTACTTTTTTAAGTTTCAATCAGTATGTAACAGGAAATACACTGTGCTTGATTCTTGTAACTTGTAAGCCGTTTCACAGACTCTGGTTAAAAAATTATTTTATTACATTTCACTTGTAGAGTTGTAATTATCTTTTCAAGGATATTCTAGATAGTTTCTTTTTCTTTCTTTCTTTTAAATAAAAAATTAATCAGTTTGGATATTTATTTATTTTTAAATAATTTTTATAAAATTTGAATCTATATTCTTCATAAAAAATAAAATCTATTATCATCCGCTCTAAACTACATTTTTCATAAAAAATAAAATCTATTATCATATGCTCTAAACTTATTGTTCTACAGTCTAAATAGTTATCCCACACAAAATCACTTGCTCAACTCTTAATTGCTATGCTCAGAGGTAGCAACATGAATTGCTTTTTATTTGAAGTGTTTAAAAAGTTAACATTTTCCCAATTATGTTAGGGGTCTCAATGTGTTAAGTCAAGTTGATTCTGATTAGATTGATATTATTGTATTATTTTTGTTAGACGATTTTGATCTGGCTCAATTTGACACGAGTCAAAATTCTTTGAACCCAATCCAATATGAACAAATCATGACTCAGTTAAACCGACCCATCTAACTTGGTTAAATATTTCTATATATTTTTACTTATGCAATTTAATTTCAATTATTATATAATTAATCATAATTAGTTTAGTTTGTAAATAAATTTTAATTAATATTAATTTTAAATTAAATCCAACAACACAAAGTTAATTGGGCCCATCCGATCCCAACTCAACCAAATTCGAGATTGAAAAAAAATATATTAGATCCAATATCTCACTTATTTTTTGATGGATTATAAAAAAAATATAGATCGACCCATCGGATGAAGTACACCTCTAATTAATATATCCTTACCGAGAGAACTAATTTTTAATTCAGTAATTAAGAAATATTCTCTGTGCAAAAAAAAAATCGTAGGATCAAAATCTAATTAAATTTTTCTATAAATATTTAAAATTTAAAATTTTAATTCTCATTTTTATTTTAAAAAAATATCAAAGTTCAGTTTTGTCATCCTTCAGATAGATTATTCTTTTTTAGTCAAGGTGAAGCATTTTGAAAAGTACTCCATTAGAAAAAGAAAAAAAGAAGAGAGAAACCTTTTTTGTGATTAATGTAACTTATATCATTATCACTACCATGTTATTATGTACCAAAAATATCTAATTCTTTTTAAACTTTTTAATACTTTTTGTATGAAAAATCATAAATTTGAAACTTAAGTTAGGAGACTTTTTGTGAATATCTTAAATTGAAAAGTCTAGCATCTTTATCATAAAAAAATATTATAAAATCCAATTAATTTAAAATAATCACTAGCTTTATTATTGATAACAACAATGATAAAATAAAAATATTGACAAGTCATCTTTCATATAATCATTAACTTTATCGCTATAAGCAAATGATCACTTCATATTTACTGAGAAAAACAGAAAAGCAAAATATATATATATATATATATATATATATATATATATATATTCTTTCACCAATTGTATTTTTTATCTGCACATCAAAAGTATTTATACAAAATAAAAAAATTATTTATATCTGAATTTGTAAATATTTATAGTTAGTATAGAAAGTGTTTTCCTAAATGATTATAAAAAAATTCAAGTTAAAAATTTTATTGTTCAAGTAAAAAAACGATTTGCATAATTTTTAATTCTATTTATAGAAGATATAAATACTTTTATCACTAGATATAAATATTTTTCGAAAAAAATATAAATATATTCAGAATATAAATAAGAAGTGTAGTTAAAAAAAAATATAATTATCACTCAAAAAAAAAAGGAACTTTTATGCTAACATGAATTGCTTTCCATTTTTACAAGCAAAATCAATCAAAATCAAATTTTATTTTTTCCTCTAAGCATCTCTCTCTAGCACGCCAGGGGTCGTTTGCAACAGCTATCAACACTAGTGACAGCTTGACTTTGGCGCCACAATTTTAAAAATTTGGAAGTTCCTATGCTTCTGGTTAAATCTTTTTGGAATTCTATGTGATGCTATTTGTTTTGATGATGATTTATTGACAATGATTTATCTTAATTTTAACAATTTTTATAACACTTTATAGAATCATCTTTAAAAATTTTGCAAAATAAAAAAAATATAATGTTAGTTTTGTTGTAGATCTACTGTGTAATTATGAATTTCATATCATGTCATGAATGATGAACTTACGTGAAATCTCACTATTTTTTATATAAATGATATGTACAAACTATAAAAAAATAATTATATTTTATTTATCGGGTTTTAAAAATATATATTATTTTTTACTGTTGTCATTACCACCATCCATCGTTTTATTAAATTATTTCATTTTGATATTATGATATTTTGACAGTGCTAGGTTCCAGAAATAGAAAATTGATTTAGAATTACCCACTAACTATTAATCCTTTGCAACCAAAAAATTTTAAAATTAAGAGCTTGACACAAATATCCTTAACCCTTGCTGAGTGTTATTATTTCGTGAGAAAGATGAGAATCAAACTACTTAATTTTAAATATTCAGAAAAAAATTATCTAAATTTTAAATATATAATTTCTCACGCAAAAAATTGCATTTGTCAGTAAAGCAAAAATGATGGTATCAGAAATTTTTTCTTTCTTTTATGTTTATTAGATAACTGATAAGTTTCTCTAGTTTAATACCAAATCTGAAGGAACCGATCACTTCAGTTGTTGTGTGAAAAGATACAAAACTTTATTTATTCAATTAAAATATACAATTTAACTGGTTTGATTAGGATTAGGTGTAGTGCTAGCTTTGACTGGGAATCAGGATAAAAAAATCATGCATCAGCCTTTCTTGACTCAGAAATTAATATTTTAGTGGTTCTCAATTTGTTCCCACTTTATTAATTGAAATCTTTTTGCATGTTGTTCACAAAAAAATAATTTTGAAATTTCCCTTCGTCAAAGATGCACCGGTTCTACTTTTGTCTCTTTTTATGAAACAAAAACCAAAATGTTATGGAGATATGATTTTTTTATTATATATATTAAATGAGTTATTATGCATATCAATAATTTTATTATATATTATATTTCTATTATTTAACTTAAATATCATTAATAAATATAATAACTCATTTAAGTTACATAATAATAACATCGTATGAACAAAGTGAATTACTCAAAAGAGTTCACACATGACCCATTTACAACAATTGCAAATTAATTACTCACAATTAATGGTACAAAATACATAATTATATTTGTGACTGCTCCATCTTTAGTTATAGTAAAATTTTTGCCATTTCTCCTAAAGTACTGGTAATCATATATGATAGAATCATGTCAAAAACACACAAAACATATTTGATATCAACATATCTTAGAGGCTCCAACAGAATAGGAGATCTTTGGAAGATGAAACAGAAATCAAATCAGCAAAACCTCCACAAGCTATTCATAATTCTACACCCCAACTCCAGAAAATATAAGTGCACAATAACAAAGTACACAGCAGAGAGAATTTTAACAAGATAACTAAAGTACTCACACATACATAGTAAGAAAACAAATCTCAATTCAGTACAGATGCACCTTCAATCGAGATTAAGTGTCGACATATTTCGAATTGCCCTACGATTGTCGCCGTAGTATTTCATCGATCATCGGCAATTGGGACCGTGAATACCACTGCAGCATCGTTTCTCAGGATCACAAATTCTAGGCTCGCTTCGTGCTCCTCCTCCAATGAATAACTCAGATGCTAAAATGAAGAGGAAGCAAACAAGAACTACAACAAGTCTGGTAAAATATTTACTTCCAGAATTCATCTTGGAGAAAAGAGGAAAAAATATAAAACCTATGTAGCAATATCATGAATTAGAGTTATATATATATATATATATATATATATGTATACTGGTAGGTACAGAGGCGGATGAAAGTGAAGCAAAGGGGGGTCAATTGACTCCCATTTGTTTCTCAAATAATATTTATTTATTAATGATTTATTTATATTTCTGATGCAAATTAGTAAATTAACTCATTATTGATCTCTATATATTCACAAAAATTTTACATTATTGACCTCCATATTTCAAAAATTATATAAATTAAGCTGTAATTATAATGTGTAATGTAAGAAATTTACAGTATTGATCTCTATAAAAGAAATTTCTGCCTCCCCTCCTGAACAGGTAAATATTTCCGTTCAAATTACTAGTTCTGTAACTTAAATTTAAATTAAACACGATTTATGCAATTTACCCCCAATTTAATCTGGTTTTTCCAATCAATCTTTTATTTGCAATAATGCCCCAGTTATTCTCGAAATTTAGATATCCAATCTTTTCTTTTCATCAGATTACCGAAATTGTTCAATTAATTAACCTTTTGAATCATTTATTTTTGTTTTAGTCCTAACCTTTTTTTTTTCAAATCTCCATTATCTGATAAAAGAAAAATGGAGTTCTTGGTGCTTGGAATTTTCAGCATCATACGAATGGTTGTGAAGTTTTCAAGCGATATCAAGTGCATATGATTGATTCTACATAAATCTAATTTGAAAGTCTATCCAACTGTCCATTTCTTACATATTATGATATATTATTTATCTATTTGTTAATTAAGAATACATATGCAAGGTCGAAATTCAAATATAGAACTTTTTTTAACATTTATTTGATTTTTTTTTTGAAAATTAAAGATTGCATGGATCGGCCCCCATCTTTATCTTAAAAATAGTCGTATTTATTAACAATATAACATACTTATTAATAATCTACAGAAATATACATACAAAAATGATGAATCAAAAATATCAACCATTACATATTTTCAAATAATTGATATATTGCCAATAGTTAACATATTAATAAACGGATAATTGGATGGACATGACATAAGTAATATATATTTCAGTTAATATGTAGATCATTGTGATTTACAAATAAATGGGTACACATTTAGATGGACCATAGATGCTTTTTTTTTAATAAAAAACTTGTATATTTGTTTCATGCATGTTTGTTTTGTATTATTCTTTTTTAGAAAGGAAGCTCTCAGACATTTTTTGATAGAACTAAATTATGAAATTAAAAAGCTACCTTCTTGTTAATAGGCTATGCATGAACTTAATTATTCAATTAATTAATTGAATAAAGATGAGTTTTCACTTTACAGAGCAGTATCTCCAAAATATGCCCTTTTTTTTAAGGAAAAAAAAAATACTATTTTGCAACAGAAAATAGGCCTTGGACCTAAGAAGAAGCCCAACTAAAACACCTTTATCATGGCCCAGAAAAATTATATTGTTATGGATTAAGGTACAAACAATAATTTTCCAAGTTATGCCTTTCAGTATTAATAAAATAATTGTATGTTCTACTTGAGATAATTAATTGGTTCATTTTTCAAATAATTTCAAAATAAATCTTAAAAATTCTTAAAAATATAAAAAAAAATTTACAAACATATTTTGTGACTTATAGATTGATTGTGTTTCAAATTTCATGCAATTTAAGAATCATTTGATGCTCCATCAAAATTATATAAAACTTTTAACGGTTTAAAATTTAATACAATTGATGGAATAACAAATGACCTTTAAATTACATGAAGTTTGAAAGACAAACAATCTATAAGTTACAAAAATATGTTTGTAAATGTTTTTCTACTTTTAAGAATTTTTAAGATTTATTTTGAAATTATTTAAAAAATAGCTATCAAAATTATCAAAATATTAGTTGTCAAGAAATCCCTTTCTAAAAAAAAAATGAATAAGCTTCACTAGCCCTCTTCATTCTTGCTTTTGACACCCATGTAAGGCATTAATTAGAAGTTAGTACATGTTTTTCTTCTTTTACAATGTCAAATGTAATCCTGTAGCTACCTTTTATTAATATTATTTGCATATAATCTTTCTAAACACTTGGAACTTTTCGATATTAATGGAAAAAATATTACAATATCAGTGATGATGGTGAAGATGATTTAAATTAATGAAAAGTGAAACAATAATACACCATCCCACTACCCCATTGCTTAGATAATTTAAAATATACTGTCTGCCCGGCTGCTAAATGTTAGTGGCAACACCATTATTGTTAATTAAGCTAGCTTTTGAACAAAAATAAAAAAAGATCCCACATTCCTCCTATATTAATTCCTTTCTTTCATCATTTAGAATTAATTAGACATTATAAATGTAAATCAACTCCTTAGGCTAAGAAGACTTTATGACTCTTTTACTTAGCTTTTTGAACATGACACTCTTTTAATTAATTAATTAATTAATTAAAGCACTCTTTAGCATTTTAAAATGAGTCATCCTTATCACACAAGTATATACCCTGGGACTATATGTATATAATTTAATTGGTCCAGTAACTAATTAAGAAGAGAGATGCATGGAAAGTTTAATTATCCACACATAAACATGGGCTCAATGGCTGCCTATAAATAAGGTGTTTATCCTTCAATGTGTTAATCAACAAAAACCCATATAGCTAACAGAGAACAAGGCTCTCTTGCTCAATGGCTACTACTACATCCTTCTTTATGACCTTAGTTCTTGCTGCTGCACTTGCAGGAATCCCCTTATCTCTGGCAGTAAATCCTGACCCTTTTACATACCCACCACTTGAACAAGGTCTGTCATTCGGCTTCTACAAGTCGACTTGCGCGCAACTGGAGCCGATAGTGAGGAACTACCTAAAGGATGCCTTTAGGACTGACATTGGCCTTGCTGCCGGCCTTCTTCGCCTCCATTTCCACGATTGCTTTGTGCAGGTGTGGAAAATAAGTTGCATGTAGATGACATGATCAAGCATAGTTTTTCCAAACAAAAAATAAATAAATAAATAAAAACGAACAAAATTAATCAAGAAGAAAAGAAGAAGAGAATTGTGCAAATTAATACAGAGTTTCGGACTTTATTTTACCTTTTTTATTGTTCACAATTTGATCTCTGCTTCATATGTAAATCACAGTGGTGTTGTTGTCAACCTTAATTTGAGATATAATCAACTTATCGTTATTTAACTATTTTGATTTTTTAAGTAAAACTAGACAGAAACACATAAACTAATAATTTTATTTGTTCGGATATTGATGATTTGATATGCAGGGATGTGATGCTTCAGTCCTTCTTGATGGCTCCGCAAGCGGGCCGAGCGAGCAGCAGGCGCCACCCAACCTGACGCTGAGGTCTGCAGCCTTTAAGGCCATCAATGACATCCGAGCACTCATCGACAAGGCTTGCGGGGTGGTTGTCTCCTGTGCCGACGTAGTTGCTCTCGCTGCTCGTGACTCAGTTGCCTTGGTATCTCCCTGACTCTCTCTCTGAAAGAATTATATTATTTTATACATTAGTTATCATATCATACGAGCAGCATTGAGTATTATACTATTATTGATACAATCAATAAAACAAGAATTAACCAAATCGAAAGCCTAATGATTAATTTGTTAATTATACACAGTCAGGTGGTCCCAAGTACAAGGTCCCACTTGGCAGACGTGACGGCCTAAACTTTGCCAGTCAGCAAGCGACATTGGCCAATTTACCGGCCCCCACCTCCAACGTAACCAAACTATTGTCGGTTTTGAATAACCTCGGCCTCGACACAAATGATCTGGTCGCACTATCGGGCGGCCATACCATCGGGCTGGCTCACTGCACGTCTTTCACCAACCGGCTCTACCCATCCGAAGACTCCACCATGAACCAGTTCTTTGCTAACCAGCTCAAACTGACTTGCCCAGATAAGGGCACCATTAACACCACAGTGAACGACATCCGTACACCGAACACGTTTGACAATATGTACTATGTCGATTTGGTGCACCGGGAGGGATTGTTCACATCTGACCAGGATATGTACACCGACTCGAGGACCAAGGCAATCGTGACCGCCTTTGCTATGAACCAAGAGTTGTTCTTCCAGAAATTTGTGTACTCGATTGTCAAGATGGGGCAGTTGAGTATCCTGACAGGCAATGCAGGGGAGATTCGCACAAACTGTTCGGCAAAGAACCCGTCAGGCATTGAGATCCTTCACCCGGTGATCGATGGCAAGGGTGAAAATCAGGTCTTTTGAAGTGGCCTTCTTTCATATACTGGTCCTTATGAAGTTCATAATTTCGATCTTTATAGAGTACTCTGATTGTCTATTAGTTCGAGTAATACTAGTTTTGGATATCAGCTGATGTTGTACGAACTGCATAATGTGCTAATTTGACAACATAAGGTAGTGATCGTGTGCGTTTCTTCTACTTTTTCTCGCCTTTTTGTAACAAAAAAATAAAGGATGAGGATCTATTGATAATTATTAATTTGACAATTTTGATAATGAGTTTTTAAATAATTTCAAAATTTTTTAAAAACAAAAATATTTATAAACATTTTTTGAACTTATAGATTAATTGTGTTTCAAAATTTAATGTAATTTAAATATTATTTAATATTTCATCAAAAACAATCAAAATTACAAACAATGTGTAATAGTTAAAGAGTAAATTACACAAATAGTCCCTAAAATATCACTCATTTATTATTTTCATATTTCAAGTTTGAAAATTATCAATTTGGTTCTTAAAATGTCATTTAGTTACTATTTTGATCCTTAAAGTTTTAAAGATATCAATTTAATTCTTTAAGTTTTTAATTTGTACCAAATTAGTCCTACATATAATATTCATTAAAAAAATGATAATTATACTTATCATAATATTTTTTTAGTATTAAGAGTAATTTAGATATAATTATCAAACAATACAAATAATATAAAAAGAAATATAATTATCAATGACATCAAATATCAATTAAATTAATTGAAATAAAATTTATATTTTTTTTCATAAATATAAATGCAAGACTAATTTGGTACAAATTAAAAATTTGAAGGACTAAATTAGTATCTTTAAAATTTTAAGGATCAAAATGATAACTAAGTGATATTTTAAGGACTAAATTGATATTTTAAAAATTTAAGAACCAAAATGATAAAATAATGATACTTTAAGGATCATTTGTGTAATTTACTCCAGTTTAAATTTAGGAAGCGACTAATAGTACTTTAAGCCAAATCACCTAAAAAATCTTCCTAACTAACTTTTCATTTTTGACAAAAATAAATAAATTCATGTGTGTACTAATTTTTTATTTTTGGCGAAAAAAATGCGTTAATGTGCTCTCACGTGTTTAAGTACAATAAGTCCAAGTATTTG
The DNA here is from genome assembly GCA_037678475.1 of x Bolboschoenoplectus mariqueter. Lineage (NCBI taxonomy): Eukaryota > Viridiplantae > Streptophyta > Magnoliopsida > Poales > Cyperaceae > x Bolboschoenoplectus > x Bolboschoenoplectus mariqueter. The sequence continues at coordinate 1,304,389 of CM075239.1, read as the reverse complement.
TATTATATACTCAGGTATTTAGATGAGTGATTCAAGTGATTATATATTTGACTCAGGTGTTCATATATTTTAAATATGTGTTTGTATTTTATTTTATAATCAGATGTTTATAATTCAAACTCATATTTTTATATATGAGATTCATGTGTTTAGATGAATCGTCAAGAAGAAAAGTAATAAGAAAGAGAAGAGAGAGAGTCTTGAAAAATAAAATTGCATAGAAAAAAAATGAAGGACGCAATAGGAGAGAGAAGAAAAAAAGAGAAAAAGAGAGTTTGGGAAAACAAAAATACGTGAGAGAGGAGAGAGAAAAAGAGTTTCGGAAAATAAAAATGTATAAGGGACAATTTATATAGGTGTTTATATAAGTGATTTAGATATTTATATATCTGGCTCAGCTGCTTATATAATTAAATAATAAAATTAATTTGAAAGCAGAAACTTTCAAAAAGGATTTTCATCCATAAATTGAAACACAATAAATTCATAAGTTACATAAATATATCTACAAATTTATTTTATTTTTTAAATGTATAAAAATTATTTAAAAATTTCTTTTTAAGATTTTCAAGTTAATAATTAAGACGGGATTTCATCCAAAAATAAAAATAAATGTATAGTGTGTGCGGGCACTGACGTCACCCTGATCCACTTCGGTAGGTTTGACAAATTCTGTTCAGCACTGTTGACTTATAAATAATAAATTAGTAAATGGCTTACTAGATCTATTAATAATTTTGGGTTCTTAAGCTTAGAAATTCATTCTTATTTAAAGTTCAAAAAAGATATATATATTTGCGTTTTCATCTAGGAATTCATTGATAATGTTTTTATAAAAAAATCGAAAAAAGTTAAGAATATAAAAAAAAATTATAAATACATTGTTGAATTTATAGATTGATTGCGTTTTAAATTCAATTTTCATTCAAGTATCATTTAATATTTTATCAAAAATTATTAAATCTCGATTGTTGTAAATTTCAAAGCTTTTAGTGAAAAGTATAATTTGCATGAAATGACATAATTTTTTATGTTTTGATATACATAGTATAAATCACATTTCAATTCTCAGATTCTAAAAATAAAATTAGTTTTTGTTGTTAAGATTGTGAAGTTAATTCATTATTAATGGATTCCCACCATTCATATAAATCAGATATCACATTATCAACATCATCATCATCATGATTATTATCTTTTTGCTTTGACACGGAACAGTCCTAATTCCTAAAGCCTAATTATATTAGTTAATTTGCCTTGAGTCGCTGCATCAAGCGCGTAAGAGGAAATTACCACGGAGAAATTAATTAGACTGCAGTTTAATAATGTTGTTGATGTGGTAATTAGTATCATAGGTACTTTTTTAATAGTAATAACAACGCATATTCTTTGTCAAATGCAATTATTCTCTTCCCACGGTGTGTTCTATATGCGAAGTACAAACCTTGTACTTGATTTTCTATGATTGACCAAGGACACAATGTTGAAACATTACCCGTGATCTTCTAGTGAACTCTAAATTAACATAAAATTACCTTGATCCATACTGTCGGTTTTCTGGAGAGACATAACCCCGTTGATCACCGGATTCCTTAAGCCTTCGCGGTGATCCTTCTCTTCTCCGATGGAGAGACGAAGAGAATCGGCCCGGCGGTTTTCTTCTCTTTTCAGAAAACCCGAATTTGTTTTGGAGAGAGGAAATCTGTTGGTTGCCTTATGACGGTAATAGAAAAAAGGACGGTTCTTGATCCCTTTATAATGGGTGTCAATAACCGAAAGGTTGGCAAACCACTGGTTATGCCTTAGCGGATCCATACCAGATCCAATTTCTCTCTTAACGGGTTTACTTTCAAAATCAGAAAACTGCCTATTAGTTGTATTCTCCAGAGACCAATAACATAATTGTATTATTACTAAACTTTATATAATTTAGACTATCACTAAATCATAAAGTTATTAATACGTATTCTACACATTAAGGACCCCACTTCTCATGACACATATTGAAACCCGATAAATAATACTTAATTTGATCACTTCATAACGGGTCTAATTAGATATTTGACAGTTTATTATTCAATATATATTTATATTACATATAAACCCATATAATTTTGTAATTAATAGAAATTAATTCCAACAATCTCCCACTTGGGTTATATGTATATCCAAATAATATATATATTGATAAAACTGAATTGAGTACTCTAACTGTGCTATCATAGCCTTTTGTGTCATCAACCAATTCCGTCCATCAATTATATTCACAAGGACTTAAGTAGTATTTGTTTCATAATGCGAAACCAAACCAATATAAATCACCGTGTAAATATAACTGAATGACATGAATCATGAAGGGGATGTGTAGTTTGAAAATTACATGTAATGTGATCCACATGCCTATCTTCAATTTGGTCACCTTAAAATAATTTTGAGATCAATTACAAATTCAGAATGCAAACTGAAAAACTGAATATCTGAAAACTTTATAACTGAAAACTGCATGATACATACAAAAGTATATCATATAAAACAACAAGCACAAGTACAACAATCTCCCACTAAACCTGTAAATCCTCTGCTATACAGATACCCATATGAGTGACATGCTCATGAAACTGCTTGGGCACTAAACCTTTAGTCAGTGGATCTGCAACCATGGAAGCTGTTCCAATATGCTCGATATTGATTAGTCCATTCTGAACTCTTTCCTTCACAGCAAGAAACTTTATATCGATGTGCTTTGACTTCGATGAGTTCCTATTGTTGTTTGAATACAGTACTGCAGAATTATTGTCACAATACAATTTTAGTGGTAACTTGATAGTATCCACTATACGCAGCCCCGTGACAAAATTTTGCAACCATATTCCATGATTTGATGCCTCAAAACATGCAATGAACTATGCTGCCATGGTGGATGGGGCAATAAGCGTCTGCTTTGCACTTCTCCAAGAGATAGCTCCTCCGGCTAACATGAAAATGTAACCGGATGTAGACTTCATGCTATCTTGACAGCCCGCAAAATCGGAATCAGTATACCCAATGATCTCAAGCTTATCTGATCTCTGATAGGTAAGCATATGATTCTTCGTTCTTTGTAAGTACCGTAGTACCCTTTTGGCTGCTCTCCAGTGATCCAGTCCAGGATTACTCAAATATCGGCCCAGCATTCCCGTAATGTACGCAATATCCGGACGCGTGCAGACCTGAGCATACATCAAACTCCCAACTGCTGAAGCATATGGAATTTGCTGCATTTCTGACCTTTCAAGTTCTGTCTCAAGGCATTGTTTGAGACTAAATTTGTCTCCTTTTGCAACCGGAGTATTACCTGGTTTACAATGTTCCATGCCATATCGCTTGAGAATTTTGTTGATATATGCTTGTTGTGAAAGGCCCAAAATACCCTCAGCGCGATCTCTATGTATTTTTAGACCTAACACATATGATGCTTCTCCAAGATCTTTCATTTCAAAATTTTTGAAAAGAAATTTCTTAGTATCACGCAACATATTTATATCGTTCGTGGCAAGCAATATGTCATCAACATATAAAACCAGGAACATGAATTTACTCCCACTGAACTTGTGATATATACATTCATCCATCAAATTAGCCTCAAAACCAAATGAGACAATCACTTGATGAAATCGAAAATACCACTGTCGAGACGCTTGTTTGAGCCCATAGATGGATTTCTTTAATTTGCAAACCGTCTGCTTTGGGTCATACGACTCAAAATGCGGCGGCTGCACCATGTAGATTGTTTCATCAATGCTACCATTGAGAAACGCTGTCTTTACATCCATCTGATGTAACTCAAGATCATAATGTGCCACTAAAGCCATAATAACTCTAAAAGAATCTTTCATCGACACAGGTGAGAAAGTTTCCGTAAAGTCAATGCCTTCCTTTTGTGTAAAGCCCTTAGCAACAAGTCGTGCTTTGTATCTTTCAACATTACCTTTGGAATCCCGTTTGGTTTTAAATATCCATTTGCAACCAATAGGTTTCACACCTTCAGGTAATGAGACGATATCCCAGACTTTATTGTCATGCATCGACTTAATTTCATCATTGATGGCTTCGATCCACTTCTGTGAATTTGCACTTTCCAAAGCTTGACGGAGGTTGACCGGATCATCTTCCATCATGCCAATGTCAAATTCATTTTCTTGAAGATATACAACATAATCATTAGATATTGCACTTCTTCTCTCTCTTGTGGATCGTCTTAAAGGCACTTGTTCTTGAAGTTCTTGAGGTGGTATAGGTTACTCTTCAACATCAACATTGTCTTGTACCTGATTCTCTTCCATTTCTGGAGTTTCATTCACTGTAGGATTCTGAACCAACGAGTCTCCAGATATTCTTATTACAATTGGTACCGATGTTGGCGCCCCTTGTATAGGAGAATCATGTCTTTCTTCAAAGACAATTCGATTTGCATTTCTCCCTTGAACCATAACATCCTCAAAGAACTTAACTGTATTTGTCTCGAAAATTGTTCTATTAGTGGGATCATAAAATTTATACCCTCGGGACCTATCTGCATAACCGACAAAATAGCAGCTAACTGTCCTTTCGTCCAGCTTTTTCTCTTGTGGCCTGTAAGGCCGAGCTTCAGACGGACAACCCTAGATTCTAAAATGTTGGAGACTGGGCTTCCGCCCAGTCCACAACTCATATGGAGTCTTGTTTGCTGCCTTAGTCGGTACCCGATTCAGAATGTATGCTGCTGTCTTGAGCGCTTCTCCCCAGAGGTTCAATGGAAGCGAGGTATGAGAAATCATACTCCGCACCATCTCCATTAACGTTCGATTGCGCCTTTCAACCACACCGTTCATTGCGGGCGAACTCGGCATTGTATACTGTGGCACAATTCCACTTTCCTCTAGAAATTTAGCAAAAGGCCCTGGACGTTGTTCTCCTGAGCTGTCATATCGACCGTAATATTCACCACCATGATCCGATCTGACGTTTTTAATCCTTTTATTGAGTTGTAACTCAACTTCAGTCTTAAAGGATTTAAATGTGTCCAAAGCTTGAGCCTTTTTCTTTAATTAAAAATATATAGCCATATCTAGAATAATCGTCAATGAAACTGATAAAATATACATGTCCATTCCTAGTAGCTGTAGGGAATGGCCCACATACATCCGTATGTATCAGCTCAAGGACGTCCGTCATACGATTAGCTGTATATTTATGCATGCTTGTTTGTTTACCCTTTGCACACTCAATGCACGGACCGAGATCCGACATGTCTAAGGGTCGCAGAATTTAACTTTGAATAAGACGTGTAATTCTCTGTTGAGAAATATGACCTAAACGCCTATGCCAAAGTGCAGCTGAATCCTGATGTGTTACCTTTTGTCTAACGTTTCGAGTTTCATTGTGCAAGATCTCATTATAGGAAGCAATAGTATCTAAAGCATAAAGATTATCCAAAATAGACAGAAAACCATAAGCAACCAATTTGGAATTTTGATACAAACTAAACTTTCTATCTCCAAATGAACAAGAAAAACCTAATTTGTCCAATGCAGAAATAGAAATTCAGTTCCGTCTAAAAGACGGTACAACAAAAGTATCAACCAAATCAAGATACAAACCAGTTTTCAAAAGTAATCTAAAATGCCCTATAGCATCAACTTCTGCCTTATTGACATCGCCCACATAGATGTATCTTTCACCATCACTTGGCTTCCGGTAACTTCGGCAACCCTGCATAGACACAGATATGTGAGCAGTTGCATCCGAATCTATCCACCATGTGTCTATTGAAACTGAAATCGCATTAACTTCTTCACAAACAAAAGAAAAATCAATATCTTTCTTGGCACGCCATGCGTGATAGTTGGTACAATTCTTCTTCACATGCCCTTCAGATCCACAAAAGAAACAACCCTTCTTCTTTTCCTTATTCGACTTCGATCCGGTAGCCGATTTTTTATCCTTGAAGGGTTTCTTCTGCGAACTTGTAGTTGCAGCATCTGAATTGGCCTTACGTTTCTGTTTCCCTTTTCCTTTAGACATAGAAGCAATGTTCGCGCTTTCGCTCTTGTCTGACTTCAATCTCTCTTCCTCCTGAACACAGTGCGAGATGAGCTCATTAACTGTCCATGATTCCTTCTGACAGTTGTAACTCACCTTGAACTGTCCAAATGAGGCCGGAAGAGAGTTAAGGGCCAAATAGACCAGCATATCATCCGATATGTCTAGCTTATGTCCCTTCAGTTTCGAAGCGATATGCATCATTTCAAGAATGTGCTTCCTGACATTGATCTTGCCATTATACTTCATTGTGCAGAGTTTGTTTAATTGAATGCCTATTTCAGCTTTCTCATTCCTAACAAACCTCTGCTCAAATTCCTTAAGGTAATCTTTGGCAAGAGTGGAATCAGAAACCGGTCCCCTAAAACTTTCAGGAATGGTCTTCTACATGACCCGGAGACACAAGCGATTTGACCTCATCCACCGTGCATGTGCATTTTGTTCTTTGTCAGAACTACTTTCATTAGGCATAGATGGTTTGGTCTCCTGTAACGCTATGTCCAAATCAAGGCACCCAAGGATAATCTCCAGATTATCTTTCCAATCCTTGAAATTAGAACCCGTAAGCATCGGAATATTATTGATGCCGGCCGTAAGATCAGTAATTTTTGCTGGAAAAATATTGGTAAAAGAACGAATTAAAAAAGTCTGATTTATAATAAAAAAATCAAAATAAGGCATATTCCATCAACTAAATATCCTCGAACAATAAGTGCTCTTTGGAGTCAATCATTATTCTAGGATAAATAGGTGTAGCAATAGAATATAACAGTCCATTTTGATTTCAATAAGTCAACCTTCCTTTGGGCCGATTTAACTAACTACATCAAAAAAAAACATTATGACCATTACCCATTCATCACTACAAGTATACACATATAATATTTGATCATTGTTTTTCCTTTGGGCTAATCCAATAACCAAACATCATATGTATATTTTCTGTGTATAAATTGACAAATGATCAACTCAAGTATGAGAGTTTACTTTGTTAAGTTGATACCTTTATCAATCATTTTTCAAAATATATCTAATTCATAAGCCTTCATGATGATTCAATATTATCCAAATAAAATATATCAAGATTTGACTTAATCGATTTAACCATGATGGGCTCATGAAAGGCAGAAAATAAAATATTAATTAACATGAGCCCAAAACACAACTGAGATAGTATGACCCAAGTCACGATAGTCTCCATTATAAGAATGCACACGACAATGACCTTTATCCATCTTCTTCAATGTTCTTCATCATAACTAAATTACTACTTTAATAGTAATAAATGAAAATTTTACATTAAAGTCCTAAGGATGACGGCACGCAGACCGCATAAATGATACACATAAGCGACATGCAAGTCACCTTTAATTACGAAATTTAATTAATTCAACGGGGCACCTTAGGCCGCATTTACACACATCATTCATGCATTCATTACAATTTTTTACACAAGGCAACGGGGTCATACTATCTCATATATCCACCACTGCAAAACAGAGTTAGGCATGCAATACAAACCCCCCTCCCCCACAGACTTAAGTTGAGCGGTTACAGATCAACAATTCTGATTCGGAAATAACCACAGCGGAATACAGATCAGAAATTTATACCTTTGATTTGATCCATAAACTTTCATAACTGATCATAAACAGTTCAGAAACTAGTTTATTGGCCAATTAATTTCTTAAATTTAACGTAGTTTCAAATTTGATTGACAATTTTGAAACGCAGAGATTAAACCCTAACTGAATAATAAATAGAAAATTAATTCCCAAATTGAATAACCAATTAATTGTCAATTTTGAGTTTCGGAATCAATTTTCAAAACTATATTTTGATTTCTGAAACTAAAATTCTAACCAACAGATGTACTGATTTCCGAACTATTTGAAAAATCAGATTTGGTTAAATAATTTGATTTAAACCAACAAATCAAAATTAACTAAACAGATCTTCAAAAGCACAAATATCTTTTCAATTTCCGAACCAAAATCAGAATTTCATCGTTCAACTATTGTTTGCTCTGATACCACTTGTTGAAACATTACCCGTGATCCTCTAGTGAACTCTAAATTAACATAAAATTACCTTGATCAATGCTGTCGGTCTTTTGGAGAGACACAACCCCATTGATCACCGGATTCCTTAAGCCTTCGCGGTGATCCTTCTCTTCTCCGATGGAGAGACGAAGAGAATCGGCCCGGCGGTTTTCTTCTCTTTTCAGAAAACCCGAATTTGTTTTGGAGAGAGGAAATCTGTTGGTTGCCTTATGACGGTAATAGAAAAAGGACGGTTCTTGATCCCTTTATAATGGGTGTCAATAATCGAAAGGTTGGCAAACCACTGGTTATGCCTTAGCGGATCCATACCAGATCCAATTTCTCTCTTAACGGGTTTACTTTCAAAATCAGAAAACTGCCTATTAGTTGTATTCTCCAGGGACCAATAACATAATTATATTATTACTAAACTTTATATAATTTAGACTATCACTAAATCATAAAGTTATTAATACGTATTCTACACATTAAGGGCCCCACTTCTCATGACACATATTGAAACCCGATAAATAATACTTAATTTGATCACTTCATAACGGGTCTAATTAGATATTTGACAGTCTATTATTCAATATATATTTATATTACATATAAGCCCATATAATTTTGTAATTAATAGAAATTAATTCCAACACACAAACCTACAAAAATTGAGCAAGTAGTTAAGTTAGTCCTCGTGTGAAACTAAATAGTCTTAATTGCACATTACACGCGCAGTATTGACTTGGAATTTTGAAGTCTACTATGCATGCCCAGCCAAACGAGAGTAGCATTCAAAGTACCATTTTTTCCAAATCATGTTTTCAAACTTCACCAAGTGGATTCCACTTGGGTGCTATATAAGAGCATGCATTATAACCAGACTGAGCACAGAAAATAAGAAATTACACCTTCTTATTTAACTACTTGAGCTTGCCATCGAACCCAATATTTTTTCCAAATTACCCAAAAAAGAAAAAAAAGACAAAGAGAGAGGAATTTTCTTCTCTCTTTTGAAAAATTACAGATGGATCAACATTTGAGAAAATTGCTGATTCTTGCTGTTCTGGTCTCCTTCATCATCAGTTCCAGTGCTGATCAGATTGCAACCTCAAGTGATGAAGATGCTTCAAGAGATAGTCATACCGAAGGAGTATGCATTCCCGGCACAGGCATATGCACCAGCCCACCTGTTCCTGATAGGGTTCACAAGCTGGCCGAAGAAGCTACTACGGAAGATGATACCTCCAAATCGGGATCCTTCATCATATGTAATCCCTTCAGACGTACTTGTCACGGTCCACATACTGGTAATTCCGATTTTGTCTACAATCTATTAGGGATTTCTGGGAATGAAGAAGCATCCAACTGTGAACCTTTGATCATATGTGATCCCATCACAAAACTATGCAAGCGCTCACAAACCAATTCCGTTACTTCGAAACCTACTAAGGAAGCTTTTTCGATAGAAGACAGTTTGATAGTGTGTAATCCCAAGACTCACAAATGTACTGTAGAGAAATACAAATTTTACGTTTCGGAATCTGATAAAGCTGCCCAAATAGAAGAGGATTCAAGCGATCTTCAGCCCAAAGCAGTATGCAATCCCATCACACATCTATGTCAGGGCCCACATACCCGTAATTCTGATACTACCGACTCTCCGGTAGATGCTTCTGGGAAAGAAGATGAGTCCAAATTTAAACCCTTGAACGTATGTGATCCCAAAACAAAAGTATGCAACGGCCCACAAACCAGTTCAGTTACATCGGAACCTACAGAGGAAGCTTTGCCAGAAGCAGATACTTCAAAATTGAAACCAGTACCAATCAACTTTTCGGATTGTGATCCCCACACTCACAAATGTCATGATGAGAAAAAGAATTCTTTTGTTTCGGAATCTGATAAAGCTGCACAAATAGAAGATGGTTCTGTTATTGGTGAAGAAGAAGAGAGAATTAGTCTCTTTGTGTGCAACCCCGGTGTGGACGGGACGTTGTGCCAGGGCAACCACCATAATTTCGGCGTTGCTCAACCAAGGGATGAAGTTGCTTAGTTAATTAAGCTTGATTTTTCTTTTTTATGTTGCCTTTATATATCTATTTCAACTTCAATTTTCAAGTTAACTTGTTTCTCTTAGAATGTACCAATTGAATTCTTCCTATGGTGGATGTTGTTAATCTTGATCAGTAATTTCAGTATTAATACCTCCATCTATTTTGTATTCAATTTAATTATTATGTTTCTTGAGTTATTAATTTGGAACTTAAAACTACAGTGTATTGTAAGAGATCCAGGCTAAGCTTAAGCTTTTACATGAAATGTAATGTTTTTGAAAAATAGATTATCGAACTCCAAAAAAAGTGATTGTGGAAAGCTCTTGCCACAGTATTTATCATGAAATTGAAGGAAAATAAAATAAAATAAAACAAGCCTCCTCTATTTATACAAAAATCTGTGTGTAAAATAGCAAACTGCTTAGCTCCCTTTCTTATTACAATAAAATAAAAATAAAAAATGCAATAAAAGAATATTCTGTATTTTCTTTAGGACAGAGAATATGCAGTCTTGAAAAAAAATATATATCACCCACTGCTGAAATTTAAACATGCACTGTATTAGAGAAAATATCACTCAAGATTCCTCTAAACTATTTGCTGATTCTCATCCAATTCAGTTGCTTTCAAGTTGATAATGATGGTTTGTTTAAAAATTAGATGGAAACGCTTACATATGTATGGTGTTCAAGTTTTCTGTAGAGTAACATGTTCCATTAATTAATCTTTCATTTTCATCAGCGTGTAAATAAAACGCCTCAATAGTGAACTGTCTCTTCCTTCCAGGAACATTAATTAATTAGGTCAGTTGGCAATTGCATCGTCTGATTGTAATTTTGTAATTTATTTAATACAAGTGATAATATTTTCTCAATTTTTAATAAATCTCTAAGTACGTAATAATAATTTGTTAAAAATTAAACTATTTTCGTTTTGTTGGATATCGAAATTAAGATTGAGAAAAATGAGGTCACATTTTAAAAAAAGGGAGCCGCTATACAAATACAGATGTTGATACCGTTATTGATACTAATTTTATTATTCAGATTAAGTGAGTTATTATTCATGTTAACGATTTTATTATATAACTTATTTGTAATTATTTTTATTATTTCAAATTAAGTGAGTTATTATTCAAATTAGTGGTATTCGAGTTAAATAGTAAAAATACTATATAAAATAAATTGCATAACAGAGTTGTATATCTGAATAATAACTCATCTTATATGAATAATAAAATCGATATCGATGATGGTATTAATAATGATATTTCCCAGACATTTCCCTTAAAAAAAATTTCTTCCAAAGCCAAATTGTGAGACAGAATAGATATTAAACTAATTGTTTTATACATTCCAAATATATTAACCATGCAGAATATATACCAACTCTGGGAAACTCAAAGAAAATAAATAAATAAAACAAATAAGATACCAACTCTGATCATACATAGCTTACCGTCAATATTTTAATAAAATTATAAAAGCTCAAAGTCTTAGGTGAAATGCTTCTCCTGAATTTTTGAGAATCCACATAGTAGACTGATACCGTTACACATTATACATATGTTAACAAAATACCAGTTCCATACAAATTAATTGATGTATTCATTTTTTCTCTCCTCTTTGCATAATTGCTTTGTCATCAAAAACACAATTTTAATTATTTTTCACATGCAGTTTATGATGATGATAATTGGTAGTATGTGTATATATATAGAGAGAGGAGGGTTCAAATGCTTTTATTTTTTATACTTTTATTATGTCTCTACTTTTTAATTTTTTAATAACTCTACTTTTAAAATTAAAATATTAAAATAAAATTATTAGATATGATCTATATTATATTATCTTTATGTACATAAAAAAATTATTGATATTTTGACTTTGATTTTATATGAATCAATAAGTTAAAAAAACAACGTCCAGAAATTATCTACATTAGTGCATTTTTTGTAGATTATTAATGTCAAATAAAATAATGTTAAAACATCATAATTTTTTATACGTACATAGAAAAAGTAATATAGATCAATAATTTTATTTCAATATTCTAATTTTAAAAGTAGAGTTATTAAAAAATTAAAAAATGAAGACAAAAAAAATAAAGATATTGAACCCTTCTTATACATATATATACACACGTATATATACGTATATGTGTGTGTGTCTGTATATATGTATATATATGTAAGCGTGTTTTATCTCTCCCACACTTGTATTGATCTACCAACCTTGTGCTGGGTTTAGTATCTTTGACGGAGTACACATGCACATTTTTCCAAAGGTAAATCAGTCATGGTGTGAATTGGTGGAACACAGATATGACTGGAATTTCAAAGTCTACACTGCTTACTATGCATGTCAAGTCAAATGAGAGTACCATTTACAAACACCTTTTTACAAAATATTTTTTTAAAGTTGCACCGAGTGTTGTCCATGAATTAAATCAGCTCCTCTCAATCTAAAAACCTGATTGACTATTTTTTTTTTAAATGGGTCTCAACCACTGCTGATGCATGCATTGTGTTAAAGAAATTATCACACAAGATTGCTCTCAACTATGGCAGCCGCTCACATAATTCAGTTGCTTTCAAGCTAACAAATAAATACTAATAATGATATGTTTAAAATTTAGATGGAAACACTTATATATGTATGGTGTCTAATTTTTTCTGTAGAGTAACATATTTCATTAATGTTTTACTAAGGTATAAAACTCTTATATCTGAATATTGTATGTATTTGGCTTTCGAGAAGGAATAGAAGCTGGTGTTCTTCATGGATATTTTTATCAAAAAAAATATTTCATTAATTAATCTTTCTTTTATGACCAGCATATAAATTGAACACCTCAAAAGTGAACTGATTATTCCTTCCATAAACATTAGATCAATTGGAATCGCATCACCTGATTGTAATTTTGTAATTTATTAATAGAAGTTATAGTATTTTCTCAATTTTTAATAAATTTCTAAGTATGTAATATTTGTTAAAAAAAATAAACTCTTTTCCTTTTTTCGGACTTGGAAAAATTGAGAATGATGCATGAAAAAAGTAACGTGCGACTTGAAGGACATAATTTTCTGTAAATTTTTACATTCTACATTTTCTTTCTATAGTAGTGAAAATACTCTTGGCTCGACATAATTTATTCTGTTCAAAAACCCAATTTCTAATTTCTATTAGCTATTAGGTTGTTCGTAAACAGTACATGATGGAGCTCGAGGTTTGATTTTTTTTATCAAACAAGGAAAGAATCTAGGGTTAGTGAGAATTCAATTAATTCTAATTAATTTAGACCAACTTTGTAAGTATATTGTTAGCATCGAAATAAATAAAAAATCCAATTCGAACAAAAAAAAACAGAAAGTGAAATTGTTGGAAATTGGTAAAACTCTTCTGATTTTAAGATGGAACGAGAATGAATCTTTCGTATTTTTTTTATAAAGAAGGAAATAAAAAAGAAGGGGTGTTGCTTTCCCTTTGAAAGGAATAAAGGTCTCCAAAGTAATTTGTAAATCTAAAGATTCCAAAAAGAAAAAAGAAAAGATGCCCACATGTTAAAAAAAAATCTTGCAGAGCTAAATAGAAAGACGAAATAGGTTTGGATGTCATATTCATTATCTAGAAACTAGCATTAAACTAATTATTTTATACGTTGCATATATATTAACCACGCAGAAATAGATACCAACTCTGAGTAACTCAAAATAATAATAATAATAATAATAATAATAATAACAACAACAACAACAACAATAATAATAATAATAATAATAATAATTGTAGGATACCAACTCCGAGCATATATACCTTACCATCAATATTTCAATAAAATGTCAACGTCTTAGTTCTTACGAATTAATTTTGGGGAATTAATACGTGCATTCTAAGAGAACAGATAGCGATATACAATATACATGTGTTAATGTCTACTTACAACATTCCATTTGTATGCAAGTTAACATTACTCATTTTTGCTCTCCTCTCTGCATCCTTGCTTTTCAACAAAAGCACATTTTTTCTTTTTAAGTTGTAAATTAATGACGAGCCATTTGTTCTACCTGGGCCGTGAGGTTACATCAATTGAGCCTTAATCTAGAGCCCTCTAATGGCCCATACTCTGCCACCCATCTAAATCATTAATTGTATGAACTTAAACTTGAAGCCCGGTTAAATGTACCGTCGCAACAGTCTGAACCGGGCCTTAAACAAACGAAAATGTTTAGCGTCCACCTCTTTACTATCCACTCATCTGTCTACATTTTATTTATTAACGTCAATTATATATCCGTTAACTAAAAATATATTATTATTAACTAATAAAGTTTAATTATTTCGGGTATAAAATGTACAAAATTTATATACATTTTGTACATTAAATGATTAAATTTTATTAGTTAATAATAATGTATTTTTAATTAACGGATACATAATTAACGCTAACAAATAAATAATGGACAGATGGGTGGATAATAAGGGAGTGGACTCCTCTCAGCGCTCATGAATGAATGATGTTGAGAGCTTAATTAAATCCCACCTCATACACAAATATTTTTGTTCAACATTTCTCCTCGGCCGTTATCTAGTATGATACCCTATGAGTCCATATCCTCTTAAATGAGTAGCTACTTCAGTGCATGAAGTAGGCAAAAAATACATGCGATTATTGTAGCAGACACTAGAGTATACAACATTAAATAAACTTATGAATATTTAAAATTAAATAGTTTAGATTCTCATTTTATCTCACAAAAAAGACTAATTTTGAACGTGTATGCATAAATTGTTGTGGAATTCATATACCAGTAATTAAGTGTTAATTGTCAATGATAGGTGGTAGATAAGCCCCTCTAAAAGCATATCAAATTAAACAAACGGTGCAGATTCCTTTTAATTTCTGTACCCCACATGACTACTTGGCAAATTAACCCAAATTACACCCTGTTGACTTTTTCTTTTTTTCAGAGTACGTCTAAATAACTACTGCTGATGCATGCACTGTGTAAAAGATTCTCACACAAGAGATTCCTCTTAACTATCGCTCACAGTCACACAATTTATTCAGTTGCTTTCAAGATAATAATAATAAAGGTGTGTATATATATATATAAGTATAGCTATATGAGTCAAGTTAGGGTGAGTTTAAAGTCACTAAATTCTTTTGATGAATTTCACTTCAAAATTTATCAAATCGTTATCAAACGATAAATTCAAATTGCTCAATAAATTATTCATATCAAAATTTTATAGGATACCAAAATTTTTTATTTTTGGAGTTTTGTAACTATTTTTTCGGATTTTTTAAGATGGTTCTAAAATAATAATAAAATAATAAATATTTATAAAAAAATAGTTTAAAAACTCTAAAAATGATAGTTTTGATATTCTAAAAAATTTTGATATGAAAAATTTATTGAGCTACTTAAATCTAAATATCAAATACAAGAACTTACAATTTAAATCGTTAGCGTTTCGGTTGAAATGCTAACGATAGCACATTAGCAAAACTCAATGTATATATATAGATAGATATATTAAAGCTAGCGTGCTCACCAAGGCTAATTTATTTAGGGTATTTTTATATTTGATGGCTTCAAAAATTTTATTCAATTAAGTTATCTTAATGAATTAAATTTTATTTCATCTGTTTTTAGTTTGCTTTTAAAATTTATATTAAAAATCAAGATCATTTTAAAAAACTCTTTACTTACTTTAAGTTTTAATTTTATTATGTTTTGTTGGTAATGAGAATATATATTAAACTGATTTTTTACAAAATGTAACGAACCTTTTAGTAGTATATTATTTTAAATCCAATAGATTATTTTGCTATTATTAAATTGGTTAATATATTAGAATCCTTCTAAATAGTAAAGTATTTTGTTATTATCATGTGATAACGCTCTTGTAAAATCAATTTTATTTATGAAAATATTATATCCGTAAATAATTAGATCATATAATTTTGTGCATGGAGCAGCAAAGCATGCAAATTTTCTACTTAGATATAAAGCTGTATATTTTATATACATTTTAATTTATAATTCTCAAATATTTGATAGCGTGCATTTTCTCATTCATGACTATTGACTAATAAACCTAGGAAAAAGGATAGAAACACAAATATATATACATTAATTAAAACAGTTTGAGAAAGTTTCAGAAAGATGAGGTCACATGTTAAGAATCTTGCAGAACCAAATTGAGAGACTGAGTAGGTTTTTATATAGATAATCTAGAAGCTCTTGTGCCTAAAAATTAAACAGACTTATACTAATTAACACATGAAGAATAGACACCAACCTTGAACATATATATATATATATATTAGTGTGAGCTTAAATTTACGAAGAGATTTGGTGAGTTTAACTCAAAAAACTATCGAATCGTTTAAAATGACAAATCTAATTTTTCTCAATAATTTCTTTATATTAAAATCTTGTAGAATACAAAAAAAAAATTTATTTTTAGAGTTTTTAAGTATTTATTTGAATTTTTTTTTCAAAATGATCAATTCTAATATATAAACCTTCATTATTTTATTATTATTTTGAAACAATCTTAAAAAATCCGAAAAAAATAGTTAGAAAACTCTAAAAATGAAAATTTTCGGTATCACATAAGATTTTGATATGAACAATTTATTGAGCTACTCGGATTTATCGTTTAGAGCCGTTTCAATTATTTTTTGAGTCAAACTCACAAATCTCTTTAATGAGCTTAAGTCCACATTAATTTTACTATATATATATATATATATACATAAACACCATCAATAGTATAATAAATAATGTACCTACCTTTTTATTAGAAGATGATGATAAAAGGTCAAAGTCTTAGGCGCTTCAGTTTCGAACCTTCAAATACTTTATCTCAAATTTCTGAGAATCCAAATATCATTTAAAATTTTAAATATACAAGTTAATATACCCATTTTCCTCTCCTCTTTTCATCCTCGCTTTTCATCTAAAACACATTTTTTTGAGTTGTAATTGATCAATCATGCATTGTTTCCTACCTAAGCGTTGTATGAAGTTAAATTGGATTAGGCTTTAATTAGATTCATGACAAAACATACACCGTGTCTCCAGGCCTCATAAAATTCAACTGGACAGAGGAGCAGCTTAGTGAAAACCATGGGCACAACTCTTTTAAATATTTTGAAAATTAATTATAGATATTAATTAGAATTTAAGATATTTTAATGTAATTATATATTACGGTCAGTCTTTTTAAAAAAATTTAAAATATATAATTATATTGAAGATAATACTTTAATCCTTCAAATTAAGCTCTATAGTTAGAGGTAATTATTTCATTTTTTTTTATCCATCTTTTTTACACGGATCAGGTCAGGGCTTAATATTTAGGGTTAATGGAACTGTGATAGGTACATCGTCTGCCACAGTTAATATATTCCACTCAATTAATTACCACCGACAATAGGTTGGTTGAGGGTTGAGACCAAAATAATTACATTTGTGGAAAAATGCTTTACATTAATTGATTGTCTCTCATGTGCATGTACCTGTTTGCCAGGAGTGACAAAACTACTAGCCCCTCTATAGTACTAAGTACTAACCTACAATTTATGATGCTTTATCCATCAAACAAAAGTTCTTTAAAATATTTGAATATGAAATATAGTTAAAATGTTATTATATGTAGCAAAAGTAAAGTAAAACAATTAAATTTCTTAACTTTTAATTTTTTTAATCTGTATTACTTAATTATAAATATAATATACAAGGACAATTTGATTTTAATATTTAATAGTACTTCCCATGCTTGTCCAGGTCAACTTGGGCACCTCTTAAGTCTCAACCAACACAAAAAGATTCCTATGAACTATTTACTTCAGTGCAACTGTTCAAGTCTGCGGGTTAGTTAACTAATTAATTAATGTAATTAATGCCTTACTCCAGCATGTGCTATATATAAGAGTTCCCTCTCATCATTCTTCCAAACAAATAAGCAACAACCAGCTGCCATTTTTTTGTTTTTGTTTTCTCAAATAGCAATAATCTCCCGATATTTAGCTGCTACTACTATGGGACTACTTGTAAAGAGGTCCTTCACAAATATTGTATTGTGCTTTCTCTTTTTTCTTCTGAGTACTCAGCTAATGTCGGTGTTGGTGGCGTCGGAAAGTTCTCAGGGAAGCATTTTTGATCCCATAACAGGTGCTGTCAAATGGCCGCATCCCGACCCTCGTCCACTGTGTCCTGAAAATTTTTGCCGGCGCACCGAAAAATTACCAGCAGGCCAAGCCGAGCTTTCGCCTATCAATTATAATCAGCCTTAATTAGAAAACTCATTGTCAAGATTTTGAGAAGCACACTTCAGAATGTCCAAGCAATCATTTTGGGAAGTACGTAGAGAAGTATTTGGTGTGTTGTTTCTTGTTTTGTTGAAAAAGAGGTAAATTTTCATGTTTTACTGTAACTATTCTGTTTTGCAACTAAGGATCAATGTAACTTGTTTTATCAGTACTTGTATTACATGTATTGTATTTCATTTCATTAAAATAGAGGTTAAATTTTCGAAAAGACCATTCTGTCTTCTTTAATATACATAAGAAAATAGTTTGATTTCTTTCTATATATATATATTTTTATGATTTTATATATCTAGTTTTCTAGATTAAGAATACCAGAGTAATTTTCTGATCAGTGAGATCTACTGATCCATCAGGTCATGATATCA
This sequence comes from x Bolboschoenoplectus mariqueter, assembly GCA_037678475.1. Classification (NCBI taxonomy): domain Eukaryota; kingdom Viridiplantae; phylum Streptophyta; class Magnoliopsida; order Poales; family Cyperaceae; genus x Bolboschoenoplectus; species x Bolboschoenoplectus mariqueter. Next base: position 1,285,519 of record CM075239.1, on the reverse strand, counting down.
AGTCAAAAGAATCACAATTGCTGATGGATCATTCCCAACCTAACCACTCAAGAAAAGCCAACTAAATAGCTGTGAGTAATGAGAATTAGTTTTTGATCTTGTGATAAAAACAATATTTTTTGTATGGGACATCATTAGTTTAAAATCTAAATGTAGAATTCTTCATGAATATTTAAATTTAAATGGTTTAATTCTCATTTTTTATCTCTAAAAAAAATAACAGTAAGTAATTGCAGAGTATTTTCTTTTTTTTTTTTTAATTTGTGATCCATCAGATCATGCATATTAAGTCAGAACTCAAAAGAATCTCAACCCGCTGATGGATCCTTCACATTTTAGCTGCTCAAATGTTGATCCGATCTGGTGTAATTTTGCTACGCTTAATTCGGTAGATTTGAGCTTTCAAATATGATTTTATCATGAAAGAACACAATTGGAAGAGCTCATGTCATGATATATCCTCAATATTCAAAATGGAAAAAAAAAAAGAAGGTACATAAATGATATCTTTCTCGTTATTTAACAGTAAGTATCATTACAAATACCAGAATATAGCATGATAAGAGACGAAAAGAAAAATATAACATAACTATTATGATAATACAACAACTTAAAAAAGAACAAAAATGCATAAAGAAAATTAAAGACATCTTGAACAGAAGCACACTTAATAAGTTGTAATAGTCGATCAAATCAGAAACTGCTGACGAAAGAACCGAAATCTTCAGAAATCAAGTGCACGGGGGATCATTCGGACCGCGGCAACAACCTGTGATGGGATTGCAATCTATTGAAGATGATGCTCCGGCTCTCAGAAACAACTGTGAAACCAAAAGGAAGCATATGGAAGCAAAGACGACAGCAACATTAGCAAAATTCTTACTTCCTGCTGGAATATTCATTCTTTTTTTGTTTTGTGGGGGGAGGGGGGGGGGGGGGGGGGGTTGGATTGTCTACCGATTCAAGTGCGTTTGTTATTTTCTTCATGACTACTTATAGAGGTAACGAATGGCTGGTACATCTCGAAACTGTTGTGTGCGTGTGTGAAAGAAATATCAGCAGATAAAACCTGAACTTTTTAAGGCATCTAATTACTTGTACTGAAGGACATTTGACTTCCATCTTGAATTTTCCACCCAAGTGCTCCTATTCAAATTTTGAATTTTCAATTCCGGTCAATTAACGGGACGAAAGGTAATTATAATCAATTAATGTTTAACGGGCAGCGGTGATATGCTGATATCCACACAACAAAGAAAATAAAAGCCCAATCGAAGTCATGAACTGGTCAGATGGTCCTGACCATTCCACGACCCATCAATTGAATCAGCAAACCCCCCAAGGCAGGTTAAATTTTGGAAATGGTGAGCCTTAACGTCCATCGGATTAAATTTCGGATCGATGGATGAAATAATAGTTGGATCATTAAATTTAATATTTTATAAATTTATTTAAATGGGAGGTAAAATTTTTGTATTAATTTTGATATTATTAAACGATTATTCTCTTTATCGAACTGAAATTTGATTTAATGGACGTTTGAAATTTCACCGCTTCTCTACATTCTACCGAAATTTTTATTAATAGCCTAAAAAATAACAAATCACAAAAAAAAATTTAATAATTGAGAAATCATTAAAATAATAATTACGCTGAACGGTTTGATTTACAGAGTGGATGACAGAAAATACGGCGTACATACTTGACTCAGATGCCAAAACCTCAGACGTACAGACCCGTTTAACCCATGACATCAAAACTTTAGCCGTACCGATCCGTTTCATTCTTAGACGCCAAATCTTGAGGCCTACACCCCCTATACACCTCAACACCCCTCCAGCCGAATTATAATCTAAAAGTTATGTTTGTCAATTTTTTTTTTTATTATAATAATTTATTGTTTTTGAATTTTTTTTCACCGAAATCCTTACATTATTCAGCGAAGACCTTAAATTATATTATTATTATGAAAATATCAAAAATAATTATAAAAAAAACCAAAATTTCAATAATATATTACAACATTCTTTAACAATATGATGATAAGAAAATATTAAATATATTTTGTTTGATTTCTAACGTTATATAAAATTAATTTATTTGCTTCTCACATCTTAAATAACATTTGTTAATTTCTGTTGTACCTAATGCTAAGCAACAAAATTGAACTTACTTTCATCATTTTAAATAAAATCGAATTCAAACAAAAATGAAAATGGTTGATTACTTATCTTCTTTGTAAATAATATATTAGACATATTTTATATGATTCAAATAAAATAATTGATTACTTTACTACTTGGTATTCTTTGTAATTACATTAATTCATTCTTATGAGATTCTAAAAAAATGATTATATATATTATTTGCTTGATTTATATAAGATGTCGTCATCATAATATGTTGTAAAATAATTTTATATTATTTGATAATTTTACATCAAGTTTAGTACATATTTTATTTGAATCAAACAAAATATACTTATTATTTTCTTATGATGAACGTTGCAATATTTTGAAACTTTGAATTTTATTTTTTATAATTATTTTTGATATTTCGTGATAATAATATAATTGGAGATTTTTGGTGAATAATATAGGGGCTCGGCAAAAAATTCAACAATAATATAAATATTAAAATAAAAAATGACAAAAATTGGCAACTGGTGGTAAAAATTTTTAAATATGAATTGAAAAAACAAAAAAATATACAACCAAATTTTTAATTTAGTGAAAATTATTCGCCGAAGACCTTAAAAATTTATTCGTCAATGGTCCTAAGTTTATTTTGATTACAAAGAAATTCAATTAGATAATTTTTAAATAATAATAATTTTAACTATATAATGATAAATCAAAATAATAGTGAAAGCTATTAATATTTCAAACTACAAAAGAGTTTTGTTATATAGAAATCTTTACATTTTTTTTTAAAATAACAGTAAAAACTATTATTGTTTTCTTATGATCATATTGTTAAAGAATGTTGTAATATATTGTTGAAACTTTGGATTTTATTTTTATAATTATTTTTGATATTTTTATAATAATAATAATATAATTTAAGATCTTCCGTAAATAATGTAAGGATTTCAATGAAAAAATTCAAAACTAATAAATTATTATAATAAAAAAATGGAAAAAATTGGTAAACATAATTTTGGGATTATATTTCGGCTGGAGGTGTTGAAGTATATAGGGAGTGTAGGCCTCAAGATTTGGCGTCTCAAAATCAAACAGACCGGTACGGCTAAAGTTTCGACGTTCTAGATCAAACGGGTCTGTACGTCTGAGATCTTAACATCTTGGATCAAGTATGTAGATCGGATTTTCTGTCGTCCATTCTAAACCGTTCAATGTAATTATCATTTTGATAATTTCCCAATTATTAAACTTATTTTGTTATTTTTTTAATTATTAATAAAAATTTCGGTACATTCTAAGTTGAGAAAGGTATTTTGTTACATGTTCCATATCGATAGCAAGTTGTTCACTCTGTTATTGAGCTGGTTATTCTATGGAAAATATTCAGCCACCATCTCTGATCTAATCCATTCATTCTCCACCGTCGGATACGGCGCAAAAAGACCAAAAATATAAAATAAAGAAGTTGATTTTAATGCATCCATCCTGGTGCAAGATGGAGGTATCAGTATAAATTCGTACTATTTCAAAGATCCAAAAAGAGAAAAAAAAAAAAACCAGATCCAGTAAGTTTCATGAAAGTTGTCAAGTTGATGTTAGCAGATAAATATGTATGGTCACATCACATTAATGCTGCCATCTCTCTTTCCTTTTGTTTTTTGACCTTTTTTGTGAGGCCAGTTTTCTCCTCTTTCAATTTCTCTTTTTTTTTCACTTTGAAATTCTCATATATTTTTTTTAAAAAATAAAAATTAAATTATTCGGATTTAAATATTTATAAAAATAATTTATTCGTACTTTAACTTACTATTTTTCAAAAAATATTATTTTTTCACTAAATTAAAAACTAATTCTCTAAAAGCTCTCATACATGTTTTATTCCCCTACTATTTCACTGAAAAATCTCTCTAATCCCAAGTATAAAAAATATTAATAGGAGTGTACAGTTTCGTATCTTCGTCACTTTGGTTATTGTAAATTGGTCAGACCTGTTCCATTTTAATTTGATTTTGGAATTTCAATTTTTTAGTGTATTTTGGTGATATTATAATTTAATAAATTCTTAATTATCACTTAGTTGTAAGTTAACTTGTTATGGATAAATATCCAAAATATCAATATTTTTATGAATAAATATCTAAAATTTTGAGTTTAAATGAATAAATATTCAAATAGAATTTTTTTAATCGGTATATATACAACTTTCCCTAATAAATAGTTAAGGAGACGATGGAAAAATTCAAGCTAATTAGTGGAAACATTTTTTCCTTTCTTCTTTTTTGAATTTTATCTTTTTTTTAAATTTTAATATACATTCAATTTTTATAAAATATATATTTCTTAAATAATGTTACTCGACTTGAAAAAAATTAAATCATGGATATGACATGTATTATTCTTTGATAAAAGGCTAAATGATTTTTAAATCAGTTCATATTTAATACACATTCTATTTAGGAAATAAGAAAAATCTCTGACGATTTTAATTTTTAAATTTGAAACCCATTTTTTCTCAAAAAAATAATCTGAATAATATTTTTAAAATTTCAAATTGACGTACGTAAAAATATATATTTTTAAAATTTTCAAAGAATAATAATATATATTTTGAATTCTTATAAATATTTTTTTCCAGCCTTCTTAATTATTTGCTACGTGACTAAACGGGGATATATGCCTCCAACTAACACATGCATCAATTAATATCAAACGCATTTACTATCTATGGGGCCGTTTAGTTTCATTTCAATGTCTCCGTAGGAGTCAATTAATTAGATGAGTTATTCTGGCTTGAGCTACAGAAGGATTTTGTAATAAAGAGAAAGCGAAACAGAGAACGTAAAATATGATTTTCATCAATTTCGAATTATACAGAAAGTGTGTTTATTTATAGAAAATGTATATCACTATATACCTAACTCTATTTACAACTTGTAACTATTTTTGTACATTAGTTTGATTGTAGTCAACCATTGATTTATCACTATATCCTCTAATACGCCCCCACAAGCGAAACTGAGATGAACAGTCAAACAAGCAGCAGATAAATTTTTGATAAGAAGATTGGCCAGTTGGTTTTTGGAGCAAATGAAGCACACAAGTAAATTCTTGGAAGCAACACGTTCACGCACAAAAATGATGATTAATGTTTATATGCTTAGTGCATGCATGAAAAACGGGATTTAAAACAAGCAAGGTAGCATCAAAATTATCACACCAAAAAATTAGCGGTGGAGAGAGAGGAACATGAAGCTCATGTAAGAGCTATTGTAATCAAACTAGCATATAACCCGTGACATATACGGGTATTGTAATTCAAATAATTCTATATAAAATTGTGCTTCAATATTCATTACCTTTAATTAAAACATTTAAATACAATATTAATGCACATAGACTTGGGAAAAAAAATACGTAAGTACAGGAATTAGCATAAACTAATACTCGAAAGTTCCACATTGTGATTTTTAGGCAACTTCACATACATCTTAGTTTTTTTCCTATTCATAGACGCATTTTGTTGTTTTTCCTTGTGAGTATACCTGAAAAATTAGCATTTTATTTGCAATGTCAGTTATATCACTTGTTGGTGACCTATAATAGGAAAAAAACTGAAATATATTTTTTTATTTCAAATTATGTGACTGAAATATTCTTCTTGTTATGGCAGTATTTACTCTCCCTAAAATTTAAAAAAAGGACCAAAATTTATAATAAGGTTTATTGTTTATTTACTGTTTCAAATGAATCTAAAGAAGTCATATTATTGTTTGTTTGTTCTTGCATCTATTAAGGCTCCCTAAAATAAAATTTAAACACCAAAAGTTTATAGTATGGTTTATTGTTTGTTTAATTATCTTTTTATCAATAGAGCTGTCAGTTAGTTCAATGAAATCTTGTGTTAAGATTGATGCTAGTCACATAACCGTGATGCACACAACAACTGTGCAACTTTCATGTAATTCATTGACATATGCTTAATTCATCATCCTCAACCTATAAATCAAACATGTAGAGAAAATCTCAAAAGTCAATTGTGGAGATTATATGTGGATAGAAAACCCAATAATTTTCACACTCGTAAAGCAAAGATTTTATTTAGGTCAGAAAAATAAAAAGTAAAATGCATTCTTCAGTCATCATTTGTCCGAGAAAATAGAAACTCATTATAAGCTGGACTGCTCCTTTAGCAAATATTTTAGTTATTTTTAGAATTAAAGTAAAGATGAAACAGTATTTTTTAGGGCAAAAAAATAGAAAAGAAAATGCATCCCTTAATCATCATTTGTTTGTGAAACTACAAAATTCTTTGCAAGATGGAGTGCTCCTTTTGCAACAAAAATTAGAAGAAAATAAGCCAGTGGACTACTCGTATCTAATCCAAGAATATTTTATGATTAGAAAACAAAAAGAATTTTAGAATAATCTTATATTTTGCCGATTCTATCAGTTTAGAATTTGATCTCTGCCGCTTAACCTGACACTCAAAATATGGAGAAAATCTCTTAACCAATCTTACAACAATTAAAAGAGCTGGCAAGAATATTTTATAAGTTTAAGAAATTAAATTCATTATCATAATTTGCGTAAGCATATTCCAATGAAATTCTCACATGTTGGGGAGAACATAAAAACAAAGATGGGGCAAAAATTAAATAGGAAGTTAATAATGAATCAATGAATGTTGTTTAGTAATTAGTGCATCTAGGTCTGATAAATAATTTATACATAACCATTCAAGATAAATTCTAATATAATTTTAAGTTAATTACAATAAAAATTTGCATAAATTTAGCTGAGAGATTTCAAACATTACCAAATAGGTCATACTCGTAATGGACCAAACCCCAGCCTAAACTGACATACTGTGTTGGTCAAAATGTTAGTTAAAGGTGTGTAAAGTTGCTAGTTATTTTCTATATTTGGACTATTCATTTATATATCAAACTATATTATTGTTCAAAGTTTAAATTGTACAGAGTAAATTCACTTGCTTCTGTGATTTCATCAGATGATTAACTAAGTTGCTGACTCTCACACTTTTGATACAATCCATGTTTCATTTATGAAAATCATAGACTATCAAACAAAACTTCCAGGTGTGCACATTAACTGTGCTTAATTCCAGAAAAATTCTCTTAATTTTTAGGGATTTGAAGCAAACACACTCCTTCCAATACATTGAAATTTATGAAGACTAACACCATCCAATTTATTTTCATCTTGTAAATTAATTTTGAGTTTGTTATAGTGTTCTTCTAGGGCATGGTCCAATTTATCCAAAGGAATCAGCCTACACCAATTCATCGACATAAACCAATTGCATTCTTCAAAAACAATATAGATTTAGTGAAAATAAAGAGGAATGACCTCATATGGTGATTGCTCGATTTCAAATGCTAACATCCTTGAAGCAACTGATTAGCTCAACCCTATCTTTAATAGAAAGCAAAGTAATTTAGAATAATAAAATTTGAAAATGACTAGATAATAACCAACCAATTTAGAGTAATAAAAAGTTTCCACAATTTGTAATCAAATGACCAGAAAAAAGCCGACCAGAAAAAAGCCAACCAATTAAACTAACTCATTTTGAAATAAATTTCAATAAGCCAAACCAGTTTCATAAATAACAAATGATTAATTAGAAGTAGCAACACCAAACCTTGTTTATTCTCAATAGCATGCAATTTCTTCAGCGGCTCAAATTCACTTCTCTATTTCGTTCCAGAGTGAAGCGCCTAATTACTTGACCAAATTAATAACCCCAAACTGAAAAAGTGTGTAGAAGAAACGCCTTGAGAATCAGAAAAGATTAAAAAGAAAAAGAAGAGACTTGGGGGAGAGAGCGATCTCTCAGACCAAAAATCTCTGTTGTTTGAAAGTTTCTAACAGGTGGTGGTGCGCTCTTACATCGGAAACTCGATATTGCAATCAAAATGTCAAGGATAAGTTAGGGAAGTGTAAAGACAGAGGAGAAAGGAGAATTTTGGAGGTTTTATTTTTTGCCTTTTTGGTGTGGAGTGGGAGGGCCGAAAGGTCGGATCAGAAGGAAGTATGAAAGAGAGAATGAGATAGTACAGTAATTGAAGAACACCTTTTCGTTGGTAGAAAGAAGGCATCCGTTCGGGAAAAATCATAGGCGTTCAAAAGATTATATCGGACGGCTTTTATTTATCTGATGATGTGGCTGTATAAGGTTGCAGTTTTTATCAAACATTTTTATATATTATTATTGATGAGTTCAGCACAAGCAATGGCCATGTTGTGATACTCAGCCTGCGTACTTGAACGAGAAACGGTGTGTTGTTTTTTAGAACTCTAAGAAAAGAAGTTAAAATTAAAAAACACACAAAATTCAGAAATCGAATGCCTGTTATCGGGACAACTCATCCAATCAACATCAAAATAAGCATGAAGTTCAAGGGAGGAATTAGAATGCAATTGAAGATCATGACTAAGAGAACCCTTCAAATAGCGGAGAATGCGCTTAACGGCATCCCAATGAGCATCGGTCGGAGCGTGCATGAATTGAGAGGCTTTATTGACAACAAAAGGAGATATCGGAACGAGTAATGGTTGCATATTGTAGTGCACCAACTGTGCGTCGATATAGTTGAGGATCATCCATAGAAGTGCCTGTAAATTTGGAGAGAGAATCACCTGGTACACAAGGAGTAGCACATGGTTTAGCACCATCCATCTCAGTGCGAAGAAGGTCGGGAATATATTGCGGTTGGGAGAGATGAAGACCAAGAAAAGATTTAGAAACTTGAATACCCAAAAAATAGTGAAGAGGATCCAAGTCTTCAAGAGAAAAGTAAGAAGTGAGGGAGGAGATGCGCATTCCGATCCCCTTCCGGTGTGTCTTCCAATTTGCTAGAGCATTGAGAAAATACCACCATGCAGGCCAAGCCGAGCTATTGCATATATAGCGGCCACCAACTGTAGAAAATTCATCAATCTATATAGTATGGTAACCGCGCACATATATTATCTGAATACTGTGCATGTTTAGTGTGGGAAGTATAGATGTATGAGAGGCGTAATGTTATGATCTTGTTTCATTGAAAGAGAAATTAAATTTCATGTTTCACTGGAACTTGTTTCATCAGTACTTGTATTGCATGTTTTATATATATTTCATTGCATTAGAAGAGTTTCACAAAGCCGTTCTCTGTCACGTTTAATATACAAAACCACACTGTTTTCTTTCTTTTAAGTTTTTTCTTGTATCTTATTTTATTCCTTATTTTTCTTTTTCCCTTAACCCATTTTGTATGAAATATTTTTATTTTAACTAATGTAACTCTCTGCTGATCAGCCTTTCGTCACTTCAAAGAGAAAAAATGGGAGGAAAAGCAAACTACATTGTTGACAAATTACATGGCTGAAAGACTGAAAAAGCATGGCTTCTTTCATTGTTTTCTTTCGCATTGTCGGTACTCACAGAACCACCTCCCGGTAAGAAGAGCCCCACGGAATTATATAAAGAGAAGTTTTTAGTAATTAGTTCCTGAAGAAAGTGTGCTTTGATTTTAACTTGAACACTGACAATATGCACAAGACTACAACACACTGGACTAACTGGTATTTCTTGTCAATAAATACCAGTACATAATTTCAGAGTATTGTTGTGATCCATCAGATCTTGACATCAAATCAGAATTCAAAAGAATCTCAATTCGGTAGATTTGAGCTTCCAAATATGTTCTATTGTGCGACAACACAATTGAAGAGCTCATGATGAAAATCAAAGCCCAATATATATAAAGCTCATGACCTAGACAGTTGGATCTACCCCTGCCACTGACCTATTTAATTTATAGAGTACCTATAAAGACTCAAGGTGATTACTGTTTAACTACAGTACTTAACAACAAGTACCTATAAAGACTCGTAGTAATTCATTATGTCTGAATATGTTCCTGACCGTATGATTATGTTTTTTCCTTTTTTAATTTTTTTGGGCTTCCTATGGATTACACACATGCGCTATATGCTACCATTCCCCATTGGTTGTTCCATCTGCAACTGGGGTCCATTTTGACTTTTTTTTTCCTCTTATTATTTGGGCCTCTATGGTGGTGTCTGTCTACTCAAATAATAAATTGGAAGTGGTCATTCCTTTTTTCTCAAGTGGTCAACTGCTACAGTCTATGTACTGTTTATTAGTTTAAGATTTAGTAATTGTTGCAGTCTCAATTTTTAAGTGTTAAAACAATTAAAAGTCGAGGGATGCAAGCATGCAACACATACATGGAGAGATTGAAATTACTTAAACATGGTGGAGAATATTAGGTTTCTCCACCTTTTTCTCTTTTGTTATAATTGTTTACTAGTTTACGATTATCAAACTTAGAACATTTTATTCTTCTTCATACTTCAATGATCAACCTTTTTCAGATATGCAAAAATAATTTGAGTTCAGTTAGACATTGATATATTTAAAAAATATCTTATGACTTCAGAAAAGGTTAAATATCTTACATTTGTTTAGCTATCCAAAAAGATTATGTAGAAAATTAGAATCCGATTAATTTAGGACATTTGTTTAATTATTAAATCTACAATATTTATACAAAATTTATATAAAATATATGTAAAAAAAACTTACAATGAGAATGAGATGAAGATATTGATTAAAATGATATAGTGATCTGTTCGAAGGTTAAATCTCTAAATAATATTAAAAAAAATTTTGGAAATAAGAATAGAGAAGAAAAATAGAGGAAGGTTGAGTTTCTGGGGAGCAAGGTAGAGCTGCAGAGAGAAATTTGAATGTAAACTCTAAGTTGAAGGAATTGTATATTTGCCACGGTTCCTTTACCTCTCCAAAATCCGTGTGGCGATTCATGATGCAGTATGGAAGCTAAAGGAACCACATCAAATATACGGTTCTTTGGAGGAGCCAAATGGAACCGTATCACGTATATGGTTCTTTCTGCACCATCGAAAAAAATTATCACGTTTTTTGTTTAATTAAAAAATATTTATTTAAGTCTCAACCAACACAATCAACACAAAATGATTAATTCCTATGGGGCCCTTTCGGTAACATGATTATGATTAAATTTTAATTTATGTTACAAAGTTCATATTGGATTATCTTAATACGTTAAGAAGGTTTAATTTAGGGGGAGGTGCCTTAAGGCACGGAAAGGAATTAATATTTCAAACAAAAGAAAGTTATATGAAGTGCTCTTAATCCGTGCTAAAATTCATATATTTGAAAAAATTAAACGATTAGGAAAACTAAAAAAGACTTAACGAAGCGCTGCTGAAGGGGACCATGAAGTATTTAGTTCAGTGCAACTGTGCAAGTCTCCAGGTGAGACAACTAATTAACTAAATATAATCAATGCATTACTACTGCATCCTCTCATCATTCGTCCAAACAAATAAACAACAACCAGCTGCAATTTGTTTTTTCTGAAATAGCAATAATCTCCTGATATTAAGCTACTATTACTACTATGGGACTACTTGTGGAAAGGTCCTTCACAAATATTGTATTGTGCTTTCTCTTGTTTCTTCTGAGTACTCAGTTAATGTTGGTGTTTGCGGTGCCAGCAAGTTAACAGGGATGCATTGTTGATCCTATAACAGTGCTATCAAATGCCCGAATCCCCATCCCAACCCCCGTCCCCCGCGTCCTCGAAAATTTTGCCGGAGCACTGAGAAAGTTCCAGGCCAAGCCGAGCTTTTGCCTATTAATTATAACCAGCCTTAATTAGAAAATTCATCATCAAGATTTTGAGAAGCACACTTCTGAATGTGTGAGAAATCAATTTGGAAAGTACGTAGAGATGTATCAGGTGTATTGTTTCTTGTTTTGTTAAAAAAGCAGTAAAAAATTTCATGTTTTACTGTAACTGTTCTCTTTTGCAAGTAAAGATCCATGTAACTTATTTTATCAGTACTTGTACTATACGTATTGTATCTCATTTTATTAGAGAGGTTAAAGTTTCAAAAAGACCATTCTGTCTTCTTTTAATATACATAATAAAATAGTTTGATTTCTTTTTACATATATAGTTTTTTATGATTTTATATGTCTAGCTTTCTAAATTTATTCCTTTGCACATTTTGCACGAAGTAGAAAAATATATGTTGATTTATTTCAGCTCTGGAATAAATAACAGAAAAAATTTCCAGTAAGAGCGCTACACTCGGACGCTCTGGAATAATTAATTCTATGTTTCTTGTCAATGGAAGCAATAAATAATACCAGAGTAATTTTCTGATCAGTGATTACTGATCCATCAGGTCATATCAAGTCAAAAGAATCACAATTGATGATGGATCGTTACCATTGATCTTAGCCACTCAAGAAAGGCAATTAAATAGCTGTGAGTATTGAGGAACAGTTTTGATTTTGTGGTAAAAATAATATTTTCTGTGGAGAACATCATAAATTTAAAATCCGAAAAAAAAATCTTTCATGAATATTTAAATTTGAGTGGTTTGATTTTCATCTTTATCTCTCAAAAAAAATTGCACCAAGTAATTGCAGATTTTTTTTTTAATTTGTGATCCATCAGATCATGCATATCAAGTCAGAACTCGAAAGAATCTGATCAACTCTCTCATGGATCCTTCACATTTTAGCCGCTCAAATGTTGATCCAATCTGGCGTTAATTTCGTCACCCTAATTAATTCGGTAGATTTGAGTTTTCAAATATGATTTTATCATGAAACAACACAATTGGAAGAGCTCATGTCATGATGAATCCTCAATGTTCAAAATGAAATGAGTACATAAATGATATCTATCTGGTTATTTAACAACATAGCATGATAAGAGATGAAAGGAAAATATATCAAAAATATTACGATCATACTACACTTAAAAAAGAACAAAAACGAATGAATAAAGAAAAAGACATCCTGAACAGAAGCACACTGAATTAATAAGTCGTAATAGTCGATCAAATCAGAAACTGCTGATGAGGAAAGAAATCTTCAGAAATCAAGTGCAGGGGGGATCATTCGGACCGCGGCAGCAACCGGTAAGGGGGTTGCAATCTACTGAAGCTGATGCTCCAGCTCTTAGAAACAACTGAGAAACCAAGAGGAAGCATATCGAAGCAAAGATGACAGCAACATCAGCAAAATTCTTACTTCCAGCTGAAACATTCATCTTGCTAGCTGGAAAAAGAGAATTGAAGAATGGTTTGGTGGTACTGTCGTCGATCGTAGCAATGTCATGCATCGATCGGTTCGTTATTAATATAGAGGTATTAGGTGAGTCAAATTTGGTCTCCAGCAATCACATGCATATCATCAGGTACTTCATTTTCTTTCTTCTTTCAATTTTTCTCTTGGAAGAAATTTCACTGGTTCAAATCTGAACTTCGATTTTTCTGCACTAAGTCATCTCACTTATCTTTTCCATATGAAAAATTCAACAACTTCTACGAATTAATAATGACCCCAAGGTCATTAATATTCAAGTTCTTTCATCTTTTCTACATTTTGAACGTTCCAACGAGTGCTCATATTCAATTGCGGGTCAATTAAGGGAACAGAAAATCATATTTTGAATATTCTAATTAAGTTAATCAAAGTTCTACAGCAACATAACATAAAAATAAATGCCCAATATATAAAGCTCATGAACTAGACAGCTGCACCTACCCACGTCACAGGCCCATATACGATCTAACTGTTGCCACCCCCCAAATCTGACCTATCTATTATAATAATAATAATAACAATTATAATAAGATAAAAACTCAAGATGGTTACTGGTATGTTACAGTGCTTAGTAACAATAAGGCATCATGGCAATCCATTATGTCTGAATATGTTCCTCGCCGTATAATCATGTTTTTGCCTTTGTATTTTCTGGGCTTCATATGGATTACACGTATACGCGCGCTATATATACTATCATTCCCCGTTGGTTGTTCTATCTGCAACTGGGGTCCATTTTGATTGTTTTTCTCTTATTATTTGGGCCTCTATGGTGGTGTCTGTCTACTCAAGTCATAAGTTGAAAGTGATCCTTCTTTTTTTTTTTAAGAAGTTACCTGTTACAGTTTATGTACTGTTTATTAGTTTCAGATTTTGTAATTGTTGCAGTTTCAATTTCTAAGTGTTAAAACAATTAAAAGTCGAGGGATGCAACACATACATGGAGAGATTGAAATTGCTTAAACATGCTGGAGAATATTAGATTTCTTCACCTTTTTCCCTCCTTTTATAATTGTTTATTAGTTTACGATTGTCAAACTTGGAGCATTTTGTTCTTCTTTATACTTCAAAGCTCAACCTTTTTCAGATATGCAAAAGTAATTTGATTTGAGTTAGATATTGATATTTAAAAATGTCTTATGATTTCAGAAGTTTCTATTTAGATGGTTATAATTATAATTATAAGATATGCTCAACAGAATTTAGTTAGTATTGGCATCCATGGTCCCAAAAAATCATTTTCAATTCTTAATATATATCTTATGCATCATTTATAACTACTATAGATATTTGATCTTTTACAAATTCCAATAACTTTATCTTATTTCTTTTGCATTATTTTTGTCTAAATAATACACTAATTATTTATAAGAAAATATGGTGAATAGTTCTTCTTAGGATTTAAAAGATTTACACATTAACTTCTAATATCTTTTCATCCCATTATGATATTTGTCTAGGTTTAATGATAAAGCTCAATAAATATCATTCTTCTTTTTAGAATAATAAATGTTGTTCTTCTTTTTAGAATAAAAATATTATTCTTATTACTTTACTTTTTTTCTATTGTGCAGGTGTTGATGTAAGATTGGATCAAAATTGTACTTAAAAGAACAGTTCTACATGTAGTAGTAAATATCTAATTGTTTGTTTAAATTCTGGAAGACATCTGATAATTTTTTTTCCATAGAACTTTTTGTACCTCTATCTTATTACTTTGCAGATATACTATGGATAAAACTGCATTTCAAATTACATTTTTGTTTCGAATAATCAGAAGGTATCTAATTTATGTGATATTTCTTTATAATTTATCAATTTTGTTAAGAGAATATTAATTAGCAATTAGTAATTGATTCAGATTCATACTTTACTATTTCTTTGTCGATTTTATTATGAATTTATGACTATTGTAGTTAAATTTATTAGATATTAAATTTTGTATCTTAAAAATATTACATGATACTATCGTCGGCACAGCGAAGCATGCATATATTTCTAGTGTATATTATAAATACATCGCTCATAATGTAGATCAATTTAGATGGTTTCAATTCATCGTTTATAATTTGATGAATTTTGGAGTTTTACCAAAAACTCAAGTTTCACCTTTACTCTGGAATTCTTCATTTTTATCTTTGCCCAAAAGAAACAAATAAAAGCAGGTAGTATTGACCAAAGAGACCCCCCCCCCCCCCCCCCCAACCAACAACCCAAACCACACACCCCCACACCTACAAAACCATGGTCAATATATTTGGTCTCTGCCTAACTAGTGGTATTACTACTACCGCCATCTTTGACTTCACCGAGTTTATCCGGCCCAATAAGTTTTGACTCTCGTACTAGAACTAACAGTTTCACCAGAATTATTTTAATGGCTTAAAAATCATAAAACATATAAACTAGCATATTGAAAAACTTAATAATTCTAACAAATCAACACTACAGCAACATATATAACACATAAAAACAAGGAACAAGCAGATGCCAAGACCAAAAAAAAAAAAAACAAGAAGAAGAAGATTAGCAAGACTACTACAAACAGATTCCGAGGCTCCGAGCCGGCGGCTTATTTTGAACCTCATCCAGACATTTGCATCTTGATCAGTTCCGGCATGCGGGCTTGTTCGGGTACCGGCAACAAAAGCGATTGAAGGGGTCGCAAATGATCCCTGCATCTTGTGCAGACTGTACTTGAGATGCCAGCAGCAGCACCACCAAAGCGAAAAGGATCACAGTTGCAAAACTTCCACATAACCGTTGTTTCATCAGCTTGTTGAGGAGCATATGATGCATTGTTTCTGGGAGAGATGAAATGTCTCGGATCAAAGGAATGCTTGAGGTGAGCTCAGAGAGATGTAGCTGCAATGCTTTGTGCTATGCTTCTTCCCACAGTATTTATTGTAGGCAACTGCTACTTTTAATATAGGCAGGAAAGTCAGAATAGGGGAACTCCTTTTTCATGATGAGCTGACTAATTGCACACAATACACTTTACTCTTTTGCACTTAAGAAGACTCATAGTTTATTAATTAGGTTTTAATTTTTTTATAATTTAAGTGTAATTTGATATTTTATTAAAAATTATTGTATGAAATTTGTAATATTATGTTTTTTTTATATATGTAATATAATTAATCTGTAAGTGTAAGTTGAATAATATGTTCATAATTAAAGATAATTTTTTTTTATTTTTAAACTTTTTAGTTTATTTGAATTATCATTGTGAGTCAATGTATCCTCACCTACTTTTAATTGGCTTGACCATACATACTTTCTTTAATTTAAATGTTATTCTACTGCAACTTGTCATAGTCTTTCTATGTGATCCCTTCATAATAAATTAGTTTAATGAATTTAACAATGACGACATATATATATATATATATATATATATATATACAGGAAATATGTAGTAACGTTGGGTGCAGTTTTATAGGTAGAAAAACACTCTAAAATATTAACTAAAACTCACTGGGCGCTAATTATATTTGTACGGATGTGTTTTCTCGCTATAGATATACTGGACAGGTGGCAGAGTTGAATAATTCCCTCTGATTCTGTCTGAATTTCTCTATGAGAAGTAGAGTGTGATTGTCTCAGAAAATGTTGGCTTGCTCCAAGCGATGTGCTTCGCATTTCTCTGTTTTACAAAATTTTTTAGTGGTGTGTATTAATTTTGATGCAGTGGGGTTGTGTATTGCCTTGCTGCGCTGCATTTTCTGGTGCTATGTATTAGCACAAACTTTGAAACTACTTACGTATTTATGTTAATGGTTAATAAAACCAGCTATCCATGGAGGTCACTACTTTTCACAAGGGGAAAAAAAATTAACAATTAATTGTAAAAGATAAACAATTAATTTTGAAATCTGATAGATAAAATACAACCTTTACTACATAATATATATATATATATATATATATATATATATATATATATATATATATTATTTGTATAGAAGATGTAGAATTTGTTTCAATTTTTACCGTAAACTAAAAGATATAAATTTTGCAACATGTCAACATTTGACTGTATTTGGTGAAACATCAATTCGTATTTAAATTTGATAAATTTAATTGATACACAACTTCTAAGGATATTTAATGTTGACAACAACAATATATGAATAGCTCAAAAAAATTAAACATAAAATTAGTATACTCTAAAATTTAATAGTTCCAACAACAATTACAGCAACAGAATACATGAAAAGCAAGGGAACAAAAACATACATAAATGACAAAGGAAAAACTAAAGAGCAGTGCAAGACTTCTATACATTTAAATAAGAAAACTACCGAGGAATTAAGAGGCATATTTTGAAGCTTGATTGCTGAGACAACTTCCATCTTCACCTTGTGCAATACGGCTTGTTCGGGTGCCGGCAACAATCGGGATGCAAGGGATCACAAACCGTAGTGGCACCTTCTCGTGAAGACTGCACCTGATATGCCAAGAGGAGAACTATCACCAAAGTAAAAAGGATGGAAGTTGCAAAACTTCCAAAAATTCCCTGATTTATCTTCATCTTGTTGTAAATTAACCAAACTACAAGAACAAATGATATGACTCGGTTTGAAGAAATGCTCAGATATATATATGTATATGTTGATCTTCTCACATATATGAAGCTCCAATTTCATAGGCAGGAAAGTCAGAATAAAGACCTAATATATAGTCGTATGAAGCTTCAATTTTTTATTTTTTATTTCTTGTTTTTTAACTTTTATCTTCAATTTTCGTCAGCTAGTCTCCGTACAGAAAATATTATCTACATACTGGTAATATAATTAAGAACATCTCTTGAATCTTCTACCAATCTACCATATATGAAGACTTTTCCTTTCTGGCGCTTTTTTTTTTTTTTTTTTTGGTTCTCTCTCTCAAAAGTCTTGAAGTCCTCAGTCAAAGGATAGATATGATTGACAAAAGAAAAGATATGAAAAGGATGCAAATTAATTGCAAGATTTATTAGAAATGTACTGTTCAACATTTTACAAGCAAATATGAATGATACAATATTTTTCTATTTTGACAACAAAAAATTTAGCATGCCCATCATGACCGTATAATCTTTTTGTCAGTAATTACTTGATGTGTCCGAAAATAAAATTTAAATATGAAATACAAATTGTATATCATGTCTATAATTATAATTAATGATGAGATTTAATGTGTGTTTTTCATTCATTAAGTAATTTAAATTTTCAGCACATGAACTTAAATAGTGGTTGTTAATTAAAATAATTCTCAAATTACATGAAAGCTCATTATTAGACTCTATATAAATAATCATTGTCAAGTCTTTCCTCTCCATTTTCTATTATTAAATTCAAATAATTTTTTTTCAAAACAGTGAATTGTTGGCGTAGTTTTATAGAATTTCATTTTGTATGAGATTCAAAAAAAACGAAAGAAAAAACCAACGCGAATTTAATTATAAACAATGAGTAGTTGATTTCTTAACTTCTTATATTTTACAAAGAAATATTAATTAAACCAGACACAACGCATGTCTGCTGATTATATAAAAATCACACGAATAATCACCATTTATTTGACATGTCATGTCATGAGAATTATAATTGTATAAATAAAGTGTATATGTATTATATTAGTGTTAAAAAAAATAACTAAATCGTTTACAATACATTTATTTGATATGAAAAAAGTAGTTTAATGTTAAAAATATGAGTTATTCTGCTATGGATTTTGATCCATAGAAGAATTAGCCTAAAAATATATAGTCACAACTCAAACGGTCAAAATCCACAGCAGAATTAGCCTAAAAATATATAGTCACAACTCAAACGGTCAAATTTTCGATGAAGGCAAAATAGGCAGTAAAAAATAAATTCTCCTATATGCAGCACCACACTAAATAGTACGTGAGCAAAAGCAAAACGACCTCTAGCAAAGATATTAATTCCCTATAATTTTTACTTTAATTTAATCTGATCCTATTGGTTGCAAATTTTTATGACTTGCTTCCCTTAGACTTCAACATGTGATAAGTCTCCAAGCAACTTTGAAAATTTTTTGTTATGAGATTTTTTTGTTTTTGTTTTACCATATGCTTCATGATAAATGTTTCCTTTTGTTGATTATTTTCAACATTGTCATTGCTATCTCTTTCTGTTCAAACGCGTGTTACATATGTTGAGAACTAGTTTCATATATAATTCATTAATGAGGGCTCTAAAAATTAATAGAAAATTTTAAAACATAATTCTGAAATTTAAATTAAATAAATTTTAGAATAAATAAAGTTCAAGACAAGCATGGATTATTAGTACTCCCTGGGATGAGCCAACAATTGTCTTAAATATGAAATAGTATTTCTAAGGTCACACTTCAAGCAAATATTTTGTCTCCTTTTCGGTTGGACAATCATGGATCAGAAAGCTATCATTTTAAAGAAAATAAAAAAATTTTGAGCGTTAACGGATTAGACACAGAGTTTGAGTTTCATATTTTGACTTGATCCAAGGTCATATGGATTACATTTTACTTTTAGTTTCTCCTGCTTGACTCCTTCCTGTTTATCTTGAACTATCATAATCCACCGAGTTCTCAATTCAAGTTTTTTTTCTGTTGGGATCAATCAACGGAAAAGAAAATTATATTTATGAAAGCAAATAAATTAAAAAACTTTTGCTTCATGAATATATCATGACAAATTAAACTGTTGGAAACGTACACAAAAACATTCAAACATCATATAACATTTGTAAAATTAAACTGTTAAGGCGTGATCGTCATCATTTTCTTTAAATTTGGCAAGGTCTAGAACTGGATGAATCATGGATAAGATCATGCAGATGTGGAAGCACATAGGCTAAGCTTGTAGTTAAACAATGAAGCACATTATTTGTTTGGAAGATGTTTATCTCCCCTATACAAAAATCTTCATTTATATATCCGATTACTGATTTCCAAATCACAGCCGCTCCAAGTATAATACACATGTTATGATCACATAAATAGGTAACTATTTAATTAGAAATCCCTTGGATTTATATGCAATCTCACCAATAAGTCCATTCATTCTGGATGATCTGCCTTTCCAAGCTTGTATTTTATGGTGATCTTATTCATTAAAAAATGAAAAATAATATAATGATGCAAAAGTTTATTCTGGGTCTGTACAAATCAATTTCTCTGTCGAGGGCCCACAGATTATTTCAAACAAGGTTGCTTCCCCTGCTATTATTGGAATTATGGGTGGTATAAATATGCCTTTTGACACTGAACTGAAACTAGACAAGCATTCGTACGATACCTGTATAATGGTATACTCCTGCTCTTACACCTCTAGAGCTTGAGAAGACTTGTTCAAATTTGCCTCAAATTGTTCAAGATACTCTCTGCTATTTAGTTCTGTCAATCTGATAAAACAAAAAGGAAAAAACCAGAGGTTACTAAGCTAAAATATTTTTTTTAAATAAAACCGTGCTAGTCCAACTTTTTGTTAAAATAAAATTGTTCAAGATACCCTAAATGATGCAAACTGTCTTCGATTATGCAACTCTAATAAGCTTCAGTCACCAACATTTTCACAACAAACCCTAATTGTGCGGCTATGGTCTCAATTTTGAATCTTGGACACATTTTGCGTTCCACAATTGTGTCTATTGCACGAAAGAACACCAAAAAGAAATTATTATCAGTGGTAAAATCAGGAGCCATGTTAACCAATACTGCACATGCCATAACAGCTCAGCAAAATGCCAAAATACACCCAAATAAACCCATTATACAGTGGTATCAGTACAGTGCCTTGTCGTATCTGTACCATATATTATCTGATTACAATGGTATAGGTACAACAAGGAACTAATGTGCAGTTTTCCTTTAATTTTGTAATTATAGCTGCTAAGGAGCTTAATTTCTGCAGTGGAGCTTCAATTTTTAATAATAAGAATTGGTCTCAACAAGCATCTAATAGTCCAAAACTGGTTATGGTACAATCTGCTGATAACTGATAAGCAAGCTGGTACAGACTTCATGCTTACAAGCTTACCTACTAATGGTGCGATCCTTGGCAAACCCAAGTTCGTTATCTACACACAGGTCGAGATCATCTCTTTTCAGGGATCGAGATGAAGACCTAGGAGAGAACTTTTTTGCATCTGAAACAGTCAGAATACTCTCAAATAATTCAACCGGAGGTGCTTCAGCTGTGCATAGCAATCGCCCCTTGTTCTCATACATAACCTGTCAAATACATTGCTTTCAATTATAAGATCAAGAAGAAATAATGACTTCGATCTCCAACCAAAAGGTCTCTGACATATTTTATGATAATTTGAGTCAGCATAGACTACAACCTGCAGCAAGTACACCTTTTTATATACAGTTCATGAAAGACAATGATTGAGGTTTTTCTACAGACTGTCTGTATGAAGTCCCTCAAAATTTCCTAATGTGATTGATAAAATGTTATACAAAAGCAGTATTTGTATATTCATTGTTAAATATCACACAAGAAGAAGCATTCCTGTTAAAATGTACTAGAGGCGGCCCTGTCTGGGTTTCACGATTTTCAGTTTTTATAAGTTCTGCTTCATTTTTGCAAATAATTCAGCAAAAGCACTAGGCGCCACATGATTAATATATTTGCTTTTAAATAGAAGATTAAAATTGAAAAATAAAAAAGGCATACATCAACTAAAGTGACAAACCGATAAGCTGCAGTCCTGTTACTTATCCCAAACTTTGGCACACCTTCGAGAGCTAGTGTATGGAACTTTTCTGTGATAGAAGTTTTTAAAGTACTATGATTAGAATTACTTCAAAAAGTATCCCCTCTTCACTATTATTCATAATTCCACATAACAAGCAATTTGTATGTGTCCCACTGCCTCAAAACAAGTAACCATTTTGTTCACAGACTACCCAAAATGCCCTTGATTGCCAAGGACATTGTCTCCAGAAAATTGGCACAGATGACAGGCCAGTTTGGGCATCTTCATGTGAAAATGAAAAGGCAATATCATATATTTTGCAAAGTTATCCATCAAAATGTTTTAAGAGTAGCATCTGATAATTTTTATTGTTTAGAGTGGTGAACATGAAATTGTCCTGAATAGTAAGAAATGATCCTTACTGAACAATCCAAAGTAGTCAGCTGCACCTAAAGGCTTGTCACATAGTTCCTCAAATGGAAAATATGCACATCCATTTGCCCCAAGTGGTACCTAAATTAAAATTTGTTAGGCCGGTCAACACCATGTTATTTAATAGTAGCAGCAATTCAATGAGAAAGAAATTTCAGTTGTACTTTTAATTTCTTCATTGTTATTTTGATTTTAGGATCCTAAGAATTTACAACTTACCCGGTTACTGGAATAATAGTAAGTCCGATACAGAACCTGACCTCTACAGGTATATCCATAGTACTGAAAAGTGAAACCTAAACCTCTATTTCTTTTTTTTAACACCAAGTATTTGGGATCGAAGGATTAACAAAAAGATTCTGCATCAATGTCAAGCCAATTTACCACTTCAAACATCTCTTTCTATCTTTACCAGTCAGATACTAATGCACTTACTTCCAATTTGCGACCCATTATAACTTCTACAACTTGAGGCCTTGGCTTCTCATCTCCAACTAATTCTTGAAACTTCTGTTTCAACAGTTGATTGTATTTGCTTCCAACAAAATAATAACCTTGCTCGGCCTACATAAGATAAAACTCATCAATCATTTTCTTTCTGAACAGTTCCATGTGTCCACCTCCAAGATGTAAAACTACTATAAAAACTCCTCCACATTTAGTCAAAAATGTACACAACCAGGCTGTCCCACTTTCCTCTATAAAGTAGGAAAACCAGGGAATTTTAGCACTTCTAAAGAAATCAGTTGATAAGGCATACAGTGACCCCTCTATTATCGAGGTGATCCCTGTCAACCCCCTGGGACCTTTTATTAGTGATAGTTGCTCCACTGGCCCCATCATCCCCCAAAACCCAAAAGAAAAAAAGGAATAAACAAAAAGAATAATATAAAAGTCCACCCAAACCACAAAACTTCTCCAATAGGTTCAACTAAGAATTTTTTTCTGGAAATTTCTAGATGTTCCTGCATATTTACCAATGTCAATTTTGTTAAAGTTCTGACATAAATTTAATTTCGCGCTTTTATTTGTTCAAGTTGGAAATAACAAGTTTTTGTCAGACTCATTGCTGGTTTTCCTATTTGTTCTGTCATAGAAAATTAAAAACCAAGCAATAAAATATCGCATGTGCTACATATAAAAAACATTAAGTATCTCCATCTTGACTCTGAATGAATATATATAAGGGATTTATGAAAGAACAAGAAATTAAGCTTACTGAGCCCATCTTTCGGTAGTCAACTGACGAACCGATTTCATGAACCATACATCTTTCCTGTATATCAATTTCCAAAAAAAAAAACATAAATAAAATAATAGCATAAATTGCATATTGTAAATATCTTAAGTTATACCTTTAAGGTTTCAATAAAAGGTAAGAAAAGGTCCCTTTGTAGGCCACCCTCATACAGATTATCTGGAGCTCGGTTTGATGTTGAAACAAGGACCTACATCAAGCATCAAAAAATATGAATATTGTAAATAACATAATAAAAAGTTACAGTTGAACTGAAGGAGGACAAAAATGGAAATTCTAGAAAAATACAAACATACAACACCCTTGCTGAAGAGATGCCTAAATAGCCTGTTTAGTATCAATGCATCAGCCACATCTGACACCTGTATTAGTGTTAGTATCCAATTAGATAGGCACCAGAGAGCAGGCAACCAATAAAGCAGAGAACAGGAAACAATGAGTAGACTTGTTTGGTACAAACTAATAAGATTCCACTTGGTTTACATACCATAAATTCATCAAGACATAAAATAATGGCCTCATCAGATATCTCAGCTGCCACCACCTCAAGTGGATCAGCTACACCTTTATGCATCTACAATTGCAAAAAAATAAAAAAATAAAAATAGTTAGTTAATTCAAAGCATTTCATCTCTTTTTTTGCAAATTATACCCTATATTTTACTGTACTTGCGCATAACTAGTAGCATATTTTCACTTTGCAATTAACATCTACCATTAAGAAGGTTACAGCAAATGTTAAAATCAAGCAAATGATCAATTCACATGCATACTTTATTTAGTATTAACCATTAACTGAATCAAACTCGTGTATAACTTAAAATTTGTACCTGCAGACGGCTATGAACATGCAACATAAAATCATGAAAATGTATCCTTTTCTTCCTCCAATGCGATGACCTATATCAAAATAAAGATAGTAAAAGAAATCCATAAGACAAGAAGTTCACATTATTTTGAAATAAAAGAATTTGAATGTGACAATGAGTGTTCTTACAGTTGCTCATAAAACAAGTCCATGAGCATGGTCTTTCCCGTTCCGACACCTCCATACAGGTACAAACCTTTTACTGGTGCATATGTTGATTGAGGTATGAGCCTGGACCACAACCACCTACTCCTGTTTAACAAAAAAAAAAATAGGAATGTTTCAATTTGAAACATGACTTTGAAATACTAGTGTGTTTGTACTATTTACCAGTTAAATTTAGCTTCAAAATGAATATGAACTTTTTATTCAGCATGGAATTTGAAAACATCCATACTATTTTTTTTTTCTTTTTGGGGCCTTTTTCACTAAGTTGATGTAATGAAAGGTTAAGATTGTCAAGCCTAACCTCCCTGCTTTGTTAGAAGAACTGTACCGATCCAATTGGCACTCATCCTCCTTTTCAATAAGTTCATCATAGAGTCTTTGCAATAATTGGATTGTATCAACCTGAAATTCATACATGAAAAAAAATATCCAATTAAGACAGAAAGGAAAATGACTAAGATCTAGTCCACCAAAGTAGAACCTAATAGGAACAAACAAAATAAGGTAATGGTCAACTCCTGATGATATATTTCATCCGGACTGTGGCTAATTTTTCAGCTTCAAAATTTTTTGTAGGGTGTTACCCCCAAAAAGAAAAAAGAATAAAACAAGTATGCAAGGAAATGGGTATGCTGGTCACGTAAGCACAGTAACTGAAATAGAACAGAAATTGACAATTAACAAGCTACCCCAACTAGAACAAATTTCACCTGGAAGTGGTCACCTTCAATGAGATCTCCTGATGCAATTCTCCTCTCATACTCCACAAGTGGACCAGCTTTCTCACCACCAGTAGTAGCTAAAATCATAGCAAAGTTTGAATTAAAATAAAAATCCTCTTAAAGATGGATGTAGGATTTCAACATATGCATGGCAAGTTGGATTAAAAAGCAAATCAATTGCATGAAGCAAGACTCCAAGAAGTACGGTACAGATCATGTAGTAGTTGTATAAGAGGAAGTAACCACTTGAATGTACTACTTGGATAATTGCATTTTTTTTTTGTTTCCTTTTCTTACAGATTTGCTCTTCTATCACCCAATTCAAACCATTTGCTCAAGGTATCCATTGCTAACAACTATAAATTATGTAAATAGATGTAAAACGAAACCTATATCTGATTCAGTGCTGACGGTGGACGAGAGAGGCCTTAGAAACACCAAGTTTGGTTTCGAATTCCCGGCAATCTTTGTAGCATGCAAGTACTTCTCCACAAAATAAGTCATCAAACTCCTCCTAATTAGATATCTCTGGTTTCCCACTGATTCCTTTGATGAGATTTCTCTGTATACATGAGAGAAACGCCGGGTTTGGCGAATTGCTCGAGGTATAGACCTCATCTCATGTAAATTGGTTAATTTTCACCTTGATTGGAAGAAATAAACCTGAAGTAAAATAAATGAAATTCAGTTTATTTTGTGCACAACCTGAAGAATCAGAGTATATTCTAGTTATTATTGAACAAAGACCAGCATTCTCTTCAAGAGAAAAATATACAAATTATTGTGAATTTGTGATCGACTTCCCAAAGGGACATTTGAGTAAAGAAAGAAATAAAAATAAAATATAACAGGACAAAAGTAAGCTTGAGCATATACTTGTAAATAATTTGAAGTAATAACTTGGAGAATACAAGATAGAACTGAGAGAGCTACAGTGAGAGATGGAGCGTCTGTGAAGTACCTTACTTAAAATTGGGAGCTTCTACCATAGCAAATACCTATCAGCTTCAAATTAAACGATTCGCTCCGACAATTGCGCGATTCTCCAAACCGACTGGTGGTTTCGTTTTGGTTTTAGGCGAAAAACAACAACAACACGCTTGAATCGAAGAGAATGAGCTGTATACGCCGATTGATTCTCCCTGCTCAGCTCGTTTTGATGCTGATCCAGCCCTCGGATCCGATTTGTATTAGCGATTACGGATATAATTGAGTGACGATCGGAAGAGAGATTGGGAATTTTTTGGAGGCAGCGTGAAGTATGTTTCGATTAATTAAAAGGAAGAAGAAGAGACGAGATGGGGGCTCTCTCTGTCTCTGTCTCTGTCTGGATGTTACTTCATTTCATGTGCTTTTCGTATTAAATACTCAGAAGGGATATTCATATCACTTATGATTTGTTTTTAGAGAGTATTGATATTATAATTGGTATTCATTTTATTATGTAAATTAAATAAATTATTATTTATATTAATAATTTTATTATTATTTTTATAATATTTGTATTATTTAATTTAAGTGAGTTATTATTCATATTAATAATATTTAAATTAAATAATAAAAATATTATAAAAAATAAATTATATAATAAAATTATTAATATAAATACTAATTCATTCAATTACTATTATCAAATACCAACATCTTAAAATAATTTAATATTTATTTCCTTCATTTCTATTCCATTTATTAAACGGAACGTAATTGACTAATATTTTAATAAAAATTCATTCGCTGACGTGGGTAAAAGTATAAAAAAGTAAAAAAAAAAAAAAAAAAAAAACGCTTGAAATTCAGCGCCTCTCAGCTCTCATGCTTGAAGAAGCGTACTACTGCCCGACACGTCCCACGAGAGCACCACCGGACACGTTCTCTCTTTTACAAAGAGCCCCAATTCCCAAACAAACAAACAAACAAACAAACAAAATGCATTTTGGTACAAATTGCTTTGTTTTTTGGATCTCGGATGCACAACCCAATAAAACATGTCGTTGTCGTCATATGCTCAAGCCAGAATTGTAATGTGTGTTTAATTAATTTACATCGAGGCGTGGAATGTCACGGTTTATGGTTTTTTTTTTTTTATGTGAGTACTGCAGTCAGAGGCTTATTTATTGGCTTTGGAAAGTTAAAAAAATAAATGAATAGTAAATGGTAGGGAGCTGATACATAGATACGGATGTTGATATTGTTGTTGATACGGGTTTTATTATATACGTTAGATGAGTTGTTATGTATGTTAATGATTTTATTATACAAATTTATTTTGTACAGTACTGTCATTATTCAATTTAAATGAGTTTTTAGATATATTAGTGACATTTAAGTTGTATAATAAAAATGTTGTACAAAATAAAATCGTTAATATGCATACTAATTCATTTAATGTGTATAATAAAGTTTGTATCGGCGACTATATCAATAATAATATCTTTGTAATCTATTCCTAAATGTTATTTGTCTCTCGATTCAGAATCAATTTTGATCACAAAAATGGCAGGTGAGATCGGAATAACTAATTTACGAATAAATATTTAAAATTAGACGATTTGATTTTAATTGTTATTATAAAAATTTATGACCTCTATCAATAATTATAAATATTTATAACTTAATAATTTAATTCGGATGTGCATAATAAATTACTGTATGAATAAAGAGCAACGGTTCGGAATCTAATGGCTTTGACATGAATAAATAAATAAATAAATAAATAAATAAGGATAATTTAGGAAGAAGCGTTAAAATTTAAGCAAAGTACAATTATCAATTTATAATATAATTTTTGCATATCTCAACCAGTAGCATGCTTCGTGTCAAAGTGCAATCACTCCGTGCAAAAAAAAAAGAAAAAAATAACCCCAAAAATCAACCACTCCTTTACCTCCGGAAGAAAAAGAAAGAGAAAAAAGAAAACGTGGTGGACAGTGGACACGTCAGAAAAGTAGAAAACGAACGAAAGAAAGAAAGAAAGAAACATGGTGGGGCCCACCACTAGAATTCATCCTCTTTTCAAGAGCTGACACGTGCTAAATGCATGCTGACACGTGACACGTGTTAGGTCACGCAGGAGCCCCAAATGCTAATGTTTCTTTTGAGAGAAAAAGATAAGGATCAAGCTCTAAATATTAATGTTTTTTTTTGTTTTGAACATATAAAAAAACGTGTTGTATTAATACAGTATTTTCGGAATTACATATTTAATATAATAATAAATAAATATTTGAAAAAAATAAATATAAAAATTAATGAAAGTTTTTATTTGAACATATAAAATTCAGTGCTTCCAGATTCTACATTGCAGCAGTCTGCTTCTTTCAATTTTTATGGGTTCCAATTTCGTAAGTTTTTTATATATTTTGGATAGCGTTGCCTTTTTTTTTTCTAGTTGAACTCAATTTTTTTTCTTGAGGCATGCCATGACATTGTAAAGATAATAAGAAAAATTCAATTCAAATTTCACAATAAAAAATATATATACATTAAAATGAAAATTTTAAATGACACATCAAATTAACTTAATCATGTTTGTATTTGAAGTGAGACCATTTAGTAAGAATAGATTAAATCAATATATGTGATAGCATATAAAACGAATCATGAAATAATACAATTTCTTTTCTGTACGGAGTAATACTAGCATCGCGTAAATGATAAAACTATTAACATATTTCTCTAAAACATTATTACTTGTATCGACTTAGTATGTTCATCACCATTTTTATCGATAATGTTACTCGCCTCGATGTTCATACAACTACAATCATATCATGTTAAAATTTTACTTCATCAATTTGAAGATGGAAGTAGTAACAATGAAAGTGAGATAAACATATTTGAAAAAATTTTGAAAGACTGGAATTATTCAGATAAAATCGTCAATCGTATGAATGCAAAAAGGGTTGGGAAGTGCTACAACGTGCTTTCCGATCCTTAAAAATGTTATAATTAAGAATATTAGTGATTTTTTTTTGTTTTGTTTTCTTGGATATAAAAATTATAATAGTTCTTTCAATTAGATTTAGTCAAATAAATGTGAAAATTGGATATATTTAACCATATAACTCATGAATGTGCCTTAAAAAAATGTTTACTTCATTTTATCAGTTTCCTCCACCATCTTATCAAGTGATTTGGCAATCCCAAACACAACTTTTTCTATTTCATAAACAAAAGATTATTATTGGATTATCATATACATGTTAACTTCTCAAAATGGCAAGTAACATGATGATATATTGACTGGATATACATATATAATAGCTACCAAGCCCTTCTATATATATATATACATACATACATATATATATATATATATCATGCAAGAAGGATGTGAACAAATGAGTTAGGTTAGGTCCGTTGTGATAAATGCATGCTCCTGTCACTCATATTGTGCATCTTTAGTCATATTATTAAAATTATGATTGGAAGTTTGGAACCCAACAAAATATTATTGTTCGTGTAGTTGCAATTACATCTTTTTTAGATCTTCCTAACAATATATTTTCTATAATAAAATTGAATTGGATGTAGCTTGTTTGCTAATTGCTCTAAATCTGGAACTAATAGATTTTGGATTGCTCCAAGAATTTTTAGGAGAATTGAGTATTTTTTGTGTAATTGATAATCATGGAGATACAAAAAGAGCTAAGTGTTGGGACTTGCTGTCTAATTCTTACAAAAATTAGATCTGAGGACATTATTGATTTTGTTTATTTCTTTTTTGTTCTTCTAAATATGAAAATCTTAATTATTTTTTGTAATTGGATTTTGTTCAGTCGAGTCGATAATTAAAAAAATTTAGAGTTGAGAGAAAAAATAACTTTTTTCTTTTTTCGGAAAACTCACAAGTGCCTGAAAAACAAATTACTTACTTTCTTTTGTCAGTTTTCTCCATCATCTTATCAAATGATTTGATAATCCCTAACATAACTATTTTTCCTTTTTCATAAGCAAAAAAATATTTTTTGAACTATCGTATAATATTGATGTTTTCCTAATTCTTAATTACAAGTAACAAATGACAAGTAGCACAAAAAATGACTTGATGTATAAATCTCCAAGCCACTCTATATATATATCAAGTGTACAAGCATATGATTAGATGACTTTTGCTTTAGTTAGGTTAGGTCCGTTTAGTGATAAATGCATGTTAATGTCATTCAAATTATACTTTCTTGGTCATGTTACAATTATGATTGGAACACAACACACATTGATAATTATATATATTGTATAGTTATATTCATATACAATGCCGGAACTTGATCAAAATTAATGTGTGAGGCTAAAATATTATTTTCAATATAATTATATATTTCAATTTTTTTTGAAAAATACTGAATATAATACAATTACAGTAAAATATTTTAAAATTTTAATTTATATAACTAATTTTTAAAATTTTTGAACAGAACTATAGCCTCTCACGATCTTCACTAACCTATCTGCATATATCCTAGTTAAGAGGTGAAAAGTCCAGCTGATCCCTCAAGTCAAACCCAATCAAAATTTGACCATTTTGGTTTTAAATGCCAGTGACTTTAAACTTTGTTAAAAACTCAAAAATGTTTTTATCAATAGTCCGTTATCCAAGCTCAATCAATCCGCAAAACGGATCTAATTACAAACCCAACATATCTGGACCAAAGTGAGCTCAAACCCGACTTGACATGACCCATGACCCAGCTTATCTGACAAGTTGTCTCGAAAATGTTGACTCGAGAACTGGGCTCATTGACTTGATATAAAAATATAATAA
Source organism: x Bolboschoenoplectus mariqueter (assembly GCA_037678475.1). NCBI lineage: Eukaryota > Viridiplantae > Streptophyta > Magnoliopsida > Poales > Cyperaceae > x Bolboschoenoplectus > x Bolboschoenoplectus mariqueter. Next base: position 1,254,273 of record CM075239.1, on the reverse strand, counting down.
TACAAACCCGTTTGACTCGAACCTGAATTGCATCAATTCAAAACAGTACATGTATGATCTATAATAATATAAATGTTAAGAGTTGATCATTGAATACTATATGATCAAAAATCTTTTTTCCTCTTCATATTGTGTACTATATTCCTTACATTTTTTAAATAACCCTTCATATATATATTTTTTACTTTCTATTTTCTCCGGTCAATGATTTCTTTCTGATTATTATATTTTTCTATCGTATAATATTACACTTTATGATAAAAATTGTTTTTGCTGATCAGTATCACATCATTAATGCATGCCCCATACCGAGATAATTAATAAACAACGATATTCTGCACATAACACTAACACATATACGTACATAAATATATCAAATTAACAAATAAAAAAAATACGCGAATACATCGCAGCGGAACACAATAGCTTGCTAGTTGCACTTATGTTGCACCCAATTTTCAATGTATAATTTCAATAAAAATCGCCAGCATGAAAAAGGAGTTGAAGAGAGAAAAAGCAATCCAAGGCAGGGATATAAATTCAAAGCTGAGAAGTGTGATTTCCGTTAATTCGATCTGGACCGTTCTTTTCTCTCTTTAGGATTCGTGCGATATCTCAATCGTGCAGCTCTGTGTTTGTTATGTAGCATGAGAGTAATGGCACATGGAGTGAGAGATGGAAGGACCCGGCCATTAATTAAAAGCTTTAAGGTGCTCTGTCAATTTCTCTCTACTGTGTTTATCATCTATCTAGCTAATTAATTAACCAACCATGCACACAGAGGCGTCAGAGAAAATGATCTCCACCTGCTGATCAAGGTTTTTCCTGTGGTTATTAATCATGGAGTGTTATTTTATGTTGACATTTTACAGATTTATCTCCTCCTCCTATTAATTACTACTATATATATAATATAATTACTGCTATTATTACAGTTTACTACCATGATGACGACAAGTTCGTACAACTATCATCATCATCACAGTCATTACTACATATATATATATATATATAAATTGTACTTATTCAATTATATTATCATCATCATCATCATAATAATAATAATATATTATTAATATATTGAATCACTGATTAATGTGATATGTATTTAATTAACAACCATAAAGCAGTACTTTTGTTTCACTCTATATGCGAGGTTCAGTTTATTTTGGAATGAATGAGGCAAGAAAGGATGAATTGTGCATGGGCTATGGGATATATAATTAATTTAGTATATATCTATATATGATCTTGATATTGAAGAGAAATTGGTGGTAGAGAGTATATATTAATTACTTCCCAATGAACAAGTCAGAATTGCCTCAACTAATTAAATGGATGGAACTGGACCTACTTAAAGAGGTTATTTACGTTTGGTATCAGTTGAAACATGAATCAAGAATGAGTCAACTAAGTATAAGATTGACCATATTGAAAAAATATTATAAGTCAAGATATCAATAGGTAAATTGAACAGGTAAACCACTTCCATGTATACTTAGTTGAATGACCATATAAATTGAACAGGTAAAATAATAGATATTGTCTTTATGATTTAAACATGTTGTATATCAAAATGAGTGCAATTTGAAAAACAACTAGTGATTATTCATTCGACGGTTTGAAAAAAGTAACGGTTTAATTTTATTTGTATTTGATCACTGATCAAGAAACTTATAAATTACACCAAGTTTGACACAACCTATCTATCAATTTTACTTTTCTTATGTGGATACTTTTTTATCAATTAATTGAGATTGTCAAATGAAAATAGTTATCCATATATATATATATATATAGAGTAAAACTATGGTGAGCTTAACTCAAAAACATATCAAAATGGTTTCAAACAATAAATTTAAGTAGCTCAATAAATTCATCATATCAAAATCTTGTAGAATACTAAAATTTACCATTTTTAGAATTTTTTATCTATCTTTTTGAAATTTTCAAAGATGATTTTATTTGGCTCAATTTGCATTAAGATTTAAGAAGTAAAAAAAAGGCATGACGGAATCTATGTCAGGCATCACAGAGCTTAAAAACAAAAAAATATATATATTCCAAACAAAAATTACATTCTTGACAACAGCTCAAACTAATAGATTTTTACATCCAGAGGGCTATATTAATTCCCTTACATGCACTAAAAGGCAAAAGAAAAAGGAGAGCAAACAGAAGTGATAAGCTACATGATAAGTGCCACATAAGAGAACATATCATGGTACAAACAGATGCATGCAAAGTATGTTCAGGCCGCACTCCTTGGTTTAGCAATGCCAAAACTGCGATGATTGTTATGATATATGCCTGTGCCAGGAATGCACACTATGAACATTGGATTAATCGTATTTTCTTCTCCAGAAATAACAGAATGATATATGTCTATTTTAGTTTTGCCAGCTACGCAAACGAAGGGATTTCTTTTGGGTTCGATGCATTTTCCGGTATGGGGGTCACACACTGCTCCCAGTGCTACCCCAGTATCAGTATGTTTAGCAGTGACTGAACTAATTTGCAGGTGCCCGCAAAGTTCCGTGACAGGATCATCCAAGATGGTTGATTGTTTATATATTGAGGTATTCTCTTGTCTACAAACTTCTGCGAGGCGTCCGGCTATTATAGAACTAACATGTTGTTCCCAGCATTCTTTCGTTAAAGGATCACATATTGTTAAGGGCCAGAATACTGAATCAGACTGCTCACCGGAAACCGAACCATAAAGTTGGCTGTTGCACAGTTTTGAAGCACCTTCATCATCAGATGTTGTGGTCTGAGCAGTACTGGAATTCATGTCAAAAGAGAGAAAAAGATATATATGGTGGTTAATAGAAGGCTTTAATTACTTGCACTTGTGGTGTGTGTAGTCTACTTGTATTGTTTGCTCTCCTATATATAGGAGATGCAAGTTCATTAGGTCAATCAGGATAAAGTGATATAAAATTAAAAGGTGTGCTAATATTACCTTACATTCAAAAAAGAAGAAAACGAGTTAAAATATCGTTCCCACGCGCTGATTTATGTGCCTCTGCATGCCTACGTCAAAGTCTAATACCTAGCTCTGTACATAGATATTTATTATACTTACAAGTGTTGAGTATTATATACATATTATTAAATGGTTATATACACAAACTTGAGATATAGATGTATTGTTACTTCTTTTTATTAAATTTTCAACTTATAATTGTAAGAAAGAATATCTTAATATTTCGTCAAATAGATGTTGGGCCATTGTATCTTTAGAACATAATTTAAATTTTTTTAGTTCCAAAAATTGATCGAGTGCCTTGATGACATTTAATATTTAACAAGCGTAATTAAATCAGAGATTATTCTTCAAGGTTTACAATGTTTAGTCTTACGAGGAAAAATGCAATGTCTATCTTATTTAGTTTGATATTGCTTTATCATCCAGCTAAATAATTTTTCTATGGTTCCAAAATTTTCAATAATTTTCATCCCTTCTTGGAAGGAGCAAAGATTGATTGTAAAACGATCGAGATATGGAAACAAATAGTAATTTTGGTAAGAACCAGGTACGGATCTGTCCATTTCTTTTAAAACTTATTACCGGATTAATTGATTTTCTTTATTAATGCATGAAGTAAAGAAAAAGAAAATAATAATTGAGGGCAGCACTGGTATTAAGAAAAAAGAAGATTCATCTGCCTTCAATATAGTGTTTTCAGCCCTCAAAATAGCACCCCCCTACGAAAATAAATTTCACCTTTCTATAAAGAAGAAATACAAATTTAAATTCCGTAAAAAAATATTTTAAAAATTAATAAATGCCACATAACCCTTTATTTCAAAACCAAAAAAAACAAAGACATTGTAAATGACGCTAAAAAAAAAAAATTGGCACATGCAGGGGATAGGGGTGGGGTACCGAAATAAGATTTTCTCATTAAAAAAAATACCGTTCTAGAAGAGCAACTTTTTAATACATATACACCCGTTGACTTAAAAAGCATTAATAAATGAGTCAACTTTCAGGCCATTCGGAAAATGGAGTCATCTCTTTGCTCTTTTCTACTCGGTACGGTACCAGTCAAACCAAGAGAACAATACACAGGTTTACTGAATACGCTTTCGGAGAACATATGTAATTAGGATATAGTCAGAAACTGCCAAGCCTAATTCCAATACCTTTGGCATTTTCTCTGCTAGTCCAATACCTTTGGCACTAACCACTGTGCATGAGTGCATCCCCCACCTTGCTTTGTTATATTTCAGTTTCGGTTCAAACAATCATCAAGTAATTCACAGGGAAAGAGTTTCTCTTTCAAGGACTAACTAACTAGGTCAACTCTTAGTCATATTCCTACAAGATGTGAATGGGTATAAATGGATATATCTTTTTTTCTTGTCTCATATATTCTATTCACTATACAGACAACAAAGCTGGGACATGCTTGACTCCAAGAAATATATATACATTTAAAAAAAATAACTAGGCTGCACCTCATTCAAAAACCAGCTTTATTGCCCCCCCCCCCCCCCCCAAACTAATCTGCTAGACATATGAATGGCATTTTGATCCGTCAACTATTAATATCGAATCACTAAATCTACTCATTAAAGTCCTCATAAGAAGATTCGCCCGAAGACTCGCTCTGATATGGAGTGCTCTCTCTTGGAGTTGACGGAACAGATTCTTGTTGAATTGTTAAGCCTAAACCAAATAAGAAAAGAATGGTTAAGTAGATAAAACCCTAGAAAGTATTTCATCTGGTAAATTAATGTTGCAAAAGGTTCATGCATCTTTTAAGTTTACAACTCAACAACCAGTCGGTGCTTCCAGATCGAACTAAGATACTTTTTTTATCACACCTACCATTTTACCCTATTTACAACTACTCAAAAACATTGCTACAATGGATGGTACAATGGATCCCAAAAGAAGAAAAACAGAATACCAGAGTACATAACCCAAAAGGAAATATACTGTACCAAAGAGGTTCCTTTAAGGAACCTTTAAAAGAAACCACATAGGGCCAAGGCTTGGCACAACTTCAGCAATTCCTATTATGGGGGCACACTGAACCATTTCAGCATTTCCACTTAAGAACTATAAGGTGCAGATTTGCTTGAAGACTCGAACTCTCTTTTTTAAAGTACCAGCAGACATGTGAAGCACCAACCAAAAATGTTAATACTTGAGGGGAAAATAAAAGGAAGAGAAGTTTACTATATCATTACCTGAGCTCTTCTGACCCCTCGACCTGAACTTTTTCGTGTGCCTCTTAATCAATTTCTTGGCCTTGGTGATAGTCAATTGCCTGGCAAATGGGGTAAACTCGCTATCACTTTCACTCCACTCTTCACCATTAAATTCACTCTCCTCCTTGTCCCCTCGCATCGTCCTCAGCACAAACGCCTTTGCTCTACGCCTCTGCGAGTTAAACAACCCTCTGATTGAAGTCACGAATCCATCCCCAGCCCCATCGCTTGGCCGTTTCGGCCATGAAACAGGGAATTGGTCAGCCTTGCTGCCAGGTGGGCCCCCGTCACTGTCACTCAGGTTGAGGTCTGTACCACCATGTGGATCTGCTTGATTATGGGCCTTGTCCTTGAATTTCTTACCTTGCATTCCAGTCACAGATTTGAGAACACCCCAGATAATGTGCTTCTTCACTCTGGAGAAGAGACGTCTCCAGGTGCCAGTGAATTCAACACGATGAAACGTGTCCATTAGTAGCCGTAGGTCGTTAACTGCAAACCTTGACCCCTCGTATGTGACTTGCAACTCGACCTGCACAAGAATGAAAATATGTAGAAGTTTAAACAAATACCCAAAAAAAAGATAGAAGGCTGAAGCACCACCAAAATATGAGTTGACTAGTTGAAGATCAAGGATTTTAACCTGGCTGATCTTGATATTGTGGAATTCCATCAATTTCCTGCTCCTCGTTCTTTTCTCTTCCTGGGGTTTGGTAATTTTCTTTTCTTCATGGGATAAGCGACCTGCTCTGACAGACCTGTTAGAATCTTTAGGTCTACTGTTCTTGGAGCTCTCAGTTAAAGCATGGAAATGCTCAGGTGTCGGATTAGCAGAAACACCTTTTGAAGGAACACTTGAAGGATTTAATTGCAATATGAGGTCGCCTGTCCCATTTTCAACAATATTTTCTTCCAAATTTTTGTCAGCGGAAGAGGAACGCCTTAGATCGGGGTTTGAGCCACATACCATGTTGGCTTTTAGGCTCTGCAACTTGGATACCTACATCAGATCAGAAATTACACACTTGCTAAAGAAGATTAGCATATTCTGTAACTGTGGGGCAGTGGTGCCGCATAAAATGCTGCTGTTCTGCAATCAAATTTAAAGGCCGTTTTAAGTTGTATCAACAAAGAAGTACCACCATACCTACAATACCATATGAAATGCAGTATACTAGATAAGGAAATTTATTGCAAAAAGAAAAAAGATCTATGAATTTCAAACATTTATATCTGCACATCTTGGTTCAGTTTGACCATCATTTACAGGAAAGATGATTCTTCACAGATCTACTTGGAGAAATATGGTTTATGGAATAAGACAAACCTGGGAATTTTCACCATAAGATCCACTCTGGCGTGAGTTACTGTAAGATGATGTGGCTCCAGTTGCACTCAGTCTCCCTGGTACATCGGTTTCCTTTGTAGAATGAGTGCTAGTGGAAGCACCTTCGGACCCTGCAAAGCTTTTCCTCATCTTTCTCACACCGGCTGAAGTAGAAACTCTCCAAACTTCCTGCAATTTATCACCATTATAGGAAACTATTGATAGGTTTGTTATATTTTCTTATCAACATAAAGAATGATGAAATCTGGGGGCTTCTTGCATATACCTGGCGCCTTTGTGAGTCTTGTTCTTCTTCAGGAAAAAAGTAATCCCACATCATCCTATACATAGTTTCAGTCAAGTATATTTTCAAGGGATAGATCTCGACCTACAGAAATCGACATAAAATAGGAAAAAAAAATTAACAGAAACCTTCCTTTAAAGAATAATTAAGGAATGGACATCAAATAATCATACAGTTGTTTGTAAAAGTTCGGTTAAATCAAATCGACAGTTAATTTGGGTAGGTCAACTTAGCTGATGATGCCAGTTTGTATTGTCTATTGTATTCCTCAAAGCTGTCCTCTATTTTGTTTTAATGCAAGCTTGGAAGAATCAAAGAAAATATAAAGTACCAAAATATAACTGTATATATAAGATAATCAATTTATGATAAAACCATATCATATGATAAACCTGGAAAAGTTCCAGTGGTGAATGGCCATCCTTTGGAGCACCTTGCTTGGCATCAACACGAAGCATCACATTTCTGCCAACAATTGCAAGGATGGAAGTATAATTAAATTATTAACAGATCATGCCAATACAAGGCTACTACATTCAAATTGTAGATGTTAAAAGTTTAGCAACAATAGTATTTATCTAGGTAGAGATCTTACTTTCCCCATTCAGGAGGTGGATTCCAGGCAGACAAGAGCATGTCAGATTTTGCATTTGGCAAACAATTCCGCACCACAAAGGATTTTGTGGTAAAACGGGCAACACCAATGTCTTTGTAGTCCCGATCAAAATCATATATCTGAAATTCACATTAATTTATCACAAATTCTGCTTGCATATACAATGCTTTTAAAGTACTTTAAAGTATGGCACATGGAGATGAAAATTCATTCGGTGTAGCACAATTCAATGTAGTAAAAGGAAAAAAAAGTAAAATTTGTTGAAAATACTGTTAATATTTGAAATGCATGGAAGAGAAAAAAGGGAATAGTGCTGTAGCTTGCCTTCTTTTTGAGACATCAGAGACAGTTCCCAGTCACGTTATAGATGAATTAACAATGAAGCATGAGAAAGTTATAAGCAAATTTCGACAAACAGTCTAACACAAAGGGAAGTTTACTGACCATATCATTTATCTCGGTTTCAGCGAAAGTTTTCCCATCAGCAAGCATGCTCCATACCACCTTGTTTATGCGCATTGAGATTCGCATTGCACAGGAGGGACTCTTGTTCTTCTCTTTTTCCATGAGGCGTGCCTGGGCAGCTAATTGTAGTGCCCCTCTCAACTCAGAAGAAGCTGCTTTTCTTGACTTACGGATGCTTACAAGCTCTTTCTTTAAGGCTTGCACCTGAACAAGAAGATAAAGACATGATAAGTTAACCTGTCCTAATAAAATGTTAACATGATGTAAATCTCTGTATTCAGTACAGTAAACCATAGTAATATCATTAAAGAGCAATGAAATCAAGAATAAGCATCATAAGTTATTATCTTCTTACACATTGAACCAATCTACAGGCAAGTCAAGGAACATACAGAGCCATCTTTTTGAAATAAATAAGTATTTTATTAGATAGTAAGTATAACTACTAAATTATGATTTGTGGTGACAAGTGGAGAGTTCACTTCGAGAGTTCAAATAACTATTTACATCTTTTAATATCCAACATAGAAATTTTATTAGCATAAACATGGATCATGAAAATAAGTAGATTTTGAATGATGGTTCAAAATATGCCTGCTCTTGTTCCTTAAATGGTGGTGGAGGTGTAGGTGGTGGTGGTGGTGGTGAACCAATCTAAAGGTGATTCAAACCCTTCATTAGAATGCATTTCCAAAAATTAGAAAATGAAGACTTACAAGCACAGCCTTCCCACCAATGACCATCCACAAAGCACCTTCACTATCCCTCTCTGAATTTGTACATGTGTCAGCTTGACTACCACCACCTTCAGATAAGATCCTTATGTCATCAAGGAGCAGTTTCCTTTCTCTCTCTCTTTCCTCCAGCTTGACTCTCGCGAGCTCCACCTCTTCAACTCCATCCGGCACTACCTCATCTGCCTCTTCTTCAATATCTTCATCATCTTCTGAGAGATATACAAGGCTACTTTTCCGAGGCCTGCAAGAAGAATAGTAACAGATTATTAACAAAAAGTTGGCTATACAGACATAGTAAACTAAATTAATGAAATATTACTTGGGAAGTCTGGCAAATAAGAGGTTGCTCAGTACATCCAGCATAACTTGGAACTGCCGAGATGTCATCGTTGCGGTGATATTAGGTGAGTTGAATGAAAGCTCCTTCAATGGCTTAACCTGTTGAACAGAGTCGGGCAAAATATGTAATCATGACACCAAAAATTACAAAGTACCAAGTAGCACAAGTTAAATTTATCTGACCACCATGCTGAATTTCTTTTAATGTTTTCCATGTCCAGGTCTTTTTAGTTTTTTTGAAGGTCAGTGGGAGAATTGCCCACTAAAAATTTGTCCAGGTTAATTCTATAGAGCCTCATACAGTTCAATCAAAGCTTGATTCAAATGCCCAGTTTAGCTTCGAGTCAGTTGTCCCCAAGACTTTTAGATGTCATACCTTTAGGTCTGCAGTGCCACCTTTATGTCTTGTATAACGGAAGTACATCTGGCAAGGCATGAATACTTGTTCAAGCAATGCACCAGTACGTTTCAGCTTGTCAGAGCCCCTAAGTATCTTGGGCAACCACTGGAGCCCTGCACCAGGGTCAACATCAGTGGGAGCAACATGTGCCTGAACATGTTCTAGCATGACAGAGAGCTCAGCTCGTTTCCATGTCATCTCTGGGTGGGACTCACGGATGTGTAAATTGGTTTGACCAAGTGCTTGTTCTATCATCTCATATCCAACATGTAGCACCGAGTGGAAGGATCGGGCTAAGACACGGCCACTGGCTGCAGCAAGTAGAAACCTACCCTGTATTACGAGGAATTTGAGTAGCTTGTTGATTGGTTCATTCGACAATAGTGTTATAATTGATACAGGAAAATAATTGTCCAGAGTTAAGCATAGAACAAATTGATAAAGAAAGAATGTTGAAAGTTAACAGTAACTCGCCCCAATTAATGGACTCAATTAGGCCTTAAATTTAAGCACAAACAATTCTAATGAATTCATGATCATTATATCAAAGCATGCCAATTAGTAAAAGAATCAAATGTTTTCTTTTAATAAATTGATTATCATATACATTGCCTTCAAATCATTATTCTTCAGAGTTGACTTACGTTAGCTTCCTCTGAGTGCAGGTTGAATTGCGGTTGAATAACATTAACCATAAAATGTCGGGTCCCCTCCTCATCAGGGTCATCTATATGCCCATGTCTCACTGGTAAACACGAAAAGGAAATTTTGAAGTTGTAAAAGAACAGAAACATAAAATCAAAATTTCTAGTTAACACCCTGATCAGAATAAAAATTTTCGGACTTCACTGATTGGAACAGAGAAGGAAGGCAACACAATTTGTATTCAACGGGATTCAAGGGGTTTAAAGTCATGTCAGGAAATCCTAACAAAAACACTTGTTACAGGTAAATTACCCGTACAGCCTTCCTTCTTCTCAGTTCTCATTGTTGAAAAGATAAGTTACAGAGAGATCAACTATGGCTCCACTCAGACTTTATATCCAATTGCTTCGTCTCCTTCATAAAAGGGAGTTCTTTTCTTTCTTTTTTTTTTCAATTTTTCTGTTATTCCATTTATTTGCATCAAACCCTAATTAGAGTTTCACGGCATCAAATGGTAAATTAGATGAACTTCATGGGGGTTTTCAGTATGTATCAAATGAATTCTGTCACTAGATGATGCTTGCCAATCATGACAGTTTAATTCCAAATCAACTCTATTCTATTATTTTCTACCGAATTGAAAATGAAATTGTGTTAAATTCTGTTCCTATCTGGTGTGATCCATGACTGGGACGATGTGTAATGCTAAAGGGTTATCCATTACAATTTTGTTGTGTTGACAATCTTGACAATCATCATAAATAATAAAATAAACAAAATTTGAAATCCAACAATTTAGGGAATGATCTCTATAATAAATAAGTCAAGCAAATAGAAAAATGATGAGATTCTGTGAACCCTTTTCCATGTATCAAATGGTTTGAATGTTTTGAAGGTACGACTTTTACAACCCTTCGTGTATTATTTTATAATACTCAAGTTGCACGAAATCTGACAGGTCGGCTATCTATATGTTCAACATACATACAGATGTATTCTTTGATTCTAAGCTCTTTTCCATTGAATTCAGAGATATTGTCAAACAATGTCATTGTCAAGGAATCCCCGATATTAAAAGATCCAGCCAAAGTTGAAATGAAGAGATAATAAGAAAAGAGCATACCAGGTATATCAATAAATGACGAGCTACCTTTAGTAGCAGGAGGAGATGATGAGGACACCACACTCTCAACCTGGGCTGCATTGAATTGCACCCCTTGAGAGGTAGAAGCCACATTGCAGTCACCTTGTGCAGTTGTTAAAGCATCAAGCATCTGTTTTTCCTCCATGTTCTTTCTCTGTGCATACTGCCGTGAAGGAGAAGGCTTAGGTGATTCAAATGCCTTCGAGATTGCACCAACCCATGACCAAACCGCATCTCTGTTCTCTATGGTCCAGAGAAGCTTCAGCCCATAAACAAACACTCTCTGACAATTGTCAGCAATGACAACATTAAATCCATCATCATCACTTGGGTCAGATCTTGTATGGTCACTCTCACTGCCATTTTCAAACTCAGACCTCACATAGGTCATTTCAAGATTATTCCTCCTCCCAGCCTCTTGCCATGCCAACAACCGCACCGGATCAGCTTTTGGGGCCTGTCTCCTAATAGTGAAGTAATCAGATGATAACAGGAAGCCTTCATCCTTTTGTTTATCTGATAGGCTACTCATGTAACCACCCTTCATTGGCACGTTATCTTCAGGGGGAGATAAGCCATCATCTTGGTTGAGGTACACTTTAGGCACATGAAGGTCGAGTCCCCGGTAAACAAGGTCAAGAGATTCACGCTTCGACTCAAAGGTATATTTTTGTTTACCACGGCTGTAATAAAGCTCATATCTTAACTTTGACATTCTAAAAGTGAGGCCATTTGCCGGGTCGTCTTCCCCTAAAGGCATGTGCTTTATGCAGCAAGGGGTAGCATCAATGCGTAAGCAGAACTCAGTCATGACTTTATCTAGAGATAAATTACCAGATCGGGCAGCTCTGGGGATACCAAATCGGGGCCACCTAGAGAAAGAACGAAGCTTATGTGGCGGGCTGTAGTTCAGGCCCCACCATTTGAAAACCCATGCAAGATCATGACCACCCAAATTCATAGTGGGGAATTCATGTATATTCAATTTTTGCGAACTATCATAGATGGTCTCAATGCCATCAGAGAGAGACTGAGGAGGCCGAAGGGAGAAGTGCCACCTAAGAGAGAGAGAAGTCGAACGAAATGGATCAAGTACCCTTTTCCTCGGTTCACCTTCAATGGGAAGTGCATGCAAGTAGTGGTTAAGAGGGTTGCCTGATTCACACTCCCAGTCCATAATTACATTAAGAGAGAAATTAGGAGAGTAGATGAAGGGTCTTGACACATCAGATGGGACCCTCAGACTACAGTTCTTCATTAAGCTCTGTAGGCTGCTAATATTCATTTTAAATTCCTTTGCTGATATATCTACATGCCCGTCTGTTTGAGTTATATCCATGTAATCTGAAATTATTTGGAGCTTGTCGAGGCGCTCATAAGGATTTGTGGTGGCAAGAATATTCCATTCAGTCTGGTTGAAATAAAGCACGATTTTTCCATGAATGTAATATCTCATGTCGTCCCACCATGGCAAGCTCTTTTCTTTCTTAGGAGGGACAGGCTGGTCTTTTGAAGGCCTAATGCTTAGGTTGGTTTTACGAAGCGCAACTTGAAACGCATAGCTGATGTCCGCGAAAGATGGCTCATACCCTACTCCAAATGAGATTTCACCTTTGTCGAAGTATATTGGCAAGTTGGAGTACATTTTCACCGGAGGGGTCGTGCCACTAGCAGACCGTAGCATACGCACCTTGTGCCATCTCCCAATGAATATTTCTTGGTATATTTGGGGCTGGAAGCATGTAGCCTGTAATCAAATAACAATGTAGAAAAAAGATGAGGAGAGGAACAACCTATAGTTAGGTGGTATATATTACATTTCTTTGCATGGTATCCATTATAGACACTTCAATTAAGGAGCCTGAATAACCAAAGTACATCCTGATTTTACCCAACTTGACTCGATTAATGCTCATTCTAACATGGGTGGAGCACAGGTCAAAGCCACTCTGGGGACTTGCTAAATCAAGGTCAATTAGATGCTGTCAGTGACGTGGTTAAATTGTGTGTGCCTGTGTGTGTTTTGTCAGCATTTTCTAAAGATCTCCGCTGCTTCTTTTTTTTTAAATTTTAAAATGTGAAGGGCTATTATACACTGCAATGGGTTGTTACAGGGAATTAGGAACTTTTATTGTGTATTACACTACAGCAGGAGTTGGTTTCCAAGAAAAATTGAAAGTAGGTACATGGCAACTCTTACCAAAAGAAAATTCATTATTCCAACACAGCTATCTTACCACTGTCAAATGTACACTTAAGCACCAACAAAGCAAGATAATACCAGCAGGAAACAAAAACGACAATAGAGATGGTCAAACTCATTTCTGTACCGTACTACTAGAAGATCAAATGTAGGACAATGATTAAAATAAAGTAACATACCTGCTGAGCAAACACAATACGGCCATGGCATCTCCCACCAGTACCAGCAAACAGAGGGAAAGTATAATCTCTCAATTGGAATACTAAGGACCCAGCATTCACTGAGATGTCACTTCCATAAAATCTAGAGAAAGGAATATTCTTCTCTTGTGCTGCAGAGTCAAGCCCCTTAATGAAGTCAACCATTTCAATATCCCCACCACCAATCCTCATCAGCGTCACATCCAACTCAGTCCCGCAGAGTGACAAAAGGGAAGCCCTCCGCAAGCTCGGCCTGAATCCAGCTTGATACCCTATGGAGCATGATCTACACCCAGACCCCTCTGAAAAGACCATTTTCTGACAAGCTGAATAATATGACTGGAATGTCTTCTTGTGAACTTCCTCTTTCAATTTATCCACATCTGCCATGTCAAATGCTTCAGTCTCAGTGGATCTAGATAAGTCGCTGCTTCCTGAGCCGCTCTTGACCTCATCCAAGAACCTCAATCTGACATCTGATTCACATGCCACCTTTCTCATAAGATGGTAATGTTCGTCCAGCCATCCCTGAATTGGCTCTTCTTCGATATATGCTGTGAGTTTGCGAATCACAAACCGAACAGACCACGGGTTGGAGGAATTGGACCTTGGTTTTTTGGGGTTTTGGGTCTTAGAAGGATATACAAGGCTAGTTTTAGCTGCAATTATCAGCTTCATGCCGCGTATCGTATCCTCGATCGCATCTTGAATTGCACGTAAAGGCAACCGGAATGGCATGCAGACATAAACATCAAGCCCTTGAATAACCCAATCTCTTTTGCAGGTCAGGTCTGTCATTGGATTTGTCAAACCACCTTTCTGAAAGGGAATGCGGGAAATTTGTAGACGGGTACTTCTCAAAACCCTAGCTTCATTGAAGCGGAGTACAAGCCCTTCCATCAGCAAACCTATCTTAGCATTTTCAGTGAAGATTGACTGCACATATAATTTTGCCTTGACTCCATCTGCCACCTCAGCAGTCACATTCAGGACCTCCACATCCACGGCAATGATCGACTCCTTTTTACCAACCGAGCTATCTTTGTCCACCCCAATTTTAATCTCAGCTGATTCTGCATTTGTCTTGTTTTCTGAAACTTTCGGATTCATATTACGAAACATAGACTTAAAGCGAGCAAAAGACTCATAAAGTGCTAGGTACACATCTAAGTCCCACTGCAGAGTTATGTCAGTTGCACTGAAAAATATGCACATCGCAAAATCAGCCAGTCTGCCTGACCGTTTAATGACCTTTGCATTTTGTAAATCAAACAAAGTCACCTTAACGCTAGGTTTGTTCTCCTCAGGGTACTCTTCAAATACAGATTTTGCCCTTTGTAGCTCAATTTGAGTTGACTCTTTCTCTTTGTCAAAACACACAGTTAGATGGGATACAACAAGAGAAGTAGAGAATTTCATGCTCTTGCCATGACCCAAGTCAGATAGTATGCTTGCTTTGCGTGGGGTTCCATCAGCAGAGACGCTTATTATTACCTCGCCACCTTGAGATCCAAAATTAACTCGCTTTGGATCCGCAATTGTTGTTTCTAGAACACTTGTCTCACCAGCATAACTAATCGAGCATTTCTCCATATTAAATTTGAAAATCTTTGTCCCTCTCGGCTTCTTCTTAGCTGAGCTCTTTCCAGCAGATCTTTTGACAGAAGAGGTTATGTTTTTTAACAGAGTTTTGAAGGATAGCAAATTCAAGAGAAGTGACTCAATGTGCTTGAAACCAAATTGGACCACCATCCCACTGATGTCAACAGAGAAAATAAGGGCCCAGGGGTTCAAATCAGGATTTTCTTGCATTTCAAGTTCACGATAGCCCCAGTCAAAACTTAGGCGGGATATGTTCAAAAGGGAACCTGAGTAGGTATCAACACCAAAAACATTTTCCTTCACAAACTCACGGTACTCATCTTCCATGTGAAGCTGTATCTCGCCAAGTTCTGTGTTAACCTGAATTCCCTTGCTTGCAATGTTGTTTGCAAACAGATGAGAGGACTGAGAGCAACCCTGTATGTAAATAAATGAACAAACATAATAAATAATTGGTCATTCACTTGGAGATAAAAGGTATACTTCTTTGATGTGTTTGGATGGGATGAGGAATATTGCTAACTCGGATTAGCAACTATTCCGACTTACTATTTTGTATTAGGGCGGATAGATGGAGGACTGGAATGCTAACCCTTGCTATTCCATTAACCCAACCAAAACTTGGGTTAGCGGCTATTCCGAATCGCTGGGTTAGCAGCCGCTAATCCCACCAACCCACCCTTTCATCCAAACGCACCCTATTCCAGAAACTAGTTTCATTTTGTATCAAAATTTGCTTGCAGTTTAAGATGTAACTGAATTGCATTGTACGCTTCACAATGGTAATTAATTCTTACACATCTAAATAGCCTAGAAAAACCTTTAAATGCTGAAAGATAAGGTACTAGGATTCTTCCTTTTGCACTTTGTACTATTCATTCTGGTATCTGGCACCACAATGGACATGCTAAAATAGCTAATACTCAATTTCTATGTGCAAAGGAACATGTCCCAAACTAAAAATTTGCTATGTAGCGGACAATTTCATTTATTTCTAATAAAGAAATGTTACTTTGTTTTCAAACATGAGCAAACACTATTAAAAATTTAAATAAAACCACTAATGTATACTTAAACTTGTAAAATGAAAAATAGAAATAGCATGATCCTTCAAGGGAACTAACATGGTACAGCACGACCCCATTAAGGCTGTAAAACATAATAGTCATTTCTGGAGCAGACACAATACAAGTCCACATGATAGATTTGATTCCATTTGTTTGGGGCGACTCCGTATGAGAACTCTGCTTCGTGAGGCTCATTCCTTTCTTTGATCTTGACATATAAAGATGCATCCACGGCATCAATCGGCTCACATCAAGGTTACACTGGGTCCCTCCAAGCTTGGCATCGACCTCAGCTCTAACAGGTAAATCGGACTACAAACATGAGATTTAAAAAAAGTATGTTACCATCTGACAATGGACTCAGCACTATTTTATTGCTTATTCTCTTGACAAAGAATTTCATTTCTATGCATCAGTTAAGATACAGTATTGTCATTAACATTTTATTACTAATATGTATTACATGTGGGCACTGGGCACTAAGGTGATAAGAAAATAACTTACTTCGACGGGAACATCAATTGAAGCTACAGTTGCAACTTTGAGAATTTCCAGGAAAGAAGTACCACCCTCTCTAAGCAACTGCAATATGAAGAAAACAAACCATCAACCAAAAAAAATATACCCTTAACAATTCAGATAAAAAGTAGAAAAAATAAGAGTATATTACATGAATTTCACTTAAATCCATTTGAACATCAAAATGTGAGGTTGCCTCTCCTGTTTCGTCATGGGATTGGAGCTTGATGCTGCTAAGCTGGATCCCAGTAATGTTGTTTTCTATTGTGATCCTTTCACCTAAGTGCATGAACTTCGCATCAAGCTTTGGCACACTGAAGCTAACCTTCCAAAACAACAGGTATTGGTTTTGTTAAATGAAATAGCACATCTATTATTAGAATCCAATCCTAAGTAAAAATTTTACTAACTAAATTAATAAATTGTAAACGATCAAATCAGATAAACAGACCTTTTCTGGTAATGCATACACTTGCTTCTTTATTGCTGAAAGTACAGCTTTACTTTTCCCAGACTTCTTAGCACCTGTAGCAGAACTGGTGTCTCCTGGGAAGTCAGTGCTTTTGTCAGAACTAGCACTAGACTTGGAGATAAGACTTTCATCAAGGTTTACCATGACATCCCCACATGTCAGATCCAGATTTTTTATCCTGATACCTTTTTCCCTGTTAAATTATGAAAAGCTAACTTAAAAATTCAGAATTACCAACCTGTCATTAAGGAAAACTTCAGGACATAATGAACATTCCAGAGTAAGAACATAATACCAGATTTAGGGATCATGGCACCTAATCTGGTACAGGTTTGATCATGTTTGAAACATTATCTTGTCTCTCTTGGTTGTTACTATTAGAATGCACTTGAGGCACATTCAGCATCAGTTGAAAAATGAAGGTTATTTGGAACAAAATTGGACTCAATCCTGGCTTAACTATACTGGTAACTCAGTTGAGCATTTTGAGGAATCATACATTCGTGCCAGTCAAAAGTGCAACCTTGTAGAAACCAATTGATGCATCAAGATATTTTCAGAACTTACTTCTCATGGCCAAAATTGCATGTAACCATCACATCATCACAAACAAATGGAGCAAGGCTCTTTTCAGATGGTACTGGGAATGCCTGATCTGACTGGGAGCAGTCAGGTTGGTTATGGCACACAGGATCCATACCAGACCCATAATCCCCAAATTGTAGAGATAGTGGCACAAGGTGCACCTTCACCTCTAGACTCTGGTTGGGCCCAGCAATTTTGAAGATGTCAAGCTTCAGTTCTTTGACTTCAATACCAGCCTTTGGTACCTGCATATGGATTCTTGTAAGTCCATTATAATGCAATAGGTGCAACTGTACAATCATGCATTTTTCTAGTTCTTATTAGTTAACATTGAATCTTGCAATGACACCCAATCATACATATACATTTGAATTAAACCCAAAAATGCTACTGAGTACAGTGACGGAAATCCTTTGAAGACCCAAATTACAGGAACCAGAATGTAAATAATACAAAAGAGAGCTCTTCCTGGTACCTTGTCTCAAACTCAAGAACAAGACTATTTCAGGACCAAAATAAAAAACCGCAAACATTCAATGCGGATCCTACATAAATTAACCTACCTTTTCCAGCTTGAAAGACTTAAAAGATATAGATAGATATCATTAATGTTGGTCAATAAGAATACCTTGACAACTAAATCTGTAACCCAAACGGATAAAAACCTCGTCGCACTCGTAATAACAAACCATTTCCCTTTCCCAGTGGAACTCGACTTGCGTGATTTTGCAGTTTTCTTGCTCTGCCCAGAAGGCCGCGTGACGAGTTCTATATCAGATATTAGCAACTGCAATTTTGGATCTTTAGAAATTACACTGACCCCAAGCTTAACCAGTGACTTTCGGAAGCTTAGTTTGATCTCGCCGACAGAAACTGATTCAATAGAGCCCTGGAAATGCAGAAAAGCACAAGATTAAGTGATACAGTGGTGAAGTTGAACTCCAATATCTCATTTTATTTGCAGCATCTCATTTTAGCAAGCAGTACGATATAATTTAACATGCTTGATAATAACAGTTAACCAGTTGACTGATATGACTTAAAAGGCATTTAAAAGATGATTTTCATAACAAAACTCTATTAAATATGACAAGTTCACCCCTACTTTTAGTAAGGTGTTCTATTTCCTAAATCCAAACTAAAACAAAATATAAAATAACCAAGAGCATTTAAATGTTCCAATTAAAGACTGTTTGAAATAGGTCATGGACAAACCATCAAGTTCAAATATAATAGTACAGGGCAAATCAGTTAATTTTTTTAGTATATAAAACAGGTTCCTAAGACTAGGTGGTTATATGCAAACTCAATTAATGTTGTGTCAAATTGGAAAAAAAAATAAAAATCTGTGATCTTATTAGCAAGCACTATTTAATTAGATCTAATCAGGGGGAAAAAAATAAATAGCGTTAGGGAGGAACGTTACCTTTCTAAACTTTATATTAACATCTCTCAAGCAATTGAATCCAGCCACACGGAAACTGACAGAAGCACTCATTACACGGCTGAGAAACCAAGCCAACATGCGGGAAGCGAATCTGCCAATTATATGTAAATCTGATTTAACATCAACGTAATTCATTTTTTAAAGTTTCTTTAGTAATTGCCTATTAAGGAGGAATAAAATCAATGGATCATTGAAATAATGTAGGGTTCTCATGGACGGCTACAAAAAAGCACAATGTACTCGTGAAGTATCATTTTCACTGCTTTCCTCAGTTTAATTTATGTGTATCTGGATTTTTTTCAAGACACAATTAGAGCTTAATTGAGACTATAAAGTTAAATTTTGCAGAAATTTCACTCAAATGGCAAAGTGATCAACAGAACCTAGGACCTAAACAAAGCACATTTTGGTAGCATTAACTAAATTGGATACTCTACCACTCCAAGGCATGGCTATAACACAGAATCATCTCACTTCAGTCCTAAATTAACCTCTAAGCTCACTGGAACAATCAAGAATCGTACTAAAATATCAGATTCATCGAGAGATCTTACGTGAACACGACCCATCCGACGACTGAAGCCATCAGGAAAACCGAGAAGAACTTCGCCGGCGAGGAGGCCATCTCGCCGGCGTACGGATCCACGGCGGTGCCCCCGCCTGATCTACTCAGACCCGATCAGGTTTCTCAGGATCCGCTCTGCCATCCACTATCTCATCGCATGCCTTAAGGATAAAGGATCTAGGATCTATCTAGCTTGATCTGGCGCTTGCGAGAAAGCGAAAAGGAGCAGAGAGGAGAAAACAAACAGAATTTGATTATAGCGTAAAAGGGCAAAAAGTGTGGGTTACAGTTGAGTCTGTGTGAAGCACAGCTTGAGACTTGAGATTCGAGTGAATTTGTTTCTTCTTTTTCTATTTCTTTTACTCGAATACTTGGGCCGAGTTGCAAATCACGAGGTGCGGATAGACAAGGGTCGGTTCCTCTCCAATTGTACATGATTCACAAAAACGATCTCGTCAGATCTAAACCATTCTTTTAAATCATACGGTATCTAATTCTACGCCCTCCTAAATCTGGACCGTACTGACTTTCAATTAACGGTGTAGATCTTTTTTGTCAGTCCAATGAAAGTCGTAATGTTGGACGGGATCGGAGCATGAGAGGGGCTAAAGGAGACCTACGGAAAGTCAAAAGAAAACTGTGGATTTGTGCTGTAAGCCATATGGATCTTTCATGTAGCGAGTCAAAGTGTGTCAGACCAGTATCTTCTGATTTCTTTTCCTTCTTGTTGTGCGATCAGACCTGATCAGAGTCGCCGCCGAGTCGCAACGCAGATTATTCCCAATTTTGCCTTCCGTAGTCGCTGAAGAATAATGCGCCGTGTCAAAGTGTATGAGTCCTGTCATTATAATACTCATGACAACTATAATGATTTAGATTTCAATTTATAGAAGATTTTTTAATAATTAATTTTAGATTTTATTTATCATTGAGACAATAATAACAAGTCACTATAGAAAACTATGATAGTGGATGTAAATTCTCAAGTGTACATACTATATATATACTTACTAAACGGTCTAAGCGTTGGTTGGTGATTGAATTTGAATCGAATTATATCACGTGAATTCATTGAGATTTTTATAAAATATACTATCATGTAAAGAACATATATCTGATGATATTAACATATAAAGGACATATATTGAGTATTGTTTGTCAACTTTGTTGATATTAGGATCACAAAATTAGTCAAATTTGATTAAAGATCATCATTAACCTCACAAAAAGCATGGTAATTGCATATTAGGAAAAAAAATTATGCGTAATATTTGATGTATTTGTTCGATTTTTGTATTAAAATGTTTACCGATTATCTCGATAAATATCCATTCGTATTAATTCCTCTAATTACGAATTAAACCAATTTCTAATTCTGTGCATGCAAGATGGTGTTGATTCTCTTCACAACCGCGATATGAAAATATATGAAAGAAGAGAAACCGAAAAATCTTTCAATAAGAAATAATACCACCAATAGTATTATTGTATGATACATAGGAAAATAAACAGATAGAAAATAAGCATAGGTTAGATAGGATATCATATAATCTATACATATTCTTTGTTCTTCCCCTCTTTTAGCCTATAAAACCCTTTTTTATTTTTAATAAAAGATTAAAAAAGTAGGTCTAGACCTACTTACATATTAAAAAAAAAAAAAGATTATGAATTCTCATACACATTTCTCATTGCATTATATTGGACTTAGCCCAATATAATTTAAGAGATTAATTTGGGCCCACATATAAACGTAGGCAAAGGCCTAACAAATCCTTGAATAAAATCCATCCATTTCCATGGTCATAATACATTAGAAATATTCCTTCAGAGATCTTCTGAAGAAGTCTCTTTTTGTTTCTTGTAATTTAATGACATCAATTTAATACAGAATTTTAATTATTTTAGCTATATAGGCTTATAGCACTCAATTTTAATACAGAATTTTAATTATTTTAGCTATAGGCTTATAGCACTGAATGGATACATGTATAGAAATGTCAAAGTTTTGTTCGAGAAGTAACCTATCATGCCATTCAAATCGACACATTCCTTCATACAAAAATATGTACATTTTTATATATATATTTATACGAATATACACACTTTCATGTGAATTTCTCATCCAATTAAGTCTTAGCACGCTCAACTTGTCACATAGCCTAAAACCCAAAAAAATAATAATAGTCACATCACCAAGGGTGTGGGGCCCACTTGATTGAAAAAGGAAGGATGCTTTGAGTTGTCTTCTTTTTTCTCTTTTTCAAATTAGGAAACCACAATTTAGACTATGTACATTCGTGTTGCGGGTCATTAATAATTGGATATTACAAAAATAAAGTGTGAGAAATTGGGCATTTACATAATTCATAAAATAGATTTTTGTCCCAATGCATCATGGAAAATTTATTTTTTGTATTTATAACAAAGAATTTGAGAGATTCAATACTTGAAATTCATTATTGTAAGGTGAAGTTTGTGAGTTATTTTAGCAAGTTATTAGTAACTACTAACTTAACTTGATTCTAAAAAAAGGTTTAATTTTATCATTATTTTAAACTCTTTCTATTTTTTTTTTAATTTCTCCTTCAAATTTTTACTATATTTTATACATCCTTCGAGTTTTTTAATTCTTTATTGTTTATCTATTAAATTCAATGGCATTGATTTACATGTAATTAAATTATATTTAATCTATGATCAAAATTTAATTAATAAAAGTAAGACAAAAGTACCCTTATCTTTTTCCACTTTTTTTTTATCTTTATTTCTTGTTTGAATTCTTTTTTTTATATATTAGCGTGATTTTTCTTTTATCCCATTTTCTTGTACCACACAATTAATCTAATAGTGGATAAATATATTTTTGATACTATATATTATTTTAGTCTAAAGTCTCATTCATCTTTCTAAAAAAAAGTAAGAATAAAAAAAACGCTCTCTGTTTGTATGTTTATGTATGCAAAAAATAACGTAATTCATAAATTTTTCAAATAGAATGATGAAAGTGTTAATTTATTTTTTTGAATTATTCTGACATTAGAACCAACTCATATATCATAAACATAATTCTTTGCACGAGTAACTCGTACAAAGCATTATCTATGACAAATCAAGGAAAGGAATCTTAAAAAGCACACATAAAGATTTTCAATGGAGACAAAAAAAAAAGGAAGAAATATCCTTTTTGAGTATGATGTTTATATGTTAAAGCTCATTCAATATTTATAATGTCAATTTCAAGTTCCAACAAAATAATTAAAGTTTATATATGTGAAAGAAACATAGTGATGTGCAACGAACATAATTTAGGATAGTGAAAAGGAGATCACTTAATTTAGTCATGACATATATAAAACGATCGAAAAGTAATGTCATTTTATTTTTTCATTGGTTGGAGTCAGAGAGCAGGAGAGAAAAAAAAAGATGAATGAAAAAGAAGAAATATAGAGCATAAGTATTAATCACGATAAATAAAAGATTTAACTAACTGAAAAGGAGATAATCAAGTTAATTGAGCAAATTATCTTATACTTCTTCACTTAAAAAGAAACTATTAATTTATTAGGAACTAATTAGGGTTAATTTTATAGTAGTAATTTGAAAGACAAATAAGAAAGAATTAATAGAGTTAGAATGCAAATAAAATAAATTGAACTTTAAAAGGATAAATAAGAAAAGTAGTAAAAATAAAATATAGTGAACCTCTAAAGGAGAAATAAGAAAAGTAGCAAGAATTGAGAAATATATAAAAAAAATTATTCACAAAAAAAAGTTGAAAATTCTCTAAAAAAAAACTTAACTAAATTTTGTAAGCATCCATTATAGATGACTCAGCATGTTGTTGCACATTAGCCAATAGTCACAACAGATCCAAAACATACCAACCAACAGGCATTAATCATTTTGGAAATGCCAAACTTCTCCCATATTTATTTTGTTACATAATTCATCTCACATATTTATTTTATTATTGGAAGAGAGAGATTCAAATGCTTCCATTTTTTTTTATGTTCAATAATATTTTTATTTACTAAATTTTCTATAACAAAAATTATAAAATATAAAATATAAAATAAAATTGTTAGATTTGATCTATATTATTCTTTTTTATATACACATAAAAACATATGACTTTTTTTATTTTTGTTCTAATTAAGAATCAGTAACTTGAAAAATAAAAATTAAAAAATTATCCACATCCGTGCATGTTACAAGCTCTTGATGTCAATCAAAATAAAGTTGAAATTTTATAACTTTTTATGTATGCATAGAGAAAATAATATATGTCATATTTGACGTTTTAATTTTTTTAGTTATTATAGTTAATAAAAAAAATAGATATTACATCGGCACCACAGATAGAGATTTGTTTAAACTCATCTCTTTCTTTTCTCCGAAAATATCAGTTACACGAAATTCATTTTGTTAAATAAATATATGATTTGTCATCATCTTTGTTGTTAATTAGTTTACTTTTGATTTAATATGACTTCTTTGTTTCTTTATTCAATATAGAAAAATACAGTTATATCTTATAGTATGACTTAGATGTAAAAATAACCTACTAGATAAGGTGATTTAATATTATGATAATTTGTAAATACTAAACAAAATAAGCAAACCTCCTCATCATCTAATACCTCTAAATATTAAAAAAAAAATACACAAGTTCTAATTGTCAATATATATATATATATATATATATAAATTTTGTGCTTAAAAATAATAAAAGGACTATTTTCAAGATTCAATATTTTTTAACGCAACTCTAAATTTGAGAATGAAACATCGAAAATCCTAAATGCAAAAATTAAGCCAAACGACTCTTCATAAAAAAAAACAACAAAATATGTAGAGTGACTCTATTATGGATCAAAAAATTTAACAGTTATTATATTTAAATAAATTACAATCATTAATTTGAATTTGAATTTTTTCATTTACAATATAAATTCCGATCCATACCAAAATTAGTCAAATATATATAATATTTGACGCGCGCGTTTTTGCGCTCGGAAACATTTCCCAAAAAAATAATAAAATATATGTTGGAAAGCTAAGCAAGCAATCAACCAAACCCACAATTAATTCAAAGGCAATGAAAACGACTTATGCTTTGTTATTTAATCAACATACGTCATGAGCAAATCAGCAAGTGACAATAAATAATAAGAGGGGAAATTAATAATAGTAAAACAAATAATATCTATGTTTAATGATATGATCAACCAATCATGCACATTATTTTATGTGATCCTCGGATTTTTATAAACTTAAATTGTTTTGGTTTTACATTTTTAAAAAATTTCCCTTGACATTTGGAGCCGGCTGTAACTTCTGATACGTGTCATGTTTAAATTGGTCAAAAGATAATAAAAAGAAAAATATGGAAGGAAGTTGAAAATCATGTTATTCTCTTATTTGATTGATTGTATCTTAAAATTAGAGTGTATGGTTAAATAAAGCAAAATATTAATCTTAATTGACTTCAGTTTAAAAGTTTAATTGGTGAGACAATTTTCTTTATTTAAGAGGTTAGAAGTTTTAAATTTGGATGAGAAGTTTTTTGTAGATATTTAAAATTCAGATTCTTGATCCTGTCTTTGTTAAAAAAAAATCATTTTAATTCTTTCGGTTTTATATGCCAAATTAATGAGAAGAAAGAGAATTTATATGAAGACAAAAAAGGTATATTTCTCGAATTATTTTGAAGTATATATATATATCTTAAAAAATTAGATTATATTAGCTGATTCTATTTATTATCCCTAATCATTAACCTGCATCAAAATTCGTGACTATTATGAACAATTTTTTGTAATAATCAGCTCCATTCTTTTATAACTATTTTGGGTATAGTGTGGTCCGATGTAACCCTAAAATTTTTCCTCGAAATTATCTTTTCATAATTTATAACATAAATTCTTTTTTTTAAAAGATTTTTTGTTAGGCTTGATTATAATTTTAACCGTTCGTGGAGATCCTCCCTACACATTGTTCCGGATCGAGACAGAAGTTGAAGTCGTTATTTTTTTTTTCCGAAATAAGAACTCTCGGTAGTCTTAATATTTATTATTTTTCAATTTTTAAAAAAAAAATATAAATCTACATCACTTTATAAAGAGATGAGACATATCATTATATATATTAGATTTGTAATTAAAGTTATTATTTCAAATCTTACAAATAAGATCTCTGACATGTTTCCACTATAAGTAATAAAATACTCTAAATTACTCTAAATTACTCTAAATTTGATTACAAGCGTATAACCTTATTGAGTAGCAAGTTACGGTGTCGATCCATAAAGACAAATGTGAAATATCGGTTCTCTTTAGTTCACTAACCTAGACAATTAAATTTTGATTTGTTTGATTCTAAAAATAAATTATAATAGTAACAACAATAACCGAAAAGATGTATTTAAGAGCGAAAGTTCTAAAGGCTTGGCTTTCTATCTACTTGAGTATTCAATTCACTTGATTTATTCTTTTAAATTATCTTAGGTTTGTGCCAGCTATCTATTCTAATGTAGTATAAACTGACATTTTCATAGATCAATATCATATTTTAAACTGCATCGAATTTCATTGGTCAGTACCTCATCCTATTAATCTAGAGTCATAACGATCCTATAGGTCAAGGTTAACCTTGAATTCCTATTGCTTCAAGGGTCAGTACCTCGCAAATGAATTCGATTTCAATTCTGAATATTTGTCTAGATTATTGGTTTCACAAGTCAGTACTTAATCTTTTAACCTAGGTTTACTCTTGTCGTCAAAGAAATTAGCAAAAGAAAGAACATAGAATTGACATGATAGAAGTCAAGATCTCAAAGTCAATCGTCACTATCATCTGCTCTTCCACTCGTACTATTTTTGTTGGGAAATAGTTGATTGATCCGAGATTCAAACAAATGATTTTTGATTATTTGTCCAATTCCCTAAATTTGTGTATTGGAGGATTTAGTAAATTCATACAATACTAAAAATCTAACAATTAATATAAAAGTAATTCACAAACTAGAATAAAAACAATAATAAAAGCAAATTGAAATAATTTAAGTTTCAAGTTTTATACGCCATCATCTCTAGAGAGAAAATTAGCTTCCCATGGGGCGCAAAAAATGAGAAAAAAAATAAAAATTCATTATTACTAACAAGAGTTTTAAAAGAAGAGAAAATATAAAATATCAATTCAAGTTTTAGATTTTCTTTTTCTTCTTCAAATTCTCTCTTCAAGATCTTTCTCAAAATTTCAACTCACTCTCAAAGCAGTTAAAAATTAGTTAGGATTGTCTCCTGAAGTGGTTAAGGTTCATGAAGGACGTCCCTCCTTAATATTTATAGGGACTGGGACCCTACAGAGGAGAAAAATCGTACCAGGCGCAAAACAAAGGAAAAATTGTAGGTCATAGTTGGATGATTGCGACCACAATGAACATGCAAAATGGAGGCCGAGAGGGTGCATTTTGAGTCCGAAGATTGCGGGTCATAATCGGATTATTACAACCCGCAATGGCACAGTAGAGGGGCAAGTCGAGAGGGTGTTATTCTTATCCTTTGGATTGCGACTCGCAATAATTTTATTGCAAGCCGTAATATAAGTCTGATCTTGCTCCAAGCACTCTATCGTGATTCCATTCGTGTACGGACTTGCTCCAATTATGTTCAATTACTTTAGAACCTTGAAAATAAATCACAAATCTAACAGTATCTTCAACTTGATATAAAATCATCCTAAATTACTCTAAAATCAAAGAAAATTGATATAATTTGAGATGTAAAATCCTTACAAAAAATATATAAAATTGAGACTTATCAATCTCCTAACCTCATTTTCTCACTCTTGACTCTCTAATCTCAATAACACATTGTTCTACAAAATTTAAATTTTATCTTATACTATCCTTACTCCTTAGAGATCTTATATTATCTCTATAAGGGTCATGACCAAGTCTCATTTGTTACTTGCAAACGTTGTAAAATTTCTTAGTATAAACAATTCAAAATAAATGTAACCAAGAAATATGAAAAATTAAATGAAATATATGAGATCTCTCTCATTTATTTTATTGCCTTTCATCTACATTTCCATCACCCAGAAAATGATACTTGGTTTTTGTAAATAGAACATTAATGACAATTTATCAAGTAAAAGCGTTTATAACATTTTATGTTCCTTGAATCAGGTTTGACATGGTGGATTATTTTATTTTACTTTTATTTTTTTTTGCCTTGCATCTTGTCTCAATTGTAATGGAGATTTTTTACTACTCAATTCAATATTGTGATATCAAATGTCATATTCATATAGAGTTAGAGACATAGCTAAATAATCTTTAGTCTAATCAATTATCCTCACTGAATTTTCACAAAAAATCTTTTGTAATTATATGATTTTTTTAATTTTTTTAGAAGAAATTAAAAAAGTCTTATTAGTTTGACATAATTGGTGAAATTTTTTGACTCCACCACATTACACAAATAGATACATCATAAAATGATTTAAGTTTCATTGTTTCAAAAGTTTTTAAAGTAAGTCAAATCAACAAGAATTCAGATTGTTGGACCAATCAATCACTAGTTATTGTCAAATTTAATTTAATTGCATGACATAAAATTATTTGAATTTTTACTAATAAATGATCATCAATTAACGTGTGAAATTTTACTTAATTCAATGTATCAAAATTAATCACTATATTATACAATCATCTATAGAAATTTTTATGCATTTATTTGGTATTGCATTTTTTTTTTTGCTTTTTCTCTTTGGCTTTGTTTGAGAATGTATATTTGCTCTCTGTTGTCTTTCAAACTTTGTAAATTTTTTAATTTAAGTTTATTTTATTGTATTGTTGATTAGTAATTACCACCCAAACTTAAAATAATACAAAAAAATCTAACAATTTTCAAATAAAAAAAGCAAGAAAAAAAAAGAAAAGACCATTTGAGAGAACAACCCTTTCTAATCCATCCATTGCATCTCATTCACAACTTTTCTCAATTTTTTTAAAGAAATAGGTTTTTTTACCTATTTTTGTGATTTTATTAATATAAAAGAGAAAAATTACAGAATCATATTTTTATAAAACAAAATAAAAAACAAAATAAAAAACAAAATAGAGTAAACTTAAAACTCAAGCTAATTAAACTAATATTATTACAAATTCATCACCTAATTATTTGTCTCTTTAAGACTTCAATTGTCAAAAAAAAAAAAATTTGGTTTTGCTCCTTCCTCTCATTTTTCACCATGTGGTACCAAGCATAGTCTAGATAGATAGCATTTTTAATTTATCATTGTTTGGTTTTATGCATTAATTTTTAATTTATCATTGTTTGGTTTTATGCATTAATTTTTTAATTTATCATTGTTTGGTTTTATGCATTAATTTTTAATTTATCATTGTTTGGTTTTATGCATTAATTTTTAATTTATCATTGTTTGGTTTTATGTATTAATAAATAATTGAGCTGGAATCTAGTGTCTGAATGGATCAGGTTTTGTCATTAGTTAATATTTCTTCCTTTTAATATTTTTTTTCCAACCAGCTTGCACCAACTATAAACTATAAACTATAAACTATGCTTGTAAGTTGTAAGCTCAGTAGCCGCCTTATTGTGAAAAATTCAGATAATCAATTAATTAATTATGTAAATTAATTATTTGCTAAAGCATCCCTCTCCATGTATATGACCTTCTTCTTGGCCCCATATATTATTTATTTATTAATTTATTTATTTTGTATATTTGGTCTATAGTTAATTTTGTAGAATATTTGCTAGGCCAAGGAATATCATATTATTATAATTAAACAATAATAATTATTATTTAGTGTATAAAAAAATTATGAGAAATAAATGCTAGGTGCACTGATTTTGACCTCCTCTCTTCTCTCTAATCTTGACAATTAGCTTGGCACAGAAGAGAGACTTGATGGAACCAATAATTAGCCCTTGAAAATCATTTCCATTTCCATTTCCATTTTCATTAATTATTATCACTTTTTGAGGAGATTTGATTCGCAGCACCAACTAGTCTCCGAAATTGGCCGTGATGCGCTGGCCAACAAAGGTTACACGTGTTGTTACATTATTGGATGCCTACCCCTAAGTTAAATAATTCCAACAAACATGATTTTTAAATAGGGAATTCGGAGATAAATTTATAAAATAAGAAGCACTGTCAAACAAAGACAAACTTTTGTGGGGGAAAAAAAATGTATGGGGAACAATTATTTATTTGATTTAGTAATGGACCTCATGGTACAAGTATGGACCAATTTATTACAAATTTTAAAATTTTATTTTTGGAAAAATAACAGACATAATTTGTGGTACAAAACCCACCACATCTCTCAGAAGGTCTAGTGAATTATTGTCTTTTTTTTTCCAAATAGGTCCTTCAAAACAAAATAATTACAAATCAATAAGAAAAAGAATAAAGTGTACAGCTAGGATTGGAATTTTTATGTCTAAGACAAAGTTTTAGGTCTACCAACTGGTTGTTAGAAGAAAGAGGCCATTTTAACAACACCCCCCCCCCCCCCCCCCCCATCTTTGTATCACACCTTGAAGGTGTCAACAACAAGCTATTAATACTTTGATTTGAAGAGAGGTGTGGCTACTATTAAAAAAAAAATACAGGTTTTAAGTTACCTTGCTTTTTTGTTTTTCTCCTCTCCATTTTCTCTTCAATGGAGTGCTCACCTACCTTCAAATTTTAGAGTTTTATTTTATTTTTTTATTTTTATTATTGCTATTTTTTTTTCCTTTGAGATTGGAGGCATACAATCAGAATCTGATTATCTGATTTTTATCAAATTGTTATATATTAGAGTAAATGTTAACGATATTAGCTTGTCAAAAGATATGTAATAAAGACGTGATTATTAACTATATGATTTTGCACTTGTACGTAACATATTTTAATTAAAAGAGGGGTCAAAGATCCCATTTTCAATTCAAAAAGAAAAAAAATATAATTTCTCATTCAACCAAGTGTATGATCTCTATAAAATTCAATATGAGAAAAAATATTAAATAATTCTGTTCACGTAACTATGTATTTTTTTTATTAAAGTCGTGTAGTAAAGAAATTAAGTAGGTCAGGTGATAGTTATAAAAAAAACAAAAATTATTTGTAATTCAATAATGAAAAAACATACAAAAAATAGAAAAAAAAAACATACTTATAAATATAAAACCATATAATATGTAATTAATTGTTGAAATTTTCTATTATATTTGTTTAACCCAAAAATTTTAAAAAATTTCCTTTTTAAAAAAAATACTTTATAACCAATATATTTTTTTAATCTCTGTTATAGCTCGATTATATATCAACACCAAAAATACACATGTTATAGCTCAATTATTCCCTTCTTAATTCCTCTCAAACAAATTTAACTCTCCATTATTTCTTGCAATGGAGAGCAGTAAAACCATCACAAAAAGACTAAGCTGATCTCGTGCCAAAAGGTCAATTTAGATTTTGATTATTTTAGTGTGCGAAACGTGTTTAAGGAGCCGTAACAAAAAGTGTTATTATTTTCGGAAGCACATTTTTGCGAGAAAACCCAAAAACTTTTTTAATTTGTAATGAGAAAGTTAGTTTTTAGGGTAACTTTTTGAAGTTGAATTCTGCACATTTTTTTTTTGTATAATTTTGTTAGAGGAGGTAGGTAAATGTTCTTAAAAGAAGATTAATTGCAACTTTTTAAATAATTTGAAAGGATAATTGGAATATTATTGTTCAAAATTCTAAGTTTAGATTGAATTGTACTTTTATACCGTATGGAAAAAAAAAGTATAATTATAAAACAAAAGTATGTTGTGTGGTAATAATAGAAATATTTTATTGAAAATGTGGAGCTATGTTGCACTGTGATCAAAAGCACTTTGTTCTAGGGAATATTTCTATAACTCTCAACCATGCCTTGTAAAATAATGTGAAAATAATATTCTTTTTTTTTTGAAAGTTGGAGTATTTTTAATGTTGTGTAGTTCCATGAAAGCAATGTTTCCTATTTTGAAGTCATGCAAAAAAAGTATAATAGGCGTCACATATCTCATAGTGCACTACATTTTTTTTTTATGTTAATGTAATATTTTGAATGCATTATAGAAAATGCCTAGAAGAACATGATAATTATTTCTGAATTTCTATCAAAATAAACAAATTATTTCAAATAAGTCAAACTAAATTATACAATTCGTAATAGAAGGAAAAAAAAAGTGTTGATATACAAATATCGTGATTGATACTGTCATCGACGCCGATTTTATTATTCATATTAAATGAGTTATTATTCATAGTAGCGATTTTATTATGTAATTATTTACAGCACTTCTATTATTCAACTTAAATAAGTTATATATAAATTAGTGACATTTGAGTTAAATAATAAAATACTATACAAACTAAATTATATACTAAAATCATTGATATGAACAATAACTCATTTTACATAAATAATAAAGTCTGTATTCATGACGGTACCAACGATAGTATCTCTCAAACATTTTCCAAAAAAAAAAAAAAACTCAATAACCATTGAGGATACTAGTGGATGTTATAACAAGCCAAAAAATGGTAGGAGTGAATAGTATAGTACAATCAAATCTAAAAAAATAAAAAAATTGTGATGCAAAAAGAACAAAGAAAAAAAAAACCCTAAAAAGGAAAAAAATTATGTAAGGAAGAAAGTGACAACGTGCCGTCTAGATGTGACAAAATGGCGATTAGGCATTGTTACTTTTCCTTAATGGGATTGTGGGGCTTGGTAACATTGGTTGTTTTATAAAGTTACAATCATGCTACTCCAACTAGAGCAATTATTTTATTCTCCACTAATTTTAATTTAATCTAGTTTATTTCTATGATAATATAAACTAAAAATTGAGGCATTAGTTCCCATGATTTTATATGATCATCACTCTTGGATGAATTTTTACTTGTATTTTTTTTAGTATGTTATTTATATGATCAAACATCAATTGGTTCTCTTTTGTTTTGATAAATATGTATTGGTTATATTTTATTTTTTCCCCCTCTAATTTATTTAAATTTAAGTAAGAATATAAATTATTCCCTAGCGTTGTTCACAAGGCAAATCATTATAGCATTTTTTGACGATTGATAACCAACCAGTCAAGTTCCATGTCACAAAAGACTTTTTCATGCAAAGATATAAAGAAATAAAGAGTTTTCTTAGCAATAAATAATGTGTCGGCTAGCTATAAATAAGCAATATTTTTATGAAAATATAGCTACATGATACTCAGTAAAACATATTTACACAGCCAAATACAACAAGTCAATTAATTAAAGTGGCCTAGCTTTTTTTTTTCTTTCAATTTCATGGAATAACAAAAGTTAAAAAAGGTTCTGAATTTTTGAAAAAGAAGTAGAAAGTGAATGAAAAAAATGGCTAAACAATCAATAAAAAAAATATTTTTTTACAAAATAAAAAATATATTAGACCAAAAAATTTTAAGATACAAAAAGTATACACAAAATATATTTTTTTTATTCATGACCTTTATTATTTTTTCCATTTTGAAACACTTGCTTGTGGAAAAAGGGAAATATAAAATTTCTGTATGGAAATTTTGATAAAATATAAACTTTTTATAAAAAAGGGAAATATAAAATTTTTATATACACAAAATATAAAATTTTTGTATGGAAATATAAAATTTTTCCATTTTAAAACTGGCTAAATTTAGTTGGTAACTTGGTATAATAGACATAGAATAGAGGGGGGGGGGGGGGGGGGGGGGTTCCCACTTGGGAGCAGTTTAACCTCCATTCAATTTTTTTTAAATTTTTATAGTTGGGTTGTTGTTATACTTGCCACTGGCTGGTGCTCCTTATTACTACTATTTTATTCTAGTGAGAGAAAGAAACTCAAAACCCACAAACCTTAGAGAGAGAAGGAGGTAGAGAGAGAGAGAGAGTTGTAGAGAGAGAAAGAAAATAACTTTTTTTTAATTCTGCATTTCTTATCTCTCTCGGGATCAGATTGTCCCCATATTGGGAGGTCTTTTCTCTTTCTTTCTCTCTCTCTCCCCCCCCAAATCGGCTGAGAATTTTCAATTTCAATATCAATTTCAATTCGATTATATGATGCTGTTGTTGTGCTGCTGCTCCCCATGAAGGTCACAGCACCATCCCTCTCAGGTGACCTCCTCTTCCCCTCCCCTTTCTTTCTTTCTTTATTTAATTTGATTTTGTTCTCAAAAAGAAAAAGAAAGGAAAGGAGATCCCTTTCTCTCTTCTTTTTATCTATCTATCTATCTATCTATCTATCTATCTATCTATCTATCTATCTATCTATCTATCAATCCATTTCTCCATGTTCCCATCAATCCTTTGAAGTGACCTCTGTCTGTGCTGTGCAGTGTATATTCTAAATATTAATATATTTTTTGTTTTGTATGTGAAGTGCTTGACCTGTTTTATAGTCTCTTCTATTTTCCTTTATATCTATTTTGGTTGGTGTTGTTTTCGGTAGGGTTATTGTCATCCATGTCTAAATTTTCGTAATTGTTTGGATTAGGTGGAGCTTTCAATTGTGATGTTCTCCTTGAATTTTGGATTCTAAGTCGAATTGTGCTCCGATTTCTCCTTTTCTTATATAAATTGTTCTGTTCTTCTATTGTAATTCTCTCTTTGTGAAGAGAATAAAATCTTGTTGTATTCTGTTGAATTTCATTTTGGGTACTTTCTTTTCTTTCTCTAACATAATTTCTTTTTGTTGTTGCTTCGATTTGGTATCTCCTTGCCACTAAAAAAACCCACTGTTTGTATTAAAAAATAAACCAAATTCTTCTTTCTATTGTTCTCTACTACTACTCTTCTCTTCTCTGTTTTGTTGAATGGTTAAGCTCACAATTTTCTCTGGTAAGTTTTGCTCCTTTCTCTTGCAAAATTGGACTCTAAATCTAATGTCTTCAAGTTCTTGCAATATATTATCTCAATTTCTTCTTTGTTTTTTCTCATCTGTTGAGTGTCGGTCGAAATTTTTTCTTTTTCTTTTTTTGTGTCCTTTTCATCCTTGGTTTGATTAAATGATTGAATTTAATGTGGGGAGGGTTGGGAGAGGGGTTGGGGGGGGGGGGGGACCAATTTTGCAATATTTCATTTTTAAGGAAATATTTACTTTATAATTGATAAAATATTGAGAATAAGACTAAAAAACTTTCAAGGATTTCTCTTGTTACTGTCATCACAGTTCTAAATTTTTTTTTACCTACAGAAAAGATTTTGGTGTTTGAGATATAGGAAATAATAATTATTAATTAGAGAGTTCATTGGTGGTTTTTTTTTTGTTTAATTCTTTTTATAGCTAAATAGAAAATGAAATTCAACTGCAACTAAAACGATACGGGCAGATACAAACTACACTGTTTCATTACCAGTTTAATATTGGTACCTTGTCACCTAATTCTTGATGATGGTTATTGCAATATCTGAATTATGAAGCATTTCATGATTGCTGGTATACTTACAAATTTTACTAATTTATTTATTTTACAGCCAGTTAAATTGCCCGAAAGTTGTTGCATGCAATCTAAAGAGGAAAACCCAACTTACGCCTTCCTTGAAAAAAGCATCTCTTCTACAATTCTGATACTTCAGAAATCAGAATAGATAATTAGGGGGGGAGTTCCATTTTAATTCATGGCGACTTTCTACACAAGCCAGGCCGAGCAGAGAGATATGCAAGGAAATGCCTCATATCCCGTGCAAAATGTCATAAGCAACTTGTTTTATCCCGACTTCACCAATGTCATCCAGTCGGATTCTTCCATTAGAGAGCATGATCTGGTAGCCTCCAGTCTGGGCCCACAACATTACACAACAGAAAATATGGTACAACCGAATGATCAGCCTGGTACACAGCTCCAATTTGGCATCTCGAATAACCAGTCGAACCTACCCATCATGCAGGGTCAAGGCCTATCGCTTAGTTTAAATTCAAACATGAACATCCCTACGCCGTGGTTTCATTATTGGCCGGTGAAACCAGATTTCTCTCAGGAACCTTCTAGAAGCGGGGACGATTCGCAAAAGGACAATGATTATAGGTTGAAAATACGTACATCGAGGTATCTTAAAGTGGCACAGGATCTACTAGATGAGGTGGTGAATGTCTGGAAAGGCATAAAACAGAAGGCTCAGAAAAACCGAGTGAATGAATCTGAGTGTAGAGACTCTGATAACGGGTCTAAAGGTGATCCCAAAAGTGAGTCTGGGACCGGCAGTGTAGAGATTTCATCGTCAGAGAAACAAGAGCTTCAGAACAAATTGGCTAAGCTGCTCACAATGCTGGATGAGGTGTGATTTCATTTTTATTTTATATCTCGGATTACCACTCTGTATCAGTATCTGTCGGTGAGTGTATACCAGTATACTTAGCAAGCAAAAGAAACTTCACTGAAGGCTGGAATTGATTGTTTTGCACCCGATATCGAACTGGTGTGGTGCCAATATTGGTCTAACAGTTTATAATTCAGTTGATAAACTAAGTTTATTTTGGCCTGATATCTTGGTTTAAATAAAGGAAAGAAAAAAAAATTATTTCAATTATATTTGACCTCTTTCTAAAGGCCATAAGATAATAATCTATTTTCGGTTTTAAGATACTGTTGTTATTATAATTATTTCACAGAATGCCAATGTTTCTATCAAGATAAATAGGGGCTGTTCATGGATAGCTGCATCAAATTATATGTAGACATTATTGAAATACATCTTCCGAGATTACATCTCATTTTAACTCCTTTCATTTCCCTAGGTGGACAGGAAGTACAAGCACTACTACCACCAGATGCAAGTTGTAGTCTCCTCATTTGACATGGTTGCAGGACCCGGCTCGGCCAAGCCGTACACAGCAGTGGCCCTTCAAACAATCTCTCGCCATTTTCGCTGCTTGAGAGATGCTATTAATGATCAAATCAAGGTAATTAGGAAGAAGCTCGGGGAGGATGATGGGTCAGGTGGGAAAGGCGGACGCCTGACCCGGCTCCGCTTCATCGACCAGCAGCTGAGGCAGCAGAGAGCGTTCCAGCAGTTTGGAATGATGCAGCACAACGCATGGCGTCCCCAGAGAGGCCTTCCGGAGAATTCAGTCTCAATTTTGCGTGCTTGGCTTTTTGAACACTTTCTTCATCCGTAAGATTTTTTATTTATCTATTTATTTAATTTTGAATTGATCTTAGCAATTTTCGGTAGGACTGCCAACTGTAGGCATTGCTAGATCATTGCCAAACTGTCACCATACCTTTTGTGGTGTATCGTACTTTGTTTGAAACAGTGCAGATTTGCTGGTCCTTGCTATTTCCTTCGTTTAATCGAGTATCCCTTTTGACTTCTCAAAGGTTTATGAGTGCTTTGCTGATTTTTTTCTTTTGCGGTCCTCATGAGCCACTTTCCTCTTCTTTGTTATTGCTTTTATGTGGACCGAGAATTGTATGATTGTGATCCTTTGCATCTGTGAATTATGATATCGGTACCACCGCTAGATAATAAGTATGGCACCGAAAAGTTTGACATCTTAGATTTTGGGTCAAATTTTTGTAGGTGAACCTGCCCTATGTGATGACAGGCTTCCAGTTGGGTTAGTTAAAACTTGGTAATAATCAA
This sequence comes from x Bolboschoenoplectus mariqueter, assembly GCA_037678475.1. Taxonomy (NCBI): domain Eukaryota; kingdom Viridiplantae; phylum Streptophyta; class Magnoliopsida; order Poales; family Cyperaceae; genus x Bolboschoenoplectus; species x Bolboschoenoplectus mariqueter. Next base: position 1,216,749 of record CM075239.1, on the reverse strand, counting down.
CCCTAGGTTAGTTTTCTCGGAATGGCGACTTGCAAGGGTCTGGGCTAGCTCCTGGACCATTGGATTAAAAGAGGGAATTATTAAAGCTTTTTAAACCTAATCTAATCCTTCCAGCCCAATAGTCACATGGCATGTATGGTCCTGTTTGTTCAATCTTTTGTGTTCATATCTGAATTTTGGTTTATTTTTGTGCTTTACAGTTACCCGAGTGATTCTGAGAAGTTAATGCTGGCAAGGCAAACCGGGTTGACCCGGGGCCAGGTGAGATAAATTTTAAGAAGCCTTTCAATTTGATTTTGCATTTTGGTTTGGCCATCTTTTTGCTAGCATGGTCTATGATAAATCCTTTTTCTTTTCCTGAACATGAATTTGTTGTTTGTACTTCACATATTCTCAGTACTTAAAAATTTTCTATTAAGTTCACCCTCTCTGTTTCTCAGATCTCGAATTGGTTCATAAATGCTCGGGTCCGACTTTGGAAACCCATGATTGAAGACATGTATAAAGAAGAGATTGGTGAAGCCGAAAACATCTCAAACTCCTCTTCAGAAAATGCCCCTGGGAGCCGAGACAAGGCCGTTTGCTCCGAAGAAAAGGACGATTTCAAGACTCTGGTGGCCCAAAAGTCCGAGCCTACCCGTTTTGCCGAATCAAAAGATAATAATAATCTAGAGGCAGGTCCTGCCGGGATAAATGACGGAAACACACTTTGTTTCCCCAATGAGGCGAATGCCGAGGAGTCTTTCATGAGCCTCATGTTAAAGGCTCAACCTACCGGTGATAGGTTTGTTGGGTACCAACATTTAGGACTCAGCCCGCATGGAAACCAAAGCATCTCTTTAACTCTGGGTTTGCAAAATCCGGGAAACGGAGTCGTTTCACTTCCTATTAATGGACAACAAGGTTTCCTCGAAATGCATTCGGGTGACGAAATTTATGGTGATTATGACCAACAGAGGTTGCACGATTTTGTCGCATAACCTCAAAAAATTGGAATAAATATTATAGGATGAAGCATTTTTATATCTTTGTAGTGTGAGAATAACAATGGTTAAATACAATTATAAGGTCATTGAGGGGTTGGTTGGTTATAGTGCTTTTGTATGTTGTAGTTTGTAAGTTGTAATTTTCTATAGAAGACCAAAGTAGCTAGCAATGTAACTATTATATTGTTGTAAGTATTTGGGGGGGGGGGGGGGGATAGGAAAAAGGATTTTGTAAAGATAGAATTTTCAAGGGGATCAATTTATGATTTTAAAAACATCATGTAAAGATGAAAGCTAATGTAACATGACGCCTTAAACACTGCCTATATTGCATGCATATTTTTTTTTTTATCTTAAAAAGTTCTAATTTCTTTTTGAAGAACTTTGCTTAGAATTCTAGTATTTTTGACATCACCATCTTTATTTTCTCTTCTTAGTTCTTACAATTCAAGTTGAGAAAAAGGTATTTGTTTAATAACTTCATTAACTACTTGACCCCAATTTCATGGCAAACTGTAGTGGTGGGGGGGGGGGGGGGGTACCCAATTAAGATTTTTCCCCAACACTGGTCACATTAATTGCACATATCTAAAGTGGCAACTCCTGTTGAAAGGCTAACAGCAAGTAGGTAACATATATGTGGCTATGAGAGAAGAGAGACTTGATATCATGTGCAGTTGCCCTCTATGAGTGAGAGAGAAACAGAGAGAGAAAGAGAGTAGGTAGTAGGCAGGTTACAGAAGTAGTTTGCCTTTCTGAGCCCATCCCCTGCAATCATGGAATGATGCGGTGTTCGGTTTTGAACCGTTTGATTCAAATCGGACGGCTAGTTTGATCATGTGGTTAATACATTGAACAAACGCAAGCGTTATTTTTAGGCTGTGGTTTTTGTTTTTTTTTTCCTAAAGCTGCCAATTGCCCATGTGATGCTGCTGCTGCGACAATTCGTCAAAAATTTCATGAGAATTAATTTGCATGATTTGTCTTTTAGATCAGGCACTATTAACGGTGATTTTAACTGTTAAGAACTATTAGCCAAAAATTGGCCTCTGTTTTTTTTCCAATATTTCTCCAAAAAATTAAGTAACAAAAAAGAAGGCAAAACCGCCACTTGGAGAAAAAATTTACCCATCATATATAGGCCCATGCATTGCAGTTCCATGAAATAATTTAATTTATTGAGAACATTAATTTACCATCATTACTGAAGTTCCAGAAATGAGAGGTCCCACTTTATATTACATTTTTTCACTGTTGCAAGTTATTATTTAATGCCTCAATACTGCTACTCTGCAAATATGATTAATTCTAGGATGCCTTGGTGGGGGAAAAATAATAATTTTTAGAAGCATTTTATTATGCAAATATGTAGACACACTCTACAATTACACAATCTCAAATTAAAATTCTCACTTAGTTTTTAGTTTCTACTGAAATTTGATATCTAAAAAATGATAACAAATATGAACCGTTGTAAATTTGAAATGGTGTATATATGTTATACAAAATATATATGTATCAACTGTGATAACGATTTCTCAAAATATATTATACAAAATTTTAAAAATAAAAAAAAATTATAAACATATTACACTCATTATAGATTGGATGTGTATCAACTTTCGTGCAAGTTAAAAATCATTTGATACTCAATCAAATGTTGTTAAATATGAACCGTTATAAATTTTATGTTATTTGATGAACGATAAAGTTTTCATAAAATTTCATCATTTTTCATATATATGATATGTATAACGTATAAATTATATCTTATTTGTCGAATTTTAAAAATAACAATTTACTTTTTACGGTTGTTGTGATTGTCAAAATTACTAATTGTTAATGAATCCCTACCTTCTAAACTGTACCATTAATGTTAAACGGCAATTTCTCAGTTGTTGAATTCCTTTATTGGTCTATTTGAACCTTTTTGAAACTATAGAATTAATATCTTCATTATAAGAGATTTAATGAGGCTATATCAGTTTGTTTGTAAATCTTCATCAATACACCTGGTTTTGTGGATCTTGATGTAGATAAACGGTTGAGATTTGTATGGGGTTTGGTCAAAGATGCGGAATGTTAGAAGACCTTGTATCCACCGTCCATTTCTAATCAGACGGCTTAGATCACTTAATTAAAGCCTAGACTGCAATTATAGGCTACTATTTTGCATAGTGCAGATCTGAGGTACAATGCTAATTCATTGCAGATAGCTGCTATTCTGGCGCTCTGTAGTAGTGTAATAGCCAGTGCAAAATAAGCATTCACCTTGCTAAGAAGTATATTAGTACATCAATAAAGATAAGGACTTTATTCTTGTTTTTTTAATTAAGAAATTAGTAAATAGAGTACGCCTGAGTATAACACCATCAAGCTCAATCATCCCAATCTTAAATTAAACTATTATTTATCCAAAAAAAATATAACAAAACTAATCAATCAGCTGCAGAAATTACAGCAGTCCAGGACACATGTGACCACACTGCAGTAGATAGAATCTTACAAAAGAAAGAAAGAAATAAATATAAAAAAATTTGCAAGAAGTCTAAAAAGAATAAATTTCAGCAATCATTATCAGGAGAAGAGGAGGGATCACATCACATCAGATCTCATCAAAGTGTCTTAGGTTGAGTCAAATCAAATCAAACCAAAAACCTTCTGCCCATGTCAAGTGTTGTACAGAGAGACAGAGATATCCTCCTCAGTCTTCACACACCAATGACCTAATAAAATATGTAAATAAAAAGACACCTCTCATTTTTTTTTAAAAAGAAAACCCAAAAAGAATTCATCCTTTTTAACTTTAAAGTTCAAAGTTTTAAACTTCAAACCAAACCTATCCATCTTCATCATTGAAGTACCTTGGACAAAAGAGTTACACATGAAGAAGTACTGAGAAAAAAAAAAAAGACACTGAGCTTTCAAACTTTCAAAGAGAGAAGAGATGCTGCTTTCTTCTCTTTTCTTTTCTTTTCTTCCCTTTTCTTTTCTTTTCTTCCCTTTTTTAATGGCACTGTTGTTTGTTTAGATTGTTAGATAGATAGATATCTTAGACTGGGTCACACACACACACACACACACACACACACACACACTGTACCTGTTCTCTATTATCTCTTTTTTCAGAACACAACTCCCAATAAAGTTAAAAAGACATGAGAGAGACAGAGACAACGGTACTCTCTCATGAGTCGCTGTTTGTAGAAAGAGAGTTTCCTGTTTTTTAATTTATTGTTTCATCAGTTTGAAATATCTCTGAAATGGAAGCTGTAAACCAGAATGCACATGTCAAGTATATATTATTTAGATAGAGGGATCATAGAACTAGCTATGTAACTAGGTTTTGACAATTTACAATCATGATATAATTTTTTAAAATAAAAATCAGAGTAAAAAATATTTAAATTTAAATATTTATAAAAAAAATTCTCATTCAGATTTGACCTCTTATATAAAGAGCTTGAAATGTTCTTAATTAAATCAAAATTAAATATTATGGATGAAAAATAAATAAATGTATATATGTGTTGTTGAGTATTTGACAGTTTAACTATATATCAATTTTTCACATAATGTAAAAGATAGTTTGATTTCATGATCCATTCATCATTTCTCATTTAATTATTTAATTGACAAAATTAACTCTTTCTTCCAAGTTTTAATTTTGTGAAAAATCTTATCCGTACAGGATTCTTTTCCCACATTTATGTTATGAATGGTCCATATTTTTATTGCATCATTTATTAAATATTGCTGGTCACATCAACCTTGTTCTGGATATGAACCACCCAGTTTGCATTGTATCATATATTACATTTTTTTAACGGCGGAAATCTCTTCATAATTATTATTTTAATAATAAATTTTTAAATAATTTCAAAAAAAATTTAAAAATAGAAAAAATTTATAAATATATTATTTAACTTATAAATTGATTGTGTTTCAAATTTCATATAATTTAAATATTATTTAATACTTCATTAAAAATCATCAAAATTACATGATATTTACAACAGTTCATATTTAACGATTTTTGATGGAATATAAATGACCCTTAAATTGTATGAAATTTGAAACACAATCAATTTATAAGTTAAAAAAAATGTTTATCAATTTTTTCTTTTTATTTTTGAAAATCTCTAAAAATTATTTAAAAATTAATTGTCAAAATTATCAAGATAATATAATAGGTGTCAAGATGTCACCCCTTTTCTAAATTCATATGGAGCATGTGATTGTAGAGGTTATTCTGTTTGATTAAATTCTTGAGGAATTAGAACTTAGAAAGTAGACAAATTCCCCAAACTGGTTTGAACTTTTTCCTGTCTATCCTGAGTTTTGTTTAAAAGTGGCAAATACTGAAATACATTAATTATATATACTGAAAGAATCTCAACTTATATTTATTTATTTTGAATGCATGCCTTGTAAAAATGCTGTGATAATATCTAAAGAACATAAAGATTTAAGTGCATCAGATTTAATTATAATTCTGAATGTATGCATTCAAAATTTCAAATGATACTTCCAAAAGACATGGTTTTTTTTTAATTTTTATTGAAAACAAACTAAGTTATATTATTTATAAAAATTGGATAAACATGAAAAATCTTCAACTGGGTCCCAACAAGAAAGAAAGGTACAATTAAAGCTGCATCTCTCCTTGGTGCTATTGCTATCTATGCTTTTATTTTTATTTTTTTCATTTTATTTTTATCTTTTAAAGATTCATTAGGCATGTAGGGGAGGGGACCCTCCTAGTTACCACTTGTCTTCCTCCAAAACTTTTCAATTTCTGGTAGAACTTTTAATTTCTTCTTTTTGTCTGCTCTCTTAATTAGTACTTCTGTTTTCTTCTTCTCTTTCAAAAACCAACCATTGGGAATTCAGTTCAGTTTTGCTCTCTCTCTCTTTACACAATCCCATTAATGGTGACATTTTTATTTATTTATTTTTTGTCATATTACAATGAGCTTTTTGGTATCTTATTTTCTCAATTATTATGGTTTAATTCCATCAGATTTTAGTGCATTTGTTGGGTCTCATTTTGTTCGTTCTTTGTAGTGTTCTTATTTTATTTCTAAGCTTTAAGGATTCTTTTTTGGCATATTAGGGTTTTAGGAAGCTATATATACTGGCTTTACATATATAAGAATTACAGCTGTTTTGGTACCAAGTTAAGCATATCAGGTTCTGGTACCAGCTTGGATTGTGCTGCTAAATACTTAATGCTAGTCCCTGGTTTTGCTCTTGTTTGGTTTTGCTTTCTTAACCAAGGTACTGAGAGATATGTACCAGCACCAGTCATGACCAAATAAGATCTCAACTACTCTTGATTAATTTATCCTTCATTAATTAAACCTAATGGTACTGCACCATTAAAGAACCCACAATTTTGCTGCACTACATTTGATGTTATATTACTTGATTCTAATTTCTTTCTTATATATTCATATAAAAAATTATCTTATTCATAGCATTTTGCAACTAAGTTCTATTTTTTTACTTCCTCAGATCAAACGTAATACCTCGAGCTTAAATTACCTCGGTTGCAACTCAGGAGCTTTAGTTGTATGATTCAGGAATCAAATTACCCAACAAATGGATGACCGATCGATAAACAATTTATCGCACACATTTTCAACCTGGAACGAAAGGAATCATATCGAGACAGCACGAATTACTTCTCTAACTCTATCGCCTCAATTCGAACCGATAAACCATGCAAATAGCTTGTCGCTTAGCCTCGCCTCTCACATCCATCCCAATCCGACAAAAACTATCTGCTTAAACCCTCCATCCTATGCGCTCCAAAACTCACCTTATTTGAAACCGGCGCAAGAGCTACTTGATGAGGTGGTGTGCATCAGCAGTGCAGCTGAAATCAATGCTACTGAGGGAAGAGCATTAAATGGAAGATTTCTTCAATTAGGCAAAAGGGTTAAGAGTTGTTCTTCAAAAGAAAAGGAGAGTGTTCAGGCCAAGCTAATTGCATTGCTAAATGAGGTTGAAATTTAATCTGGTTTTACTGTTCTATATACGGGGTATATATGGTGTTAATTAATTAAATATTCTGTCAGGGCCAATTCTAAAACCTAGATTAATTTAACTATATGTGGCATGATATTTAGTAAGTTACCAAGTTTCTTTTTCTTTTGTCAAAAATCAAAACCATTCAATTTGTTCTGGTATCAAATAATCTCAAATTTTACAACCATCAGATTAGGATCCATCAGAATTTGCATCTCTTCTCCTGTAAGTCTTTGCTCTAACCAACTTCTCGGTCGGGTTTAAAACAGTCCATTATTATTATGGGACTTGAAGAAATTCCTTTTATTCTCCCTATTTTGTGATCTTCTTACTTGACAAAATTTACATTCCGATTTCAGCTAGAGAGCCAGCACGACCACTACTTTAACCAAATGGACCAAGTAATAGCCTCATTCGAGTCAATCCTCGGCAGTGGTGCCGCTTCATCTTACACCACTCTCACAATTCAAGCAATGCTCAAGCATTTTGCGAACCTAAGAGACACAATAATCACTCAAATAAATGCATCGAAAGAACCAATGAACGGGGAGGAGATGATGACAAACAATGGAAGGCTGAAAAAAGAGACTCTGAGAAATCTCGGCATGATGAACATGAGGCAAGTGTGGAGACCATTGAGAGGTTTGCCAGAAGATTCAGTTGCTGTGCTTAGAGCTTGGCTGTTCGAGCATTTCCTTCACCCGTAAGTCCTGAAACTTCCTTTTTGGAATGATTTTCGGCTCAAAATATCGTGATAGCTGCTCTAGTATACCTTGATTTTTTTAAAATTTTAATTAATTTGGTATAACTTTAAGGTGTAACATATTGTTTTCTATGCATATATATTTAGATTTTTAATTAATACCGTTCCTCCAATAGGACTAATGTTCATGACTTTATGAGTACTTCAGATATTTGCTAAGTTTTACTGAATTATATATTTATATATCATGCCCATGTACTTTTGATCTATAATAGGTTCCTGGTACTAATTACAATTTAGAAATTGCTGGTTTTTTTTTTTATGGGACCAGTTATCCAAATGACAATGAAAAGCTCATGCTGGCTGTCAGAACAGGCTTATCCAGAAACCAGGTACAAAAAGTAAAAAAAATGCATTTAATTCCTTTCAATTTCTTTTCTTTGCTTTTCTTTTTTCTTTTTTCAACATGAAATTAATTAATCAACTTTCATGATGAGTATTGAGTCTGATCATGTATATTTGCTAAGTTTTACTGAATAATTAACATTCTACCTCAGATATCGAACTGGTTTATCAACGCTCGGGTAAGGCTGTGGAAGCCGATGATAGAAGAGATGTACAAAGAGGAGTTCTTGGATGATCCGACGGATTTAAACGCCTGTTCTTAGCTTCTGATCTTTTATTTATTGTTCGTACTCAGTTCGAGAATTTTACCAGTTGGAAGATATCTGAAATGCTCAAATTCACACTAGCTAGGTGAATGATTTGGTTTTATAGTATATAAATATATATATTTTTTTCCAAAATTGCTTGTTGGCACCACTTAATGTGATTTAAGATTGTAGCAACAGTAACATTGAAATATGAAATTTGGATTGATGATAAATGGATGGTTCTGATCTTTCCAAGATCATCCTATATTTGTAATCCTTTCCATTTTGGAGAGGAGCTAAATTTCAACATAAAATCTAATGGTCTACTAATTAAGTAATTTTCACATTAATTAAGTATTGCAAATCCTTATCTTTTGTTACGCTGCATAATTTTCACCTTTGGATTTATAGTGGATCCTTTTTTTTATGTGAATCTCAATGGTGCAATGCAACATAGGATCTCAATTTAATAGTTGCCGGTACAATAAATGATTGTTTATCATGTTCTTTTGTAAACAACACGACACATTGTGGAACTAAAAAATGGTGACCTGAATATAAATTATAATCCTATTTGTTCATGGTAATTGAAAGCTTAGAATATGAAAATCGGACACGCTTCTATTTATGATCAATAAGAAATAACACTTAAAATTTCTCAAAAGTACAACTCGTAACATGAAATATTATTCTAGCTGCGAACATTTATGTTCGTAATACATCAATATTCGTGCCGAGACAATTCCGAAATGAAAATATTTAGCGTCCACTTCCTTACAGTCCATTCATCTATCCATTCATTTATTTATTGACATCAATTATATATCTATTAACTAAAAATACGTTACTGATAATTACTAAAGTTTAATAATTT